>BSBK01009855.1:0-489023 GCA_027943335.1 Chamaecyparis obtusa
TGTTAAATTTGATAACTAATACCATTTTGGTATTCATAACACAAGGTAATTTGGGTTACATTAGAAACCCTAACTTTCTCAAGCTAGGGCTCCACATGTTAGGGAATGACATTTGGAAACCATTGTTACAATTTTGGCTACCATGGTGAATTTGGTTGAAATGGAATTTTTTTAATTTAAAATGTAAATAGTTCTGATTAAGTAAAAATAGGTTTTACAAGACCCAAAACCTATAACAAAGAGTTAAAAGTATACCAATAAAATTTTACAAAATTGTGTCGCAACATTGAGGGAAAAAATCCAAAACACTAAAGTAAAAAAACTATAACAGCAGGCAATAACCAAAAAAACATAGATAGGGATAGAAAAAAGATAGGACAATAGGAAAAAAGACTGCTAAATTCATTCCATTAGGTCTTCAACCTAGATCATCATAAGATGCATCTTCCCAACTGAGTTCTTGAGCTCTTCCATCTCCTTACCCTCTTTGTCCTCTTTGGTACCAGGCTTTCTTGTGTTAGCCCGTGTATGCTTTCTTAGCCCCATTGTATCCTTCAACTCCTTAACCTCATTTTCGCCCTTCTCCTTCTCCATCTTGTCAACCATGATCTTAGCATGACCAGTGTAGGCTCTGAGACTAACAAAGGTATTTCTCACCGATTTTTCTCATGGAGTCTTCTAATTTATCCACTATGTTATACAACGTATGGAGTCTTCCCTCCAAATCCCCATCCATAGCCCTATCCTCCTTCTCTTTCAATCTTTTTTCCATCTCATAGACCTTGTCAACCATTTCAGCATAAGCCTCCACCCTACCCACCACATCCTTCATTTTATCAAGGCACTCTGCAACTGGTTTATCCCCAAACTGGTCTTCTTAATGAGGTTAACCTTGTAACCCATCACCCACATTTCCTTTTTAATATTTCCAATATCATCCATCATTTTACTAAGTGTGCAAGTAAAATCCACCAAACAACTCTTATCTTTAGGAATATCTTTAACCCCACTTTTTTTCCTTTTCAATATACTCATTAGAAATATTCTCCATTGCCTTGGTTCCTATAATGCCTTTTTCAATACTATCCACAATCTCATCCATAACCTGGTAGACATTTTGTAGATTATCCTTCTCCTTCTCTAGAGGAATTTGGCCTTCACCTAGATTACCAATGTTGACCTCCAACCTACCTTATTCTTCTTTCTCCTCCCCAATATTTTCCCCAATACTCTTCTCATGCTCCAGATTCTCATCATCCTCCGAAGAAAGAAGGATTCTCCTCTTACTTGTACTTTTTTTCCCTTGTTTTCTTTTTCTTATTGCCAATGGACTCACATATTTTCCTCTTTTTCCCTTGTTTCCCCTTTTCCTCTTCATAATCCTCATCTTCAGTGCCTTTTTTAGTGTTAGACTCTTCCACAAAAGCCCTATTCATATTTTTCTTAGAGGGCAATCCTTTAAACTTAGCCTTCTTCAAGGAGAAGGTCCCAGAGGGCTCCTCCTCATCATCCTTTGTTTCCTCAACATACATATTATCTTCCTCATCTCCCTCTCTTTCTTCATCATCCCTAGTGTAACCCTTCAAAAAGGGTTTTTCCACTTTATTTTTTTTTAGAAGATCATACACCAGAAGCATGAGGCCCTTATGAGAGGCATCACTAGTACAAAAGCAATAATATATGACTAAATAAACTACTAAAAGTTGTAGATAAATGACTAATTTTGATCACGTGACCATTAGTAGTTTATTGTGGGTCATTTATCTCGTGACCAAATTTATGACTAAACTATTTTAGTCATTGATTTGGTCATTTATTTAGTCATTTATTTGGTTGTTGATTTGGTCATTTATTTAGTCAATTATTTAGTCATATATTTAGTTGTTTATTTGGTAATTGATTTAGTCATTTATTTAGGCATTTATCTAGTCATATATTTGGTCATTGATTTAGTCATTTATTTAGTCATATATTTAGTCCTTAATTTAGTCATATATTTAGTCATTAATTTAATCATATATTTAGTCATATTAGGGAGTGATGGAATCAAACCACCATCCTCCTACTACTTTCCATATATCAAGTATAGTGTCTCATCATATGCACAACTCTAATAAAATAATAGATAGAAGTCAAGCCTCTACTGTAGCCTCTCTAGCTTACCATATGATACTTTTTGAATTTAAAAGCTTAAGGATAATGTCTCATCTCAAACCAAACTTTTTTCAAACAAATTCAATAAAATACTAACATTTTGCTAATTTTTTAAATTTCTAATATTATAGGAAATGGTAAAAACACTACAAAATATGATGATTATCATGGGCATTGTCAATCTTTCCAAACAGGCCAAAAAAAAAAAAGACCCATACGTTTGCTCTAAGTCATGTATTATTGGTGTGACTATGTGAAATTACATGATTTGTCACTTTTTAGATATAAGAAATACATTTCATTCAATTATAGGTAGTCATCATCAACACTAACAACTTTAAAGTAGCAATTATTAGTACAAAATTATAAAAAATATTGGATATTAAATCAAAAAGTGCTATAACAATTATTATAATGCATTTAACTCCACAATCTTTTCTTTTAATATATCTATATTAATAATGATCTACCCCGATGTCAAGATAACCCAGGAAAAATTCTTCTCAACATTCATCAACCACAACTAGATATAAAATAGTTAAAAAATCTAACCTGAATGGAAAATTCTTGGGCAGTTGGCATGCAAGTTATAGTGTTTTCTTCATATCATTGAATGGGTTTTTAAATAAGCAAGTTCCTTTGGCCCTTTCCCCCTCTCAATGCAACTTGGGTTCTCTTTATTTTCTCAGCTATCTATTGTTAGTTTTACATGTTTTAAGAGTTAGAAATTTTATTGATGTGACATGATTCTATATATAATAGAACAAATCACCATTCTTGTTGCTATTTAATCTATTTAAATTCAATAGATGGTGACACTTTATAATGGAGGTAAACCATCTACATAAATATTCTAATTCTAAGGGTCTTTTTTAGGTTACAAGCTACTTCAACTCCAATTCAATTGAGAAAGATATTATCTGTTGATAAATTATTCAACTATAATGTTTATTTATTTGCCAAATTTTAATAAATTATTAATGTGGAGTGAAGTCAATTACAATCAATAGTATTGCAATCTTGTTTCAAAAATAGGATTAGTGTTTTTGATTAAAGAGAATTCTCTTCCTTGGGAAAAAAGGATTGTTATTTCAAAGGGTTGAAAGCAAGAGCTTATAGTCTCTGTAATGTGCAATTCTGTATAGAGGTTTTGATTAGTTGAATCTTGATAGAAATATCACAAGAAAGATAAATCAAGAGATCTTGGGATCCATTTGAAAGGAGTTGAGCTTTAAGGTACAAGACATGGTTGTATACCAAAGATAGTCATGGTATTTGTAGTAAATTAAAGAGGATAATTGTTTACAAGTAGAGAAATGATAGCAACATAATGCATGAAAATAGTGTCACAAATATAAGGATAGTCTCAGAGATGCCAAGGATAAAAAATAGTGGTATGCACTGTCAACAAAAAGACACCAAAGAACAAAAATAATTAAAATGCTGATGTGTTTGCAGTCATAATAGTGACATTAAAAATAATGACATGAAGGTGATCAAAAGTCATCAAGGAAACCAATCAAATAGAAAATGTTAAGAGAGAAGATATGATGAAGTACAATAGATTTCAATGCACCAAGACAATAATATTAAATGTATAGTAGATTGCTAAATTACTCTAGAGCCTAGACAAGCCTGTTATTATAGCCAATGTTCTTTTGCAGAAGTTAGCAAGTACATTGATCATATTTCTAAAGTAGATTAACATGAATAATAGTTTTACATGAAGCATTAAGTAAATGAATACAAATTTTATTTATGTACATAACAAGAATATACCCACTTTTCCAAAATTATCTTACCATTCCATATACATGTTTCCAAGATTAGTAAGCACTTGAGAGTGATTTTCTTGAAGAGTAAGACATAATTGCACTTGCAAGCTAGGGACATGCAACCTAGTAATAGGCAATGGCTTCTTTCTCTCTTCCAGCATCTTTCAGAGCATTTCCCCTACACAAAGTAAAGTAAGAGTTTGAATTTTAAGTCATAAATCCATTTATAAAAAAAAACAGACACTGCTAGTTTGAATAATACATCTATAGGCTGGCTTCACCTAAGACAGTTATTTACTAGAAATATAAGAAAATCCTAATGATGAATCATTATATTTTTCCTCATAAAGAACTCAGATAAAATATCTTATACTCAGCATCCTTATAGTACTCACCAAGTTGTTGTAGGCCTCTAAGAATGTTGTATCTGGCATTATAGCTTTCTTGTAAATGCATTATCACCAAGTCCAATTTACCTCATTCATGTTAAACGCTTGACAAATTCACTTCAATACAACCATATTGTATCCACCAACTCCCTGTCACTAAACTCACCATTTTCACTTACCCAAGATGTCTTGCACCTGATATTTCATACCAAAGTAGCTCATAACTTGTGGAAATATATAAATTTTTCCAATTGTGAAAATAATCAATAAAGTTTTCTACTCCATTAAAAATCTTGGTAAAGATTGTAAAAATGTAGCCTCAGGACATTGGTAACACACACTAATTTAGCGACCATGGTACATGAAGAAATCGGTTCATATTCCTTGTCAGGACTTGAGAACAAATGAGAAACACAAAGAATTACATCCATAATTACACCCATAATTACACCCCAAGAGCAACAACAAAGAGCATCCTAAAAATATTACAACAACCATGGTTAATAAAATAACATTCATTTGACATCCCAATATTAGTGGGAAGATGAGGAATATCCACTACCATCCACAAATATAGAGACCTTACAACCACCATGAAGATTGCAATATGATGAAGACACCATGGAGGGAGGTGACGGAGATGAAATCCCAAATTAAAATCCAAGCACTGCAACAAAGAGTATCCTAAGAACACAATGACAACCATGGTTGATGAAATAACATTCAGTTGTAATTCCAATATTGGCAGGAAGACAAAGAGTGTATTACTATAAAAAATGTAGTGGTATGGAATTAAAGAATCCAAGATGAATGAATAGATGAAAGAGTTTCAAATTAGAAAAATAAATGTAATAAAATTTGACTCAATTCAAGCATCGTCAACATGTATGGTTGTGGTATCTCTGTTATATGTTTCCTATTCAGTCTTAGTTTATAGGGTTGAGAAAAGTATGGTTGTAATGTTGGTCTGAATGGGACTATTTGTAACACTCTGGATAAAACATCTAGGGGTGGGAATGGGGGATTTTCTTTCCTACTTCTTTCCCCCTTGAGCTCCTTTCTAAGCAGTGTATAATTTATATCATTCAATATAGTGGCCTTGCCATTTTGCCAAAAAAAAAAAAGAATTGACTCAATTCTTAAAAATACTTTATTTTAGTAAATTTGATGAGAAAGCTTGGCTTTGAGACTCCCAACCATTTCACATCTATAATGAAAATAATGAAATTAGATAAAAATAACTGAAGATGGGTTAATTATTATAACAAATCTTAAACAATCATTGAACAAAGATGTTAGTCTTTATGAGTGCAAAAATTATGATTTAACTAACATCCTAGGTGTCTCTCTCAACACAATGCATAAAAGTAATGTAGAACTCATAAACTAGAGGTGCAAACACATTTTTAATTTCTTTGGAAAACTTATGGGCATTGGGCAAGCATATACAGTTGCAGTGGGTGAAGTTGTTTATATAGCTAGTATTGTTCATAATTAATTTGTAAAAGTCAAATTAATAAAAGGGTAGATACAAAATAAAAATATATTACATGTTGGATAAATTGACAGTGTTGTCATTGTCAATTTCCAAAGGAATAGATACAGTTGCTTCCACATCCCTACAATAATAATAAGCTCTAGAAAACATGACCATAGACTTATCTACTGTGAATGTTCTTGTTATCATTTTTGTTTTCTTGGTACACTGTATTTTAAAGAAAGAATTATAGTTATCAAAATAAGTACACTTAACAAATAGAAAATTTAATAAAGAATCATCACAAAGGAAGGATGACCATTTAACATAAAAAAGAACAAATAGAAATTTTTCAAAATAAAACTTATCGTTGTTGAGTTTGCATAATACTTTAACATGGAGACCATTCAATAAATACAATGGTAATGACTTTTGCAAGACAACTTAAGATCAAGTTTGGAATAAATGAGTTTTTGATAATACGTATGGCTTTATCAATGCATCTACCACACTCATGTTCATCATCAATGATTTATATTATGATTGTTTGCCAGTTTTCTAGAACTGATATTTTTATGCCATGATGCAAGACAATTGATGCTTCAAAAGCTACAAATATATTCTTCAAGTGTATTTGTAAAAATGATAGCTTTCCATTCATTATCATTTCAAACTATGATTCATACTTATTGAGTCACCTTTTGCAATAATTATAGATGCTTCTTGATTATCAATTATGCTTCTCTACTTCTCATTCATAAACATGTGATCACATGGGATTGCCAATCACTTTAGTCCACACTCTCTTCAATTCATTCAACATAGTTCCAACAAAAATACTCAGTTTTCTATGTGGCATTTTATTTTTGGCATTTTATTTTTGGCAAGAACTTATAAAAAAATCTACTTTTGTGTAAAATTTGGGGAAGTTGCACGAAAAGATTTGGGACATTAAATAAACTCAAACCAAGTTTAAGGCACTTCATGACTAACATCAAGTTCCTTATTCCATTCAATTCAATGACCGGGTTTGGTTTCACTTCAATAAACATATCTTTTTAGAACAAACATCATAAATTGAAACCCACAAATGTGCACCTTATACTATTCTAAATTATTCTCCAAGCAATCAAACCTAATATATTTTGACTTCATCATCCTATGAATACCATTCTCAACTTTTGATCTACTGGTAATTAGGCAAAGATACTTTACTTCATGTTTGGAATAGCACCAATCAAAATGGGGAAATGACTATACACTTAGATACCTTGTCAGCCAAAAAAGGAACTCTACCAACTCATGTCAACTTTCCAAAATTGATACAGGAGCATCCTGGATGTAAGAGCAATCTTGCATCACCAAAAAAAAAATATTTCTATTTTTATATTCAATAAGGGCTATTTTGTGCAGAGCTGCTATTTATGGAAAGTTACTATTTTTTTGGTAATTTTCGTATGTGCTCAGAATGATTTGATTTCTTTCTTGGAGGTTCATTTTGGTCATCTAAGTCTGCCAGTAAAGTTTCATTGCCAGATCAAGTGTATATTGGAAGATATTGAAGATTTTCAGTATTGGCAACAGGGTACAAAAATTTTGAACTCAGTTTTGAAGGCTTTAGAGGCCCCGGATGAGGTCAAAAATTTGGGTGACGGACGCTTGCGCGGTTCAATCCTGTAGAGTGCTTCGTGGCATTTTCAAAATAGGGTTATAATAGCCGATCGGGTCAACTGGTGATGGCTTATGGTCGTCGAAAGTTGGGCCACCCGAAATGGGAGAAAATAATTTTTTTCAAAATTTATGTTCAGGTTTCAAAGGTTATCTTGAGCCGAATACACTTTCAAAGGCTATTTTCAGTGGTATTATAGTGGGAGTTCTTGAGTGTGTAAACAGATCACCGACTGTGAGGCAGTTTGCACCAGGACCGTGGTTAGGGTTTCAGCGTGCATCGTGAAAATGCCTCCACGAAGAGAACGTGGTGAAAGAGCTGGTGCTGTGACACCTGAGGTTAGAGAGCTACAGAGACAAGTGTGAGCATTGCAAGAAGAGATTCATAGGGGAATGAATCTTAATGTCAGAGACGAAAGCGAGGATGAAGCCGAAGAAGAATATCAAGAAGGAGAAGCTGAAATTGTGAACCAGGAGGAAGAAAGATTTTTTCAGGCAATTTCCAAGATTGGGAAAAGACCTAAGATTGAGGTTCCTACATTTTCTGAAAATCTTAACCCAGAGGAATTGATCAACTGGATCAATGAATGTGAGGAATATTTTGAGTACGAAGATGTTGAGGATCCTGATAGGGTCAAATTTGTGAAGGCCAGACTGAAAGGTCATGCGAAGATCTGGTGGCAAGAAATTCAGTTGGAGCAAAACAGAAGGGGAAAGGAGAAAATCAGGAGATGGGATCAGATGGTGGATAAATTGAAGTGACAGTTCATTCCTATTGATTATGAGCTTGACCTACTGAAGAAAATGCAGAGTTTGAAGAAAGCAGGAAGATCTGTTCACGAGTATATAGATGAGTTCTATCGAATTCTCATCAGAACAAGCCATGCGGAAGCTGATAAGGAGAAAGTTGCCTGATACCTTAATAGGTTAAGGCCAAGCATTCAGGAGGAGCTGAATCTGGTTTGAATAAATAGTATTGAAGAGGCATACCAGTTTGCCCTAAAAGTAGAGGAAAAGATAAACAAGAAGTTTGAGAGCAGACAAAATGAAAGAGGTCGTGGTGGACGATCTGGTGGACGGTCATATGGTGGCCGAAATGAAGATCCAAAAAAGAAGGATGAGGCCAGTAGCAGTCAGAATCAGGGAGGAAATAATTCCAATCACTTCTAGGATCAGAATAATAGAGATCAGAGAGGAAGAGGAAGAGGACAAGGATCTGGAAGAGGTGGCTTCCGTGGAACATATTTTCACTGTGGAGAAGAAGGTCATAGGGCATTTGAATGTCCTTAGCACCAAGGCAGAATAGATAGGAGAAATGAAGGCCAGGCCAGAGTTGCACATGTAGATGAAGATGCTAGATCATCAAATTTTGAAGATCCTGAAATAGGAGAAACGGTAATTAATAGAAGAGTCTTGCTGAGTGGTGAGAACGAACCTGAACAAAGGAGGAGCCTGTTTCGCACTCGATGCAAGTGTGAGGGTAAATGTTGTGATGTGATTATCGATAGTGGAAGCACTGATAATTTGGTGTCAGAAGAGATGGTGACAAAGTTGAAGCTCAAGAGATAGAAACACCCACATCCATATCGGATTGCCTAGGTGCAGGATGACCACAAGGTCATGGTCAGTGAACAGTGCCTGGTAAAGTTCAAGATCGGTGGGTACCAAGATGAGGTACTATGTGATATCATCTCTATGGATGCATGTCATATGTTATTGGGTAAATCGTGGCAATTCAACAGATGTGTTGTACACGATGGTCGTGCGAATACCTATTCCCTGACAAAGGATGGAGTGCGACATAAGCTAAAGCCATTGAAGGAGACCGAAGAAAAAGTATGTGGTAATGCAAGAATAACATTTGTTGATGGAAAAAAATTCCTAGATGGTATGAGGCATGAGCATGTGTGTTTTGCTTTAATTCTAAAAGTTGGTAAAGAAGAAGTAGAGGATGTACTTGTAGAGGTTGCAAATTTGTTGAATGAGTTTCAGGATATTACATCTGATAATGTACCTGATGGATTACCACTGGTAAGGAAGATCAGTCATCAGATGGATTTGATTCCAGGAGCCAGTTTCCCAAACAAGGCAGCACATAGAATGACACCAGCAGAAAGTGAAGAGTTGAACAGACAAGTACACAAGTTATTACAGAAGGGGTTGATTCGAGAGAGTCTGAGTCCCTGTGCTATACCAGCGGTATTAGCACCAAAGAAGAATGGCGAATGGAGGATGTGTATAGATTCTAGGGAAATAAACAAGATCACAATCAAGTACAAGTTTTCATTACCACGAATGGATGATATTATGGACTGTTTGAGTGGAGCTGTGTATTTCTCAAAGATAGATCTCAAGAGTGGATATCACCAGATTCGGATCAGAGAAGGAGATGAATGGAAGACTACCTTCAAGACAAAGGAAGGACTGTATGAGTGGTTAGTCATGCCTTTTGGGCTAACCAATGCACCGAGCACTTTCATGCGTCTCATGAACGAAGTTTTAAAAAAAATTCTGGGGAAGTTTGTCATTGTTTACCTAGATGATATTTTGATCTTTAGTAAGACATTGGATGATCATATGATGCATATTCGTATGGTATTTGAGAAGTTGAGAGAAGAGAAATTGTTGATTAATTTGAAGAAGTGTAGTTTTGTGAAGAAAGAGTTAGTGTATTTGGGATTTGTAGTTTCAGCAGGTCTAAAAATGGACCCAAAGAAGGTACAGACTATCTTTGAATGGCCTACTCCAAGGAGTGCTACCGAGGTAAGATCTTTTCATGGTCTAGCTAGCTTTTATAGAAAGTTTATCAAAAATTTTAGTAGTATTTGTGGACCCTTGACTGAAACAATGAGAGGGGATAGAAAAGAGTTTAAGTGGACTAATGGGGCAGAAAAGAGTTTTCAATTGTTGAAACACAAAGTTATAGAACAACCTGTTTTAGCACTTCCAGATTTTAATAAGATGTTTCAAGTAGATTGTGATGCTAGTGGTACTGCAATAGGAGCTGTTATGAGCCAAGAAGGTAAACCTGTTGCTTATTTCAGTGAGAAGTTAAATGATGCCAAGAGAAAATATTCTGTTTATGATCAAGAATTTTATGCTATAGTTCAGGCATTAAAGAAATGGAGACATTATCTGCTTCCTAAGGAGTTTGTTTAGTGTACTGATCATCAATCTTTACAATATTTGAATAGTCAAGGAAAGTTGAATCAGAGGCATTTGAAATGGGTTGAGTTTTTGCAGAGTTATACATTTATTTTGAAACACATAAGTGGAAAGTCTAAGAGGGTTGCAGATGCTCTTAGGAGAAGGAAACTATTACTGACAGAGATGCAGATTGAGGTGGTTGGGTTCAAGGAACTCAAGAATTTGTATCCAGAGGATCCTGATTTTGGTGAAGCTTGGAAAGCTTGTACAGAACCTATTACTCTAGATAGGACGAAATGGTTGGATTTCATCATCTAGGATGATATGCTATTTAGAGGGAGTCAGTTGTGCATTCCATGAAGTTTTATGAGGGAGAATCTCATCAAGAAGAAGCATAGTGGAGGATTGGCGGGACATTTTGGTCGTGATAAAACCCTTGCTTTGGTTAGTGAAAATTATTATTGGCCACAATTGTAGCAAGATGTGAAGAAGTTTGTACAGAGTTGCAGAGTATGTCAGATGGTGAAAGGAGTGAAGCAGAATATAGGGTTGTATCAGCCATTACCTATACCAGAGAAGCCTTGGGAGGATATCAGTATGGACTTTGTTCTCTGTTTACCGAGGACACAGCGGGGACATGATTCAATTTTTGTAGTAGTTGATAGATTTTTGAAGATGACACATTTCATTCCCTACAAGAAGACTAATGATGGTGTTCATGTAGCAGAATTATTTTTCAGAGAAGTAGTGAGACTTCATGGTTTGCCAAAGACCATAGTTTCAGATTGGGACACTAAGTTTCTTAGATATTTATGGCGTACATTGTGGAAGAAGTTGAAGACAAATTTGAAGTTTAGTTCATCACATCATCCACAGACTGATGGACAAACAGAGGTGGTGAATAGGAGTTTGAGAAATTTGCTGAGATGTTTGGTTGGAGATAAGCCAACAGGATGGGATTTGATTTTACCACAGGTAGAATTTGTATACAATAATTTTGTCAATAGGAGCACTCGTAAATCACCATTCTAGATTGTATATGGAAGTAGTCCAAAAAATTCATCTGAATTGAGAAAGATCGATAAAGGAGAAATAAGTAGTGTTGAAGCTGAGGATTTTATAGAACACTTGAAGAACATTCATGAGGGGGTGAGGAAGCATATTACCAAGATGAATGTGCAGTATAAGGCTAAGTCAGATGAGAAAAGGAGGCATAAGAAATTTCAGGTTGGCGATGAAGTCATGGTTCATTTGCGGAAGGAGCGATTTCCGGTTGGTACATATAACAAGCTGAAAATGAAGAAGTTTGGGCCATGTAGGATACTAAAGAAACATGATTTAGGAAATGCATATAAGGTAGAATTGCCTACTTAGCTGAATATTTCACCAGTGTTTAACATTTCAGATTTGACAGAGTATCATGAAGGAGGTGTTGAAGATGAGGTTGTAGCAGCACAGTGGAGTATTCTAGCAACCAGTTCAGAAATCAAAGAAATTGAAGACATACTGGACAGTCGTGTTGGCAGAAGCACAAGGAACAGGACATATGAAGAGTACTTAGTCAAATGGAAATGACGACCTATTGAAGATTCATCATGGCTAACAAAGGAGGAGTCTAACCATGTTGGTTTTCCTCTGCACACCTGAGTCGTGACAGGGTCACTTCTCAAATTATCCCGGGTGTCTGATGCAGGAGCATCTTGGGTGTAAGAGAAATCTTGCATCACCCCAAAAAAAAAAAAAAAAATTATTTTTTATTCAAGGGCTATTTTGTGCAGAGCTGCTATTTGTGAAAAATTACTATTTTTGGTAATTTTTGTATATGCTCAGAATGATCTGATTTCTTTCTTGGAGGTTCATTTTGGTCATATAAGTCTACCAGTAAAGTTTCATTGCCAGATCAAGTGTATATTGGAAGATATTGAAGATTTTCGGTATTGGCAGCAGGGTACAAAAACTTTGAACTCAATTTTGAAAGCTTTAGAGGCCCCGGATGAGGTCAAAAATTTGGGTGATGGACGCTTGCCTAGGTCAAGCCTATAGAGTGTTTCGTGGCATTTCCAAAATGGGGTTATAATAGCTGATCGGGTCAACTGGTGATGACTTATGGTCGTCGAAAGTTGGGCCACCCGAAATGGCGAAAAATAATTTTTTTCAAAATTTATGTTCGGGTTTCAAAGGTTATCTTGAACCGAATACACTTTCAAAGGTTATTTTTAGTGGTATTAGAGTGGGAGTTCTTGAGTGTGTAACCAAATCACTGACTGTGAGGCAGTTTGCACCAGGACCGTTGTTAGGGTTTCAGCACGCATCACAAAAATGCCTCCATGAAAAGAATGTGGTGAAAGAGCTAGTGCTGTGACACCTGAGGTTAGAGAGCTGGAGAGACAAGTGCGAGCATTGCAAGAAGAGATTTGCAGGGGAATGAATCTTAATGTCAGAGATGAAAGCGAGGATGAAGCCGAAGAAGAATATCAAGAAGGAGAAGCTGAAATTGTGAACCAGGCGGAAGAAAGACTTTTTGGGGCAATTTCCAAGATTGGAAAAAGACCTAAGATTGAGGTTCCTACATTTTCTAAAAATCTTAACCCAGAAGAATTGATTGACTAGATCAATGAATGTGAGGAATATTTTGAGTATGAAGATGTTGAGGATCCTGATAGGGTCAAATTTGTGAAGGCCAAACTGAAAGGTCATGCGAAGATCTGGTGGCAAGAAATTCAGTTGGACTGAAACATAAGGGGAAAGGAGAAAATCATGAGATGGGATCAAATGGTGGATAAATTGAAGCGACAGTTCATTCTTGTTGATTATGAGCCTTACCTACTGAAGAAAATGCAGAGTTTGAAGCAAGCAGGAAGATCTGTTCAGGAGTATACAGAGGAGTTCTATCGACTTCTCATTAGAATAGGCCATGCAGAAGCTGATAAGGAGAAAGTTGCCCGATACCTTAATGGGTTAAGGCCAAGCATTCAGGAGGAGCTGAATCTGGTTCGAATGAATAGTATTGAAGAGGCATACCAGTTTTCCCTAAAAGTAGAGAAAAAGCTGAACAAGAAGTTTGAGAGCAGACAAAATGGAAGAAGTCGTGGTGGATGATCTGGTGGACAGTCATATGGTGGCCGAAATGAAGATCCAAAAAAGAAGGATGAGGCTAGTAGCAGTCAGAATCAGTAAGGAAATAATTCTAATCACTTCCAAGATCAGAATAATAGAGATCAGAGAGGAAGACGAAGAGGACAAGGATCTGGAAGAGGTGGCTTCCGTGGAACATGTTTTCATTGTGGAGAAGAAGGTCATAGGGCATTTGAATGTCCTCAGCGCCAAGGCAGAACAGATAGGAGAAATGAAAGCCAGGCAAGAGTTGCACATGTAGATGAAGATGCTAGATCATCAAATTTTGAAGATGCTGAAAGAGGAGAAACGGTAATTAACAGAAGAGTCTTGCTGAGTGGTGAGAATGAACCTAAACAAAGGAGGATCTTGTTTCGCACTCGATGCAAGTGTGAGAGTAAATGCTGTGATGTGATTATCGATAGTGGAAGCACTGACAATTTGGTGTCAAAAGAGATGGTGACAAAGTTGAAGCTCAAGAGACAGAAACACCCACATCCATATCGGATTGCCTGGGTGTTGGATGACCACAAGGTCATGGTCAGTGAACAGTGCCTGGTAAAATTCAAGATCGGTGGGTACCAAGAAGAGGTACTATGTGATATCATCTCTATGGATGCATGTCATATGTTATTGGGTAGACCGTGACAGTTTGATAGATGTGCTGTACACGATGGTCGTGCGAATACCTATTCCCTGACAAAGGATGGAGTGCGACATAAGCTAAAGCCATTGAAGGAGACCGAAGAAAAGGTATGTGGTAATGCAAGAATAACATTTGTTGATGGAAAAAAATTTTTAGATAGTATGAGGCATGAGCATGTGTGTTTTGCTTTAATTCCAAAAGTTGGTAAAGAAGAAGTAGAGGATGTACTTGTAGAGGTTGCAGATTTGTTGATTGAGTTTCAGGATATTGTATCTGATAATGTACCTGATGGATTACCACCGGTAAGGAAGATCAGTCATCAGATGGATTTGATTTCAGGAGCTAGTTTGTCAAACAAGGCAGCACATAGAATGACACCAGCAAAAAGTGAAGAGTTGAACAAACAAGTACATGAGTTATTACAGAAGGGGTTGATTCGAGAGAGTCTGAGTCCCTATGCTGTACCAGCGGTATTAGCACCAAAGAAGAATGGCGAATGGAGGATGTGTACAGATTCTAGGGTAATAAACAAGATCACAATCAAGTACAGGTTTCCATTGCCATGAATGGATGATATTATGGACTGTTTGAGTGGAGCTGTGTATTTCTCAAAGATAGATCTGAAGAGTGGATATCACCAGATTCAAATCAAAGAAGGAGATGAATGGAAGACTGCCTTCAAGACAAAGGAAGGACTATATGAATGGTTAGTCATGCATTTTGGGCTAACCAATGCACCGAGCACTTTCATGCGGCTCATGAACGAGGTTCTGAAAAAATTTCTGGTTAAGTTTGTCATTCTTTACCTAGATGATATTTTGATCTTTAGTAAGACATTGGATGAGCATATGATGCATATTCGTATGGTATTTGAGAAGTTGAGAGAAGAGAAATTGTTGATTAATTTGAAGAAGTGCAGTTTTGTGAAGAAAGAGTTAGTGTATTTGGGATTTGTAGTTTCAGCAGAAGGTCTAAAAATGGATCCAGAGAAGGTACAGGCTATCCTTGAATGGCCTACTCCAAAGAGTGCTACTGAGGTAAGATCTTTTCATGGTCTAGCTAGCTTTTACAGAAAGTTTATCAAAAATTTTAGTAGTATTTGTGGACCCTTGACTGAAACAATGATAAGGGATAGAAAAGAGTTTAAGTGGACTAATGGGGCAGAAAAGAGTTTTCAATTGTTGAAACACAAAGTTATAGAACAACCTATTTTAGCACTTCCAGATTTTAATAAGATGTTTCAAGTAGATTGTGATGCTAGTGGTACTGCAATAGGAGCTGTTATGAGCCAAGAAGGTAAACCTGTTGCTTATTTCAGTGAGAAGTTAAATGATGCCAAGAGAAAATATTCTGTTTATGATCAGGAATTTTATGCTATAGTTCAGGCATTAAAGAAGTGGAGACATTATCTGCTTCCTAAGGAGTTTGTTTAGTGTACTGATCATCAAGCTTTGCAATATTTGAATAGTCAAAGAAAGTTGAATCAGAGGCATTTGAAATGGGTTGAGTTTTTGCAGAGTTATACATTTATTTTGAAACACATAAGTGGAAAGTCTAAGAGGGTTGCAGATGCTCTTAGGAGAAGGAAACTATTACTGACAGAGATGCAGATTGAGGTGGTTGGGTTCAAGGAACTCAAGAATTTGTATCTAGAGGATCTTGATTTTGGTGAAGCTTGGAAAGCTTGTACAGAACTTATTACTCTAGATAGGACAAAATGGTTGGATTTCATCATCTAGGATGATATGCTATTCAGAGGGAGTCAGTTGTGCATTCCACGAAGTTTTATGAGGGAGAATCTCATCAAGAAGAAGCATAGTGGAGGATTGGCGGGACATTTTGGTCGTGATAAAACCCTTGCTTTGGTTAGTGAAAATTATTATTGGCCACAATTGTAGCAAGATGTGAAGAAGTTTGTACAGAGTTGCAGAGTATGTCAGATGGTGAAAGGAGTGAAGCAAAATATAGGGTTGTATCAGCCATTACCTATACCAGAGAAGCCTTGGGAGGATATCAGTATGGACTTTGTTCTCTGTTTACCGAGGACACAGCGGGGACATGATTCAATTTTTGTAGTAGTTGATAGATTTTTGAAGATGACACATTTCATTCCCTGCAAGAAGACTAATGATGGTGTTCATGTAGCAGAATTATTTTTCAGAGAAGTAGTGAGACTTCATGGTTTACCAAAGACCATAGATTCAGATGGGGATACTAAGTTTCTTAGATATTTATGGGGTACATTGTGGAAGAAGTTGAAGACAAATTTGAATTTTAGTTCATCACATCATCCACAGACTGATGGACAAACAGAGGTGGTGAATAGGAGTTTGGAAAATTTGCTGAGATGTTTGGTTGGAGATAAGCCAATAGGATGGGATTTGATTTTACCACAGGCAGAATTTGCATACAATAATTCTGTCAATAGGAGCACTGGTAAATCACCATTCCAGATTGTATATGGAAGTAGTCCAAGAAATGCATCTGAATTGAGAAAGATCGATAAAGGAGAAATAAGTAGTGCTAAAGCTGAGGATTTTGTAGAACACTTGAAGAACATCCATGAGGGGGTGAGGAAGCATATTACCAAGATGAATGCGCAGTATAAGGCTAAGGCAGATGAGAAAAGGAGGCATAAAGAATTTCATGTTGGCAATGAAGTCATGGTTCATTTGCTGAAGGAGTGATTTCCGGTTGGTACATATAACAAGCTGAAAATGAAGAAGTTTGGGCCATGTAGGATACTAAAGAAACATGATTCAGGAAATGCATATGAGGTAGAATTGCCTACTGAGCTAAATATTTCACCAGTGTTTAACATTTCAGATTTGATAGAGTATCATGAAGGAGGTGTTGAAGATGAGGTTGTAGCAGCACAATGGAGTATTCCAGCAACTAGTTCAGATATCAAGGAGATTGAAGACATACTGGACAGTCATGTTGGCAGAAGCACAAAGAATAGAACATATGAAGAGTATTTGGTCAAATGGAAAGGATGACCTATTGAAGATTCATCATGGCTAACAAATGAGGAGGTTAACCATCTTGATTTTCCTCTGCACACCTGAGTCGTGACAGAGTCACTTCTCAAATTACCCCAGGTGTCTGATGCAGGAGCATCCTGTGTGTAAGAGCAATCTTGCATCACCCAAAAAAAAAAAAAAAAAATTTCTATTTTTTATTCAAGGGCTATTTTGTGCAGAGCTGCTATTTATGGAAAATTACTATTTTTGGTAATTTTTGTATGTGCTTAGAATGATCTGATTTCTTTCTTGGAGGTTCATTTTGGTCATATAAGTCTGCCAGTAAAGTTTCATTGCCAGATCAAGTGTATATTGGAAGATATTGAAGATTTTTGGTATTGGCAGCAAGGTACAAAAACTTTAAACTCAGTTTTGAAGGCTTTAGAGGCCCTAGATGAGGTCAAAAATTTGGGTGACAAACGCTTGCATGGGTCAAGCCTGTAGAGCGCTTTGTGACATTTCTGAAATGGGGTTATAATAGCCGAGCGGGTCAATTGGTGATGACTTATGGTCGTCGGAAGTTGGGCCACCCGAAATGGCGAAAAATAATTTTCTTCAAAATTTATGTTCGGGTTTCAAAGGTTATCATGAGTTGAATACACTTTCAAAGGTTATTTTTAGTGGTATTAGAGTGGGAGTTCTTGAGTGTGTAACCAGATTGCCAACTGTGAGGCAGTTTGCACCAGGACCGTTGTTAGGGTTTTAGTTCGCATCACGAAAATGCCTCCATGAAAAGAAGGTGGCGGAAGAGCTAGTGCTGTGACACCTAAGGTTAGAGAGCTGGAGAGATAAGTGTGAGCATTGCAAGAAGAGATTCATAGGGGAATGAATCTTAATGTCAGAGATGAAAGCAAGGATGAAGCCGAAGAAGAATATCAAGAAGGAGAAGCTGAAATTGTGAACCAGGAGGAAGAAAGACTTTTTCGGGCAATTTTCAAAATTGGGAAAAGACCTAAGATTGAGGTTCCTACATTTTTAAGAAATCTTAACCCAGAGGAATTGATCAACTGGATCAATGAATGTGAGGAATATTTTGAGTACGAAGATGTTGAGGATCCTGATAGGGTCAAATTTGCGAAGGCCAAACTGAAAGGTCATGCGAAGATCTAGTGGCAAGAAATTCAGTTGGAGTGAAATAAAAGGGGAAAGGAGAAAATCACGAGATGGGATTGGATGGTGGATAAATTGAAGCGACAGTTCATTCCTGTTGATTATGAGCCTTAATTACTGAAAAAAATGCAGAGTTTGAAACAAGCAAGAAGATCTGTTCAGGAGTATACAAAGGAGTTCTATCGACTTCTCATTAGAACAGGCCATGCGGAAGCTGATAAGGAGAAAGTTGCCCGATACCTTAATGGGTTAAGGCAAGGCATTCAGGAGGAGCTGAATCTGGTTCGAATGAACAGTATTGAAGAGGCATACTAGTTTTCCCTAAAAGTAGAGGAAAAACTGAACAAGAAGTTTGAGAGTAGACAAAACAGAAGAGGTCGCGGTGGATGATCTGGTGGATGGTCATATGGTGGCCAAAATGAAGATCTGAAAAAGAAGGATGAAGCTAGTAGCAGTCAGAATCAACGAAGAAATAATTCCAATCACTTCCAGGATCAGAATAATAGAGATCAGAGAGGAAGAGGAAGAGGACAAGGATCTGAAAGAGGTGGCTTCCATGGAACATGTTTTCACTGTGGAGAAGAAGGTCATAGGGCATTTGAATGTCCTTGGTGCCAAGGTAGAACAGATAGGAGAAATGAAGGCCAGGCCAGAGTTGCACATGTAGATGAAGATGCTAGATCATCAAATTCTGAAGATGCTGAAAGAGGAGAAATGCTAATTAACAGAAGAGTCTTGCTGAGTGGTGAGAATGAACCTAAACAAAGGAGGAGCCTGTTTCGCACTTGATGCAAGTGTGAGGGTAAATGCTGTGATGTGATTATCGATAGTGGAAGCACTGACAATTTGGTGTCAAAAGAGATGGTGACAAAGTTGAAGCTCAAGAGACAGAAACACCCACATCCATATCGGATTGCCTGGGTGGAGGATGACCACAAGGTCATGCTCAATGAACAGTGCTTGGTAAAGGTCAAGATCGGTGGGTACCAAGATGAGGTACTATGTGATATCATCTCTATGGATACATGTCATATGTTATTGGGTAGACCGTGAAAATTTGACAGATGTGCTGTACACCATGGTCGTGCGAATACTTATTCCCTGACAAAGGATGGAGTGCGACATAAGCTAAAGCCATTGAAGGAGACCGAAGAAAAGGTATGTGGTAATGCAAGAATAACATTTGTTGATGGAAAAAAATTTTTAGATAGTATGAGGCATGAGCATGTGTGTTTTGCTTTAATTCTAAAAGTTGGTAAAGAAGAAGTAGAGGATGTACCTGTAGAGGTTGCAGATTTGTTGAATGAGTTTCAAGATATTATATCTGATAATGTACCTGATGGATTACCACCGGTAAGGAAGATCAATCATCAGATAGATTTGATTCCAGGAGCCAGTTTTTCAAACAAGGCAGCACATAGAATGACACCAGCAAAAAGTGAAGAGTTGAACAGACAAGTACACGAGTTATTATAGAAGGGGTTGATTCGAGAGAGTCTGAGTCCCTGTGCTGTACCAGTGGTATTAGCACCAAAGAAGAATGGCGAATGGAGGATGTGCATAGATTCTAGGGCAATAAAGAAGATCACAATCAAGTACAGGTTTCCATTACCACGAATGGATAATATTATGGACTGTTTGAGTGGACCTGTGTATTTCTAAAAGATAGATCTCAAGAGTGGATATCACCAAATTCAGATTAGAGAAGGAGATGAATGGAAGACTGCCTTCAAGACAAAGGAAGGACTGTTGAGTGGTTATTCATACCTTTTGGGCTAACCAATGCACCGAGCACTTTCATGCGGCTCATGAACGAGGTTCTGAAAGAATTTTTGGGTAAGTTTGTCATTGTTTACCTAGATGATATTTTTATCTTTAGTAAGACATTGGATGAGCATATGATGCATATTCTTATGGTATTTGAGAAGTTGAGAGAAGAGAAATTGTTGATTAATTTGAAGAAGTGTAGTTTTGTGAAGAAAGAGTTAGTGTATTTGGGATTTGTAGTTTCAGCAGAAGGTCTAAAAATGGACCCAGAGAAGGTACAGGCTATCTTTGAATGGCCTACTCCAAGGAGTGCTACTGAGGTAAGATCTTTTCATGGTCTAGCTAGCTTTTACAGAAAGTTTATCAAAATTTTTAGTAGTATTTGTGGACCCTTGACTGAAACAATGAGAGGGGATAGAAAAGAGTTTAAGTGGACTAATGGGGCAGAAAAGAGTTTTCAATTGTTGAAACACAAACTTACAGAACAACCTGTTTTAGCACTTCTAAATTTTAATAAGGTGTTTCAAGTAGATTGTGATGCTAGTGGTACTGCAATAGGAGCTGTTATGAGCCAAGAAGGTAAACCTGTTGCTTATTTCAGTGAGAAGTTAAATGATGCCAAGAGAAAATATTCTATTTATGATCAGGAATTTTATGCTATAGTTCAAGCATTACAGAAGTGGAGACATTATCTGCTTCCTAAGGAGTTTGTTTTGTATACTGATCATCAAGCTTTGCAATATTTGAATAGTCAAGGAAAGTTGAATCAGAGGCATTTGAAATGGGTTGAGTTTTTGCAGAGTTATACATTTATTTTGAAACACAGAAGTGGAAAGTCTAACAGGGTTGCAGATGCTTTTAGTAGAAGGCAACTATTGCTGACAAAGATGCAGATTGAGGTGGTTGGGTTCAAGGAACTCAAGAATTTATATCCAGAGGATCCTGATTTTTGTGAAGCTTGGAAAGCTTGTACAGAACCTGTTACTTTAGATAGGATGAAGTGGTTGAATTTCATCATCCAGGATGATATGCTATTCAGAGGGAGTCAGTTGTGCATTCTACAAAGTTCTATGAGGGAGAATCTCATGAAGGAGAAGCATAGTGGAGGATTGGCGGTACATTTTGGTATGATAAAACCTTTGCTTTGGTTAGTGAAAATTATTATTGGCCACAATTGCAGCAAGATGTGAAGAAGTTTGTACAGAGTTACAGAGTATGTCAGATGGCAAAAGGATTGAAGCAGAATACAGGGTTGTATCAGCCATTACCTATACCAGAGAAGCTTTGGGAGGATATCAGTATGGACTTTGTTCTTGGTTTACCGAGGACACAGCGGGGTTATGATTTAATTTTTGTAGTAGTTGACAGATTTTTGAAGATGACATATTTCATTCCCTGCAAGAAGACTAATGATGTTGTTCATGTAGCAGAATTATTTTTCAGAGAAGTAATGAGACTTCATGGTTTGCCAAAGACCATAGTTTCAGATCAGGACATTAAGTTTGTTAGATATTTCTGGCGTACATTGTGGAAGAAGTTGAAGATAGATTTGAAGTTCAGTTCATCACATCATCCACAGACTGATGGACAGAAAGAGGTGGTGAATAGGAGTTTGAGAAATTTGCTGAGATGTTTGGTTGGAGATAAGCCAATAGGATGGGATTTGATTTTACCACAGGCAGAATTTGCATACAATAATTATGTCAATAGGAGCACTGGTAAATCACCATTCCAGATTGTATATGGAAGTAGTCCAAGAAATGCATCTGAATTAAGAAAGATCGATAAAGGAGAAATAAGTAGTGCTGAAGCTAAAGATTTTGCAGAACACTTGAAGAACATCCATGAGGAGGTGAGGAAGCATATTACCAAGATGAATGCGCAGTATAAGGCTAAGGCAGACGAAAAAAGGAGGCATAAAGAATTTCAGGTTGGCGATGAAGTCATGGTTCATTTGCGGAAGGAGCAATTTTCGGTTGGTACATATAACAAGCTGAAAATGAAGAAGTTTGGGCCATGTAGGATACTAAAGAAACATGATTCAGGAAATGCATATGAGGTAGAATTGCCTACTGAGCTGAATATTTCACCAGTGTTTAACATTTCAGATTTGACAGAGTATCATGAAGGAGGTGTTGAAGATGAGGTTGTAGCAACACAGTGGAGTATTCCAGCAACCAGGTTAGATATCAAGGAGATTGAAGACATACTGGACAGTCATGTTGGTAGAAGCATAAGGAACAGGACATATGAAGAGTATTTGGTCAAATGGAAAGGACGACCTATTGAAGATTCATCATGGCTAACAAAAGAGGAGGTTAACCATCTTGGTTTTCCTCTGCACACCTGAGTCGTGATAGGGTCACTTCTCAAATTACCCTGGGTGTCTGATGCAGGAGCATCCTGGGTGTAAGAGCAATCTTGCATCACCCAAAAAAAAAAAAATATTTCTATTTTTTATTCAAGGGCTATTTTGTGCAGAGCTGCTATTTATGAAAAATTACTATTTTTGGTAATTTTTGTATTTGCTCAGAATGATCTGATTTCTTTCTTGGAGGTTCATTTTGGTCATATAAGTCTGCCAGTAAAGTTTCATTGCTAGATCAAGTGTATATTGGAAGATATTCAAGATTTTCTGTATTGGCAGCAGGGTACAAAAACTTTGAACTCAGTTTTGAAGGCTTTAGAAGCCTCGGATGAGGTCAAAAATTTGGGTTATGGGCGCTTGTGCAAGTCAAGCCTGTAGAGCGCTTCGTGGCATTTCTGAAATGGGGTTATAATAGCCGATCGGGTCAACTGGTGATGACTTATGGTCTTCAGAAGTTGGGCCACCTGAAATGGCGGAAAATAATTTTCTTCAAAATTTATGTTCGGGTTTCAAAGGTTATCTTGAGCCAACTGTGATGTAATAATATGTAAAATAAAATAATTCTAAGTTTGGTCGGCCTTATTGGCTAAAATTCTGGAACCTTCCCAGGCGGTGGAAAAATTGCCTATATAAAGAAGGTTGTATTATTGTGTTAGGCAGTTCAGAATAGTTCTGGGTATTGATTCGAGGCTTTGTCTTACAGAATATTGTAAGGGAATGCCCATGTGGCTTTGCATATTGTAATTCTGAAAGTTTGTAATTCCACATTTGTGGAGATAATAAGAAGCCAATTTTCTGTTCTTGCATATTATTGTTGATGTTTCTCTATTTCTGTTATGTGTTTGTGGTATTAAGGGGAGCACCTTTCATCAAAAATAAATTTGGAAATATCATGTAGATATTAAGAATAATTTCCACCAAGCAGGGAGGAAATATAAGGCTATACAACGTATTTCAAAAGTTAACAATAGTTCAAATGCATGTAGGCTGACATAAATGAAGTAAAAATAACACAGCTATATAGTTAGCTAGATATAAACTAGTTGATGGCTTGAATAGCTGTAAAGAGTAAAAAAAAATAATTAAAAAGATGGAAAGATCAAATAGCAATAGAGGTTGTATAGACAGAAAAATAGTTGTAAAGAGTAGATTTAAATAAATAAAATCAAGTAAATAATTAGGGAAACTGAATAACATTGTAGGACTCCTTACCTCCATATACAGGCTGCTCTTATGTAATGAAAACACAAAGAAATCTATCCTAATCATATGAATATAAGCATGGATTTTAAATTATTTCATTGTTAACTTGAGCACCCTATTTCAAATAGAACATTATCATAAAATATTGTAGGTCTTAATTTTTTGTATTTTTTTATTGACATTATCATGGTAACTTTCCAAAGTTAAGAACCTCCAATAATACTACCAAGAGCATTCTTGTGGCTTACCATAATGAAAACTCATTTCTTAGTTTTTTGAACTGTTAAATTGCCTCTACAAGTCCATATTACTTCCATTATTAGCAATCTATCTACAGAAAGGATCATATCAGCTAAATTCAACCTCCATTGTGTATATGAATATAGCATCTAATACATTTAAGGTCTCAAGTGTTGGACTGGTTAAAACATTCATGACTCGATGACCAACAACAACCAACATAGTGTGTTGATCTCTTCTTCACTATGGTGAGGCGGTGAGATACACTAGTGAAATAAGAAGAATAAGAAGAAGATGATTAAGAATCATTTTTATAAGTAGAAGATATCTCCTACTTATCAATTGATGAGCTAAAAGGGATTTATAATGAATGGTTCACAAGGCACAACACTTGCTGAAGTTTTTTTAAATGGGGTAGCAAGCTAATTGGACTTAATATTGGTGGGAGTTCCATGGTTAATTGCACTTTAGTAGGAGAAATACTGGGATATTTGAAGTCTTGATGCTTCACCCATGTGAGCTTCACCTAGATGCAATAAGTACTAAGTGTTCTATTTATTCTCATGAGAGATGGATTCATGTGAACCACTACTCATGAAACATGGGTCAATGAGTTTGACTTGAAAGCTACACAATTGAATCCTGATAGCAGTGTCACAATCAATTTTATGTTTATTATAATATTAATAAATAAAGAAAATAATACAAGCCTTGACACCAACAATTACATTATGTGAGGCCTCACCCTGACCCATCATAACATCTTTTCTTATTCGCATTTTGATACATTGATACACTTGTTGATCTATTCTGATAGAGACTCGAGATACTATATTTTGATGATGATTATTATGCCATGTGGATCATCTCATGATGTGCATTAGAATTTAGAGTATGTTGAGATTTTGATTATGCATATTTAGTAGTGTGATTTTGATGGGAATATTGGATCATGTTTAAAATTGATTTCTTCACAGGTGACATGTCATGATGATTATGAAATTGTGATGCTTAAACACTTTGAATGGAAAATTTGGATTCTGCATATAGCAATTAGAATTAAATTATGCATATTGATTATGTTGCTAGATTGAGAATTGAATATGTATATTTCATGTAATGTTATCATCTTGAACTACTGATGTTCGATGTGTAGTGTGCAGGTAAGAGAACCATGAAATTAATTAGAGAACCAAGGTTAAACAAATGTGAATTGAGTAAGCCAAGGCTTAATCTGATATGAGATTAAAATCCTCATTGTAATGTGAACTCCTTGTAAATGTGAATCTTTGCATGTGTGTTATTAATTAATTTCTTGTTTTCATCTAGGACATGACCTTGGGTATGTATTATGTAATCATTAGTGTCACTTGACACTTGTTATGTGCTTTTTTTAATCCATCTTAGTTCTAGTCACTTCTAGAGGCCAAAAAGGGGTTCTAAGGGTCATTTTTGGCATAATTTAAGAACCTAATGGATATGGTTATGGGTTAGGAAGGTTTTGAACATGTCCCTAATTCTCTAGTGACCTTAGTAACCCATTTTATAACCCATTTACACTTGACTTCGAAATTGGATAAGTCATGATCTTTACCCAACTCCACCCTTTCTTTCAATCATGCATTTATCATGGGGGGATAAGGAAAGACAACAAGGTCATAGAGTCAAGTCTGCATTTATGGTTGGTGGGTGGGTAGAAATTTGGAGGCCTTTTTAGAGGCCCTTAGGAGATTTAGTGGGTGTTCACCCACTCTCTACATTTGAAGACATTAGTGTTTGGATTGAGGAAGGATAAGTGGAAAGCTCTTCTCAAATTTTCATTTCCATCACACTTGTGGAGGTTGGTTACTCTTCTCATGCCTTTCTACTTGTTCATTAGATTAGCTTGTATTTTTCTCTCTCATGCATATGAATCTTGGTTCTTGTTGTGACATTGTGTTGTAAGGGAGGGATTTTGGGTTTGATTTCATGGTTTGATTTTGTTCTTTTTGCTTGATTGAGGGAGTTCTTATTTATGGGTGTGAGGCATTACTCACCCTTTTGGGAAGGGAAGAAGTGGCCTATGGGTGGAGGGGTTAGTTGGGCTCTCCATGAGGTGAGAGTCTCTTCTCTTGGAGAAGAGGGATAAGTCTATGGTGTATGGGCACCATGGAAGCCATTGTACTCTTGTATTTTGAAGAGGATGTTAAGAAAAGTATGTGTATGAAGCTTTTGGATATGTAGCCTTGAAGAGGCAATTGAATACTCATGGTGAGAAATTTGTATGTAATGACATTCTCCCCTTGGAAAAGCCCACCTCCACCCTCTCAATGAGCTTGTAAGACTCATTTGTGTAGCCTTGGAAGGGAGTAATTTGTTGTATGTATGTTTGTGTAACTTGTTTTGTGAGCATCTTGTTGATCTTGTTGCATACCCATTTAGCCTTGGTTCTCCAAGCTTGGGGGTGGTCTCATAAGAGACCTAGGTTGGGTGGTGAGCACCCATGGTTCTCCATCATTTTATTGTAGGTTTGGGATGCCAATACTCATGTGGATGATGCTTGAAGAAGTTCTCCTTCTTGGTGTAATAGTGTATAAATGTTCTATATTGTGTAGTATTGTTGGCTCTTGATGAGGAATCATCATTTTGATTGTATAATGAGATGTAGTTGTATACCTTTTGGTCTTTGTGAAGATGTAATGTTGGAGAGTTTGTCATCTCCATTGAACTTTGATTGAGTTTTATCCACCTTTGTATTATTTTGGTTGTAAATGAGAAGACTTCTCTTTTGTGTTATATGTATTTGCAAATGAAAGAGAGAACTCATTATGATTAGGATTGATCAATTACCTTTATGCCATTGTAAATCTGTTTTTACATTAGTAGAGTTATCCATGTAATGCAAAAAAAAAAAATGGTGATTTCCAAGTTGATAGAATAATCAAGTTATTAGCTTCAATGGCATATTTATATGCATGTATATGTATGGAATTTTTATTCTATTGATGCTTGATTGTAATACTTGAGTTCAATTATAATCTAGCTCTCATTGAATAAATCACTTAAACAACATGCACCTCACCTTAGTTGAAACAATATTTCAATCTAAATTTCTCCTTGAATAAATATGTCAACAAAATCTCAATCAAACTAAAATTATAAAGTAATGTAATATTCATATCCCTCTCATTTCATTTCACTAAATAATCTCTCAAAATTATGCTATTAGACCATCCTTATCAAGCAAGAAGTTTAAGAAAAAAAACCATACTATGAAAATAACACCTCCCATAATTTTATTAGAGCATATAACTCTCTGGTTTTTGTATGGGGAAGGGAAATATTCTCTTACCATAGAGAATATTCCCCTTTCCCCTTCTAATATAATCACCTAAGTTAGATTAATAGACTAAGCTATCTATTATCTATGTTAATACACTCTAATCTATGATTGAACAAGTTTCAAATTAACTTTATTGATAAAAACTCCATAAAACCTTCCCACTTGCTAGTGGACCCCACTCCAAGCCCCTTTCCCCATATGTAGGTGGTTGTCTTGGCAGAGAAATATATTTAAAATTGGTCAAAATTGCCCCCCTATGTGAGTGGGAGAGACTTGAGATGTGACACCCAACATAAAACTTTAAACCCTGGTCTCTTACTTAATTCCATGCAAATAATGAGCTGTCATGGCTTAAATATTTATCCATCTTGCAAGCTTCCTCATTCCCCAATGCACCTAACCTTGTCATGAAAGTCTGACACATTCCATTAGTCAAAAAAAAGTACCCTCATCCCTTCCATGCATACCCATCCATTGGGATCTCCTTGGGAAAGTAGAACACCTTTTTGGAGACTTGCACTGACTTTAAAAAAAAAACTTAACTTAACTTATGTTTTTATATCCCTTGGAAGCTGTGAAATTTCCTCATGATGTGAGTGAGACCCACTTAAATCTTGTCCCCTTTGTTCTCTCCTTTTGGATGCGCCCCCCAATGGGCTTGAGCCTTAGCTAGTAGGTAGGGGAGGGGAAATAGGCTAGGTGTATGAGGTGGCACCTAGATAGATGGTAGGATGGATAGGTAGTAGTAGATTAGTCATTAGGATATTGGAATTTGTCTATTTTGTTATTTATATATGTTGGTAATTACATATTGATTTAGATGATTTGTGTAGGGGGTTGAATGGGTATAGAATAGAATAGGGACTTAAATTGTTTTGTTATTTTAATTATATTTTGTTTGATAAAGTAACTAGTTAAAGGAATCATTGCTAAGCACTACTTATTATTAGTGTAATTAGATTTAGTTTTGATGTATAGCTTGCCAAGTTAATGTTTGAATTTTTATTTATTTGGTAATTTGTTTAAATAAGACCAGCAATAATAAACATTTGAGACTTATTTAATTGATGAAATTGATACTTAAGACAATTGGCTATTTATTTATTAATTGTTTTAGTAGGACATATATTCAATAAATTAATCAATTGGTTAGTAAGTGATAGGTATGGTGAATCTTTAGTTTAGGGTATATTGGAGCATGACATTAGTCATTTAGATGATAATTATGACCTTTAGCCATTAAATTCTAATTTTAGTAATCAATGAAATAGACTATTAGTTAGCAGTATTAATGTTCCAATCTAACTAAGAGTGAATTAAATTATTAATTTAGTAGTTTTTATCAGGTGTATGTTCATACACATCTAGCAGTGGAACTTCTTAACAAGATAATAGTCAACTCAATTAAAGGTCATTTAGATTATAGGACCTTCGACATTAGTTAGATGAAGGTCTAATTGAGATAGATTTATTCTCGATAGATTATTCCTTTCAATAAAATAAGAACTTGGTAGTGGAATAATTACTCCAGATTAAATCAGTAATTTATATTGGTTGATAGAATGGTATGCTAATGTATATTTTTGGACCTCAAATCTTAATTTATATGAGTAATATTAACATGAATTAATCTTCGAATGATATAAACAGAAGATCTTGATCAGTAGTAAATCAATCTTTGTCAATATGGAATAAATTATTATTGTGACAACACCCTTGTTTAACTAATATTCAGATACGTAAATTTACATTAACTCTTGATCCTAGGTTACACTCGGCATAGCCGATAATGAATTCTCCTAACCTTTGTGAGTTGTCTCCTAACATTTTCCCCTTTTTAAAAAAAAAAAAATTGTTACATTTTTGGTTGTTTATTTTTGGGCATGACACATTAATAATTAATTGTTTTGATAGTAGTTCAAAAAACAAAACTCATTGAATTAAATTCCTTGAAAAAATAAAGAAGACACATTTTGTAATATTTTGATTTATTTCTGCATTTTTCAAGGTTTTGGATGCAACTTTTAAGTATTTTTCTGCATCACTGAGTACTGATGACAAGTATACAATAGATACTGGGACTAATCTACCTAAGCATTGAGGTGAAAGTTTCTTATACTCTGTGAGTTCAGTAACTAGGCTCTGACTTTCATGACGTGCATCATTACACAATTATTTTCCATGATGTGTAGTGTGCCTATGCTTGGACAGAAACACTTGTATTCTATTTTTTTAACAAAATAATTATAGTTTAAATTTTCATAGTGTATAGGATTGAAATTAATCATCTCTTACTTCCACCTAACCAAGAGTTAGATTAGAGTTACAATTAAAAAGAATCAAGTTTTTATGCAGGCATTTTATTGATCAATTTCCTTCCATTCTTTCTTCATCCTTCATGTTGTTTCCTTCCAAAACTTGGTTGACTTGGATTAATAGTAGTAGGTTTAGTTTAAATTCTTTGTCATATTAGCAGGGGCAGCTATCTTTTAATAGGGTTATCCATCAATATTTGGCAGGGTGCCTGATTTCATCATGTCTTTCATGTTTTCCTACAATCCTCTTTGATTTTCAAGCATTATCTCTACTTTCACCTAGGTTTTCATGTTTAGTAGCAACACTTTCAGCACAAAAATATTTAGAAGAGGTCCATTCACTATCATGGATAGATGAATTTATTGATTCTCATAATATGCAATCACTATTACCAAGTAGTCATATTGCTACAAAGATTGATTGTCTCAAAACAATGGTGGTCTGCAATGGAAAAGTAGTGTGAATATTATGAACAATACTATTATTGACAAGAAAAATAAAGGGAATTTCTTGTGTCAAAATAATGATTGAAAATATGGAATGTAGTTTCCAAGAGTAGAGGAGAAGACAGTATGAAATGTGGTGCAGAGCACCAAAAGGACATGAAGGTACACAAGGGTCACTAGTAAGACCTAAGGTGGATACCATGAAGGGAAGAAGATATATGGGACCTATAAGGTCATTCAAGGATGTAATATGGCTATTTAAGCCATTTGGTTGTAATTGAAAACTCTATATGAATGTAATTGCCCAAGTTGGCAAAGTAGGCCTAAGGGTCACTATAAGGTCCAAATGACCTTAGGGGTAGTATTTTAGGTGTGGGTTATAGTTTTAAGGCTTATGAAAGTTTTTTAACACTAATGGGGCTTTTATTTGTCTATTTGACAACTTTAGTAGTCAACTTGACAACATTTAAACAACTTTTTGTAATAAGTCTATTTAATAGACAGTCGATTTTAGACTGTTAGAGTCAGTTTTGGGGAGTTTGAAAGTAGTTTCAAAGTTTCTTGGTTGAAATTTGGTCTTTAAGAGACCTATTCACATTTTAAAATGGGGAGAGAACATGGGTTGGTCAAGGAGACAAGCACATATAAAGTTTGAAGCAATAAAATGATGTTTTAATTCTGTAATTTTCTGATTTTCCAGAAACACAGTCACTTTATTTGCATTGTACACCACCTTGATGGATCTGTCTTGAACTATTATCAATTGGAGGTATTAAAATCATGAATTAAATTTCTTTTTGTGGTGGAATCATCCCATTTGGAGTTGTATAGAAGGAGAAATTGGATTTTTGGTGAAAACAGTCAAAACCATCTCCTAGGGTAACCCAAGAGGGTAGAATGTAATTTCTTGAATGTTGCACGATCAATAAGGACTCTTCATGAGGGGGAATGATAGAGGAAAAATTTTATACTAACTCTATTGGTTTTCAAATAACTATGCATTGAATGCATATTCTATGAAGCTAGAAGACTGGCTGGACTGTCACAAAGGAAGGGGGGATGACTGTCATAGTTAGAAGTTTGAGAGCTTTGTCCATACTTAAAGTGTGTTTGGGCCATGGAGGATTGAGGGGGTGAAGATATGTATTTCTACCACAAGTAGGATTCTTGGAGGGGCCAAAGGATCCCATCTTGAAGGTGAATCAATCAAAGTTGTAAGGTTTGGTATGACTGTCCCGGAATGACAATATTTTGGTTAGTTAATTTGTTTGTGTAGAAGTATGAATGGATTGGATCAGTGGATTGGAATGGGTATGGGAAGAGTATAGAAGATTTTGGAATGATGTTAGAGTGTCTTTTTGATGAGAATGAAAATCCATAGTGCTTAGGGGAATATTGTGATGACTGTCCCAACTAGAGAATCACAACTTACAGAGTCATTGTCTTTAGGAGAGTCAATAGTATTGGTTGTGTAGACCAGAGGCATGAAGGGTTTAGTTCATTTGAAAAAGGGAGTAAGGGTTTTCTAATGAACTAATTGGAATAAGTGAGACCAGTGGAATGTTTGTAAAGGATAGTGGATTAGTTTGAAGGTGTGGATCCTAGTGGTTGTGAAAGGAAGTGTTTTGACCTTTGATGGGTCTAAGGTGTTGGTTGATCTAGAAGGATGATCCTTTTGGAGAATCTTATAGGGTGTTGTTACAAAACAAATGCACAAAATATGAGTTCCTAATGAGTTTGTACAAGGAATCCACTAAGCTCTGCATCAAAATGCTTCAACCCATGACAAGAAAGGTGAACATAAGACATCTTATTATGAATGGCTTATTGGTTTCAATTGGCTATTGGAGTCCATATTCTTGAAGAAGGTCATTGTGAAAATAGAGATTCACTATTAGAAAATAGTGACAAGCCAAGAAGATGATTTTTTTTTGGTTGCCTTTGTAATTATTTTTAACTACCTTTGGAAGATGTGCAACATAATAGTCATTTTGAGATGACCATGTCAATTGAGAATCAAAGAAGGAGTTTGCAATGAATGAAATAGTTGTCTAGCCTAAACTCCTTTTGAATTTCAAAAGTTGAATCAATCATTCAAAGCTTGATTGATAAAAGCTCCAATATGAAAGAAATTCATTTCAAGTTCATGCCATATAGAAGATCATTCAAGACATGCAAAAATCATAAATTTAACCAAATGGAAAGTCATTTTAAGGAAATCAAGACTGTCAAAAGGTAGGAAAAGGTAGTATGAAATCTTGATCGTAGAGATACAAGATCAAAGACTTTGGTGACAACATGGTCTTATAATTTGTAGTTCAATTTTATTTCTTGTTATTTCTTTACATTACACTAAGGGAGAGGATTGAGTAGTTGAGCAACCTAATTTCATGTTTGTTTCATAGTTTTCAAAATGCTATGTGGAATTTTCAAATCATTTCCAATTTTTATAGAAGATTACATGGCAAGTCCCATGCTAATAACTAAGTTTTCAGGGTCACATCATCAAATATGAAGCCACATCAGTATGCTTTTGGCCAAAGTGTTAAAAAGGGCCCAATAAATGAGACCAATACTTATACACTAAGTCATGTTTTATTGGTGTGCAGATGTGGAATCACATGATTTATTTATTTTTAGATCTAAAGAATACTTAAACTGAGCCATTTTGAATCACTTTTCCCTTGAAAAAATAATAGCCAATAATATGAATAGCTGCCAAATGAGCATATGGTGGATAGTGAATTAACTTGACACAAGTTTTCAAGAGGAGTCATGTGGAAGCCAGTGATAAATATGGTACAACAATATCCATGGAAGAATATGGTCTCAAGGATTGCAATTATTGTAGAATATGCACAAAATGGACTTTTTGAGAAGGCTTTAGACACTTCCAAGAAAATGCAATTGACAGGTCTAAAGCCACATTCTATGTAACATTTTCTGACATTTTGAGTACTAGTGATAAAATAAGAGTTTTAAAACAAAGTATGGATACCCATTAAATCAATATGGAAGGTGGATTTAAAGATTGACTAGGATTTTTCCTAACTTTAGTAGAGTTTATTAAAAAATGAATATTAAATTTTTATTAAAACTTAGCATTTAAATTTTAGTAGATTTATCATTAATATTTTTTTATTTATTTGTATTTGATATTCAAAATAAAATATTTTGATATATTTTATTTAAATATTAAATTAATAATATAAAAATATATATAAATTTTTAATAGTTTTTTAAATTATAAATTTATGAATAGTTTTAAAATTTGTTATAGTTCATTTAAATTTAATATATGATTATTTTAGTATTGATAAATTATATATCTTTTTAAATAAAGTGATTTCTTATAATTTATATTTTATAAATGTTAAATTATGTTGATATTTATGAAATTATATAAGACAATTTAATGTCGATTTATTTTTTAATTTTTCAAGCTTTTGGAACTTCAGCCGAATTTTATAGTTGTTTGTATTACCACACTTCCTCTGTAATTTAAGTGAATATATAGAAGTGTACAACTGAGAATATTTATATACGCATCCAAATGCATTTGCATCCCCTAAAACAAACTCACGCATCCACGCACCTGAATCGGTAACTTAGAAATTTTTCATCACATGAAGGAAGATTATATCACTTTTATTAGTATTTTATGTGCATGCTATCATGTAGGAATAATTGATAAGGGATTATTTTATCAGTATGAATCAATATTATCATAACTAGCCTTTAACAAAGCACTATAGTTACATGTTTGACCTTTTTGGTGGAGTTGGGCTTCCAGATGAGGGTGTACTACCACTCAAATTCATTCCTGAACCTACTAAAACTCTCTAAAGTCTACCCAAAAAACTCTCTAAAGTATACCCAATATAAAACTAGCATGAGAAATGGACTATTGTACTAACATGCAAGAAGCTTATGAAAACACCTCTGAACATTAATAACAAACACTTCAGCTTGCCTTACCCTGAGAGAAAATTTTATTTGGCACCATGGCTTTATGAAACTTCCATGTCCATTTCAAAGCTTTATATGCAAGCTAAGGGTATAATGCCCAAATAATAGTTGTAAGGATGGCTGGATCATTGGTCAAGTCTCTGTATTTTCAAGTTTTAGTGAGACTTAAATGAATACATAACCTATCATCTTGATGAAGGATGTACGAATATATTATTGGATCATCTAATTTGTACCCATTCTTGCATTATGGTTCACTCCCCAAAAAATCCTTCCACCAAGACTAATTCTAACAATTCTAACTTGTTGGTTGAAAAACAAAACTGTGCAACATGAACTCCTTAAACAAGAAAATAATCCCATGAAAATATAAAACCTGAACTCATGAAGGACTGGTACCTTGGAATTATTTATCATCATTTTTCTATTCTATTGTCACTAATGGTAACCTTACTTCATTAGTTTTCTTAGTAGAAGTACACAGCTAGTAAACCGTGTTTTCTTCAAGGAGGAAAATGTGGATTACCTAACAGGCATGGACATAAGAGTTGGTGTCCCTCTATACCACTTCCAATCCATTAATCATTATTAGAAAATAACTATTTGGGAAGGTTAGTCCCAGTAATATCTTGCACATTATTCAGGAGTTAAAGGAGATGGCCAATGCGTTATCTTGTATTTTTTTCTATATTACAAAAATCAAGGGGAATATTGTACACAAAGCTGGACCAAGAGCTAGTGTATGTTGTATAATTCCTCAATAAACTAGTTGTATATATTTATAGGCATAGCCTCTTCTCCAACATACCTAACCACAAGTGCAAAGGTAATTTGACAAGTCAAGATTCCATTTTTTAGTAGAATAATCATAACAACTAGCAAGAACTCAGTTTGGGAATAACAATATAAGAAAGTTCTTTATTTCCTTGCTAGGAGTTAAGAGACCCTTTAGTACTTGCAAATTTTTCCTTAGGTTTGTATGGAGCTAAAGTAGGGTCTATAGAAAAATGCAACGCGTGTCTTGTTAGCCATAATTTTTTGAATGAAACTCAATTCTACAACATACTTATTTCTTGGAATGAAATATTATATCATACACTTATAACCACTTAACTTGTTGTCCAAATACATGATCAATTGGTGACAACAATTGAATGATAAAACAATAATCTCCGGAGAAATATATAATTTCATATCTATTATTTTTTTAACAATATTTCAAAGTTAAATGGAATGCACAGGAAGTATAGCTGCAACCTCATATGAGTTTCATTGTGATCTCCAAGTAGGGATAAAGAGTTGCAATAAGAACACTGAAGTTTATAAACAGTCATGAATTCATTGAATGTTTTTATAACAAAACAAGGTTGCAGATCAACATCATTGAAGTAGAGATTGTGGTGTGAACATCAAATAATGATCACTAAAGAAATTAATGTTTCTATTTTAAAGACTGAGAGAAGCATTGATAGGTGATCAAATGTCGCAGGATAAGGAGATTAAAACACCAAAATAAAGATTAGGAGAAAAGTGTTGTTAATGGTATAAATATAGAAAAGAAATACCGAAATATAAGGAACATTAAGAATTTACAGAAACAACATTGTTTCAATATTGAAAACTTTATCAATAGATACATGTACATAGAAAGGGAAATGAAAGAGTCATACTTAAGTTTGAAACATATAATAGAAATGAACAAAGTTACTTAATCTTCTCTTTCTAGAGAAGGAATATAATCAATTCCTTTAGAAAAGACCCAAGAAGGCCACAATCAGTAAGACCATTATATATAGGTTTTTCCTTTATTCCAACTCAAAGTGGTAAAATTTCAACATATGAATGAAGCCTTAACTTTAGTCACACTCGTATTGTTAATATGATTTAGAACAACAGAGAGGGGGGTTGAATCAGTTGTTCTCAGGTCCAGATGTATAAAACAAACTTTCAAACACTTCAACAGATTCAAATCTAATAACAAACAACTACTCGGTCATTACAGAATGTATGCTAGAAACATATAACATTGTAGTCCACTATCCAACAGTATTTAACTTGCAAAACATAGAAATGTTCAAACCAAAACATTCACACAAGTATTAAAACTAGGATTTATAGTGGAAACACAATTTGGGAAAAACCACTTTGTAACATGCTACTGATATATTCACTCTTCTAAAGTGAACTCTGTGAAAATCCAACCCTATCAAAGGTTTACAAACACACTGCTAGGTGTGACCCTATTAAAGGATTTCAACCACCCTGTTAAGAGTGCACCTTGTTAGAGGACTTAAGTACATTCCATTAGAATGCAACCTTGATTAAAGGATTTATACAATAACTGTTAGGTTAACCTTGATTAAAGGATTTAAATTGATACAATGGTTAGAAAGTAGTAGTAGTATTGATCTGAAAACATACAACTCACTTTGCAAATAACAAATCCAATTTGCACATATATGTTGGCTTATTGACTGAGTTCCATCTCCATCTCCATCACTAATCTACTCAAAAATCCCTTCAAATAATCACAACTCTGATGAACTCCTTCACCTTGATCCTTTCATTGTATCAGTTAATAACATCAACAACTCCAACATCTCTACTCAACCTCACACAGGTTTTTCTATATACCTCCTCAATAGGTAGATCCAACTTTTTCCACTTAATCTCCTCTATAGATCTTAGGTTTAGGTCGGATTCAATGAATCCTTCCATCATTTATGTTCTTCATCCATCCTTCTAGAAACATCTCCAATCTCCTTATTAGAATAATAACAAAATGGTTTATTGTGCAATAAATGCTCCAAAGACTTAATTAATAAAGTCAACACGATTTACATCATCCAAGAATTCAACTGTGTCGGCTAGGAATCTGAATTCTCCCTCAAATGTAAATTACTAACGCTCGGTCAATACTATGTTCAACTTCTCGGTCATCACTATGTAACTCGATCACCTCTTCAAACTATTACTTAGCTAATACTATCACTTGGCAATAAATTGATGTTTGGTCAACATAGAATTTACTTGGCATATACTGGCTCGGTTGACACTAACATCACTCAGCTTAAACTAGATTTCTTCACTTCTTCTTGGTTAAGCCTACTTGTTTAGTCTTGCTTCTTACTTAGATAAACAATACATTATCTTATCATTGTGCTACATAATCAAGTACTCATTGAATTATCAAGATAACTCAACCTTTCCCTAGGTTCTATTGTTATCACCCTTGCCCTAATCCTTCTCATTAATTGATAGATATAGTACTTTCTTAGATAGCAATAGTCTTACCAGTTAAGGTTTGACATCAATGACAATACAAAAATTGCTTCAATTGAAATATCTAATAATCTCCCTCTTTGGCATTGATGGAAACACCATATGAATAACACATGATTCACCAACCAATCCAAAACTTATCAATTCATCATAAATATTTGTAATATTTCTTAGCCTAACTTGTTTGACCGACCACACAGTAACTTCCTCTGAATCTCTCCCTCTTTCTTGATCTTCCATGTGTTTTCATCTGACTTATATCTCCCTCTTTGACAATAATGCCAAAGCAGCAACTATAACTTGCATCTTTCAGATGTAGATATCATCTTGTTAGCTCAGTAACAATGTTTCTCCCTTTTTCATCATACTTATGACTGTTTATAGCTTTGTTGTACTTTTTTACAACTCTAGGTTGCTCCTAAAGTGTGACCCTTTCTGCATCAATTTGTCAAATACTCTATGTAGCACATTTGATGCAGTTCTCCTAGCTTGACTAGGTAGCCTCAATTAGGGGAAGCACCCCTAATTTACCTATAAGATATTCATGAGCATCCTTAGGTAAATCTTTGGTGAATATGCCTGCTAGTTGTTCCTTTGTGTTCACATATTCCATTCTCACCTCTTTATCTTGTACCAATTCCCTCAAGTAATGATACTTGATAGCAATATGTTTGGTCTTTGTGTGCATCACTAGGTTCTTTGATATGTTGATATCACTTGTTTTGTCATAGTATATGACAACTGGTTCAGTGATCTCATCTTTTATGTTTTTCAACAATTTCTTTATCGATACTAGGTTTGAACAGTTCACTGCAGCTGCTACATACTCGGCTTTAGTTGTAGATTGGGAAATGCAATTTTGTTTCTTTCTTATCTAGGAAACTAATCTATGTCCAAGAAAGAAAGCTCCACCACTAGTGCTTTTTCTATCATCTACATTTCCTGCCCAATCTGCATCAGTATAGACTCTCAGTTCAAATTTTTCATGCTTCTTGTAGTACAGTCCAAAGTCTTTTGTCCCTTTTAGATATCTCATTATCCTCTTCACTTCCATCATATGAATTTCCTTAGGATTGGCAGAGAATCTTGCCACAATCCCAACTGCTAGAGCAATATCTAGTTTGCTGTGAATAGAATATTGCAACTTTCCAATCATGGATCTATATAGAGTTTGGTTCACTTTAGCAGTATCATCATTCTTAGATAGTTTATGTCCAATAGCCATGGGAGTACTTACTAGCCTTGAGTCCTCCATACCAAAGGTTTTCAGTATCTCTTTAACATATTTAGACTATGTGATAAAAATACCTCTTCCCATCTAATAGACTTGGAAACCAACAAAGAACTTTATCTCACCAAACATAGACATTTCAAACTCAGTTTGCATCTCATTTGAAAATTTCTTACACAAGGCATCTTGTCCACCAAATATGATATCATCTACAAAAATATTAGCTAACAAAATACCTTTACCTTCTTCATCTTTCATGTACAGATTGTGTTATCACTCAGAAAAATTTTCATGGCTTCTAGTCTTTCCCTTTGGTCTCTGCAACATTTTTCATGTCTCTGGCCTCAAGCCCTACTTCAAAAATATAAAAATCTAGCCGTTGCATGAAAAACCTTTTGTTTTACCCTGGCCCTGTTCTATTTTAACATTACCTTTAATATTTCCCTAGGTCTAGCACCTAGTGGGCTTTAATATTTCCTAAGTCCTAATGATTTAATTCTTCCTAAGTCCCTATGCTAAATTTTTCCTATAGTTTTGGTTTTAATATTTCCCTGGGCCTAGGTCTTGGTTATGGTTCAATTGGGTGGTTGGCATATCTTCTCATAGGATCTGTCAGACCTATAAGATTATACACCAACCGTTGATTCTCCTATGTGACGTATCTTTTAAAACTAAGTGGGTCCACTGCCATGCTGGCATAGTTGGAAATTTCTTATTGGTTGATGAAATTCTAAGTGGGATCCTATCAGTGGGGCCTGCAGCGAGGGATTTTCAATCTACAGTCGGTGCATGATCTCAAGGAATATTCCTACCCCATCAGATCATGTGCCATCTGTTGATTTTGAATCTTACTTGGCTGTGTCAATGGGACCCGGTTGCTGGCGTATCTATTAGTGGGACCTAACATTTGTAGAAGATCTTATGCCAGTCGTCGATTCTACTTTTCTCAGATGGCTGATGAGGGTGGATCCTCTGACAAGTGACCTTGAATTGCATTGTTCTGATTAGCTAAGTGGGAAGGTGATTAGGATTTGTCAGTGGGCCCAAATCCTTCAAAGGGGCTAACAGTGTGGAAGGATCTATGGCTGTTGCATGATCGCATGGAATCTTTTCAGGCCATGCGATCATGCAATGACCATTTGATTTAAAGATTATACTTTGTGGGTCATGTCTTCTATGTGGAGCTGACGTGCATGATTCTTATTGGCTGTGGTGTGCTGACTGGGCCAAAAACTTTTCAAAAGGGTTCACGACTATTGGGAGATTAAATGTAAGCCACCCAATTTGTCAGGAAATGAACAGAATCGATGGTCGTGTTTTAAAATTTTTCGGGGTAGCCATTGTAATTCAAATTCAAATTTCTTAGAGGGTTTTCCGTGACAAAAAGGACTAAAATTTATTGTTTAAGCGGTTGGATCTAGTAGAATTGGTTTTGTTGACTATTGCAAAGTGGTCCAAGGTGTTCCATGATTGTTTGCAGGGGTCTGTACTATGTTCTTTATGCTTGAGGCATGTTGTAGGTGGCCGAATAGGTTGACAAATTCAGCATTTTCATGGTTCTCAGTACCTTCTTAGTGAAATTGTCATGATTGAGGATCACTTTGGGATCTATTTTCTCCTAATTGCCAGGGTTTCTTCCCCTGTATTAAATTTGTGACTATTTCTAGTTGGTATGGTGGGTGAAACCCTAACCCTAGTCATTCATAGCTTGTTGCATCCTATTTTGGGATTTCAAGATGATTAGGGGGTATATATTGTTGTATTTTTGACTTAGTGGGGGTTCCAAAAACTTTCTTTTTGGTCCCTAGTTGTTGATGGTATTATACTGAACATGGAGAGCTTGGATTTAGGGTATATATTGTAGTATTTTTGACTTAGTGGGGGTTCCAAAAACTTTCTTTTTGGTCCCTGGTTGTTGATGGTATTATACTGAACAAGGAGAGTTTGGATTTAGGGTTTTTGTTTCTCTTTGCATTTTGTTGTCTGAATAATGTATTGATTCTGCAAGTTTTGATGAGAATATAGTTGAATTCCAATCTCATAGTGGTGTATGTCTTCTTGTTTTGACATTGAGCTCATATGTGTTAATGTCACAAAGTGAGTTAGCATATGGTAAACAAAGAGTATTGTGAAATTATCTTTGAGTTCCTAACAAAGTTAGGATTAAAGTCTTTCAGGTAATTTCAGTGAGTTCATGGCTTGATAAGAATCTAATGTCCCGGTATGTGAGTGAGAGGGATACTAGGCAAAGTACTTATCCTGAATTCAAGTGTGTTTGAGTTAGAATTTTTAGTTGGTATAAGTTATTTAGTGACTCTATGCCCTAGATTAAGGCACTGATCTATTCTCTAGAAGCAGTCCATCATCATCAATTACACACACACAACATAAATGATAAAATCTTTAATCAATTAGTAAGGGGTATAAATGTCTATTGGTTAGTGATTCCTTTCAAGAAGTGAATCAAGGGTACACTCGCCTGAGCATCTTGGCTCAAAGTGTAGGAGGATCTCTTTGATCCTTGTTAATTGGCCCTTTTACTTGCAGACTTTGGAGTGGTGATAGAGTCAGTGACATTTAGTTGTCAATCATAGTGTAAACTTGCAAGTTGAAACCAAAAGGACAACCAACAAAATTGCGACTCTGCTGGGGAGAGTCTAGAGATAAAAGTTATTAAGTGGACTCTTGTTTTCCTATTGTATTCAGTTAAAAGATTTCCCATTTTTGTGGGTGGTGACTCAAAAGGTTAGAACTAGTGCTATAAACTATAAATCATGGACAAAAGAAGGAATACTAGGTCCTTTGTCAAGAAAAATCTGAAGGTTGCTCTGGAACAATTGCCTAGGCAAGAAAAGAAGAGTTGGATCAGAAGAAATGGTGAGTCTACTATTGCTCCCATGAGAGAACAAAGAAATACTAGAGGTAGAGCACCACATGTTTAATCAAGTGAGGAAGGTTCACAAGATAGAAGTTCTAGATCAGATGGTGGTCGCTCTAAAGATAAATTTTATGATACCCCAGAGGCTGTATTTCAAGACAAGGGTTCATTGCCTGCAGGTCAGGATGAACAAGCCAGAGAAATGGGTTTTGAAACTAATTTAGATCTTGATGAAGATATGTTAAGGCAACCCATGAGATGAAGGCAAGTCCATTTCCCATATCAAAATATCACTAATATGGATGTGTCATTAGGTTCTGATGATATTATGATAGACCTAGATGATTTAAATGCACTAAGGTCACAATTGGCAGAGCAGGATGCCATACATAAGAGGTTACAAAAGGAGAGAGAAGTTGAAAAAATGAATGCTTTAATAAAAAGAGAGTCTCTTCTTAGAAAGATTAATGAAATGAAGGAGATAAACAAGATGCTTGCTTCTGCTCCTAATATTTTGTAGCATGATGTCTTTGGTGATCTTGATGCATTGAGGAGTGAGCAGGAGCGCTTGCTGCAAGATCATGAATTTGATAAGGAGGGCCCTGTGGTTAGATAGGTTCAAAGTTATGCTTCCCTCCCTAAAGATAAAGATGGGCATGAGATCACTAGGCCTACTATTGCCACTGGTGAGAAAGGAAAGCAAAAGATGGTGGGACATCAAACAAGCAAATCATTAACAATACTAGGGGTCCCACCACCCAATTCAAATAAAGACATAGAGATAGAGAGAAGAAGAAAAGAAGATGAGGACCTTGCAAGAGAATTAGAAAGAGTTGAATTTGAAGCCTCCATTGCAAAAAAGAGAAGAAAGATCTAGTTCTTGAAGGCTTCATCTGTAAACACTCTTGGTCCATCTCCTACTAAACTAGGTATGCCACCTATGACTACTACTATTCCCCTTAGTAATGCTACTACTAGTTCAATTCCTTCTTCATCTGCTAGGATAGGTGTTGATCCTAGACAACAGTCAAATGCATAAGTAGATGGGAATGTAAATATAAATGTTGATCCTAGGGTTAACACTAGTTCAAGTTTTCAAAGAAGACCTATGCAATTAGAAGGCTATACACAAATTAGCTTTGATGGAATACCTGGATACCCAAATGCTTTTCCAACTGATGTAAGAGATAAGATACCTAAGTTTGTAGGTAACAATGCTATTAGTTGTGAAGAACATCTTAGGTTATTTGTTGATATTCTTAATGATTATGAGGTAGAGCAGGAGGATGTAGTCATGAAATTATTTGTTCAATCTTTGGTGGAGGATGCTAGAGATTGGTTTAAGAGACTCCCTAACTATTGTATTGACACTTGGTATTCTTTTGAGAGATGTTTCAAAGAGCAATATGGTGATAGGCCTAATGCTAGCTTTATGCTGAATGAATTCAATACCATAAGAAAAAATCATAATGAATCTGCAGCTAAATTTAATATGAGATTTCAGAAGGGCATGCATAAGTTGTTTCAAGTTATGCGGTTAGATGACAATGTTTGTCTGACCACATACTTCAATGCATTTGATGGAAAGATGGGATACTTGTTGAGGGACAAAGAACCAAGAACTCTTAGAGATGATTTTAGGATTGCTATCAATATTGAGAACAATATGAAGATATTAGGATAATTGGGTGGGAAAAGAGATGATCCAAAGTTGTTTGGGGATAACAAATATAAAAGGGATAATGAGAGAAATGTTGGAAATAAGAAACAAGAGGAAGACAAATTGGACAAGGTGTTGAATGCATTGAAAGATTTGAAAGCACCTACCAATAGAGTTAACAATGTTCCTGCTAATGAAAGGCCTCAATTCAACAATAATTTTAGTAGACAGAATAGATTGCAGAATTATACCTACAATACCCAATGGAAGGATGACAAGCCTATAGTCCCTACTGCAAGAGGTAATAATGATAGAATTGTCCCTGATCCTTTACAAAAATCTTCTATAAATGCTATAGAGGATACACCATGGTGCATAGCATGCTAGTCCCCTCATTCTATAGAACATTGTGTGGTTGCACAATCCATGGCAGCATATCAAAATTATAGTAATGAAGAGCTAGATCAAGAAGAAACTCATGATGACATTGGGTGCAATATGGAAACTTCATATTTGGGATATGAAGATGATTCTGATATTGATGAAGAAGCATATGTATGCTCAAAGAGAGACAATCAGACACTTTTCCATCAAGAGGTTTTTTCTGATAGTGATGAAATTGATGAAAAGACATGTAACATGATTTCCTCCGCTGAACTAGTGAATTTAAGAAGACCTTCAAGAGAAGAGATGGATAGAAGTACTATAGAAATGATTGCCCAAGTGCAAACTAGAGGCATGGTGGCAAGGGATGCAAATGGGAAAGCTGCAAGAATGTTTATAAAGAACACCAACTCTGGGGAACTTAATGAGAATAAGTTAAAAAATGATCATATGGTAAGGTTCAAGAATGTAAAAGGTAAGAAGTGGGAACCTAAGGGAGTTGGAGTTGAAAAAACTTCTAATGAGATAGAGAAGCTAGTTAACACAATGGCTAAAGATGAAAAGATGAAAGTCATCAATACAACTAATGTATCAGATAAACAAAATAGGGACACTAAAGCAGTGTAGATTGAGATCCCTCCCTCTACTCCTGTTGATATGTTAGTTGTATTATCTCAAATAACTATTAAGGTTCCTTTGTCATAATTATTAAGGATCCTTGAACATAAGGACAAAGCTATTGCATGGGTAGATAATGTTCATCATAATGATGTTGCATGCAATGAATCTCAAGCTAAGGTTTTGAAAAGAGTAGAGGCTCGGGGATTGGAATCTCAATTTCCACCTATATACTTGGATAGTTCTGTCAATGCCAGCCTTGAGAACATAGATCCATACTTTTTGATTGTCCTTGTGAATGGAATGAAATTGAGAAACTGCATGATTGATTCAAGTGCCTCAAATAATGTCATGCATTTTAAAATTATGGAGAAGTTGGGCCTTAAAGTTGATACAGTCCAAGGTAGATGTTGTGCAATGGATCAGAGGGAAGTGCCAGTCATTGGCACTATAAATGCTACTCCCTATAGGTTGGCAGCCTATCTAGAGAAGGAATTGACCATGAGTGTTTTGGTGGTGGACATCCCTCCTCATTATGGGATGCTATTATCTAGAAGATGGAGTGCTGCCATGGGTGGAAGTTTACAATGTGATCCGTCCTATGCAACCTTCAAGATTCATGATCAGTTTTTTAAGATTGAGCGAGAGCCAAGAGTATGCCACATGATTGAAAGGAACATTGACTATGAAACTACATGTTTTGTGGATACTGATATAAATGCTTTTAGGGCAGAAATCTCAATGCTTGAAAAGGAATTTGTATTGCCACTTATCTCTGTTGAGGTGAATGCTAAGTCTATGAAGGGTGAGTTGTGGGTGATGTACTTTGATGGTGCTAGTTGCAAGGATGGTGCAGGGGTAGGTATTTTTCTCATTTCTCCTGATGGTAACACCTACAAGTTCTCTTTCACATTGAATTTCTTTTGTACTAATAATATAGCAGAATATAAAGCATTGTTGTTAGGATTGAGGTTGGCACAAAAGCATGGAATAAGATGTATGAGGGTTATTGGGGATTCTGAATTGGTGGTGTCCCAAGTCAGGTCAATATATGCTTCCAAAAACAAAAGGTTGAAACAATATAGAAATGTTGTGTGGGACTTGATTGAATGTTTTGATGCCTTCAATATTGAGTGGAAGGATAAGAGTAACAATAAGATGGCTGATTTGTTAGCCAATATAGCAATCAATCCTAGTGATATTACTTTTACTGGTCTCTCTAAAGTTGAAGTTTAGACTAGGCCTAGTATACCAGACAATGTTGAGAATTGGCAAGTCTTTGAGGATGACCAAGATATTTTGAAATTTATGAGTTATGAAGATTAGTATCATGGTCAAGAATTAGATTGTTCAGCTCTAATTGAGATTATAGAAGGAAAGGAGGTTGTCCTTGGTAATGGAGTTATTCAGCTTAAAACTAACAAGGTTCCTAAGGGACTTGTTGCTCTTAAAACTATGTTTGATAACCAAGATAGAGTTCAGAAGGATATTAAAAAGGAAGATCACATGGATTTAGAAGAGATAAATCTTGGAACACAAGAGACACCTAAGAAGGTGTATATTAGTAGGGACATGTCTCATAAAGTAAAGAAATCTTTAATTGAGTTATTAAGGAAATTCAGGCATGTTTTTGCATGGTCATATGATGACCTAAAAGTTTATAGAGAAGACTTATTTCAGCATATTATTCCTTTGAGAGAAGATGCTAAACCTTTTAGGCAGAAACAAAGGCCTATAAATCCTACTTTGGCACCTAAGATGCAAGAAGAATTAATGAAGTTGAGAGATGCTGGCATTATCGAGCCCATTAGGCATTCTTCTTGGGTTTCAAATTTGGTTCCTATTAGGAAGAAAAATGGTGACATCAGACTTTGCGTAGACTTTAGGAATTTGAAAATCATCTCATTAAAGGATAACTATTGTTTGCCCAATATGGAGGCTATGTTGTAGAGAGTGACCAGATTTGAATTAATGTCTATGATGGATGGTGTCTCTCGCTACAATCAGGTAATTTTAAAGAAATCAAAACAATTCAAGACAACTTTCACTACACCTTGGGGGACATATGTTTATGTGAGAATGCCATTTGGTCTCACAAATGCTGGTGCAACTTTTCAGAGGGCTATGGATGTTTCCTTTTCAAATTTTATAAATGATTTTCTTGTTGTTTATCAAGATGATTTAACTTCCTATTCCAAGAAGGAAGAAGACCATTGTACTCATTTAGAGAAAATATTTGTGAGGGCTTTGGAATATGGCATTTCATTAAACCCAAGGAAATGTGCTTTTGGTGTCACTGAGGGTAAGTTGCTTGGCCACTTGCTTGGCAAGCAAGGAGTCAAAATTGATCCAGAGAGGGTGGCAGCCATTGAAAAGATTCAAAGACCAAATAATATCAAAGGAATTCAGTCCTTCTTTGGTCAGGTAAACTTCTTGAGAAGATTTGTAACAAACTTTGCTAAGGTCACTAGACCTATATCCAAGATGTTAAAGAAGGGATCTGCTATTACATGGGAAGGTGAGCCTAATGAAGCTTTCAAGAATATCAAGTAGGCTATTAAAGATGCACCTGTGCTTAAGGTACCTAATTACAATGCCCCAATGCATATCTTTTCCTTTGCATCTTTTCGTACTATTGATGCAGTTTTGTTGTAGAAAAATAATGAGGGTTATGAGCAGCCTATTGCATTTTTTAGTAAATCTTTGTAGGTTGCTGAATTGAAATATGATATTAATGAGAAACAAGCATATGCACTTGTGAAGGCTATCAAGGCTTTTAGATGTTATCTGATGGGAGAAATTGTGATTGCCTTTGTGCCAAGTGCAGCAGTCAAAGATATCTTCTCATAGCAAGAGGTGTCTGGGAGAAGATGCATATGGATCAATAGGATCCAAGAATTCAACATTGATATCCAAATTACTAAATTGGTTAGAGGACAAGGATTGGCAAAATTGATGGCTCAATCCAATCTTGATGCAAATCAGATAAATCAAGCTGAGGTTGATTACACATGTGATATGGATGATTGTATCTGGTATAAAGATGTTATATTTTACTTAAGGAATATGAAATGTCTGATAGGAATGAATGATAATCAGAAGAGGACATTAAAATTATAGGCCATCAAGTATGTGATTGTGAAATGTAAATTGTATAGGAAAAATTTAGATTGCATACTTTTGAAATGTGTTGATGAGAATTAGGCTAACAAGTTGTTAAAAGAAATGCATGAGGGAGTTTTTGGAGGGCATTACATGGGTAAAACAACTACTCATAAAATCTTGAGAGCAGGATTCTAGTGGCCCACAATCTTCAAGGATGCAGAGTAGTTGGTAAGGAGATGTGATGCTTGTCAAAACTTCTCTGGTAAGCTTAAATTTTTAGGTAACATGCCATTAAGGCTAGTAGAAGTATAGGCTCCTTTCCAACAATGGGGAATAGATTTCATAGGGGAGATACCAAATAGTTCTAGTGGGGGACATTCCTGGATACTAGTTACCACTGATTACTTTACTAAGTGGGTAGAGGCTATCCCTACAAGAAATGCAACTAGTAAGGTGGTAATTGATTTTCTATTGAATAATATTATTACAAGGTTTGGTTTCCCTGAGAGGATTGTTAGTGATAATGCAATGTGCTTCAGGTCTGTTGAATACGAGGAATTCTACCAGGGTCTAGGAATTCAGAGGTCAAATTCCTCACCTTATCATCCACAAGGAAATGGATAGGCAGAATCATCTAATAAAAGATTGATTAAGATCCTCAAGAGGATTCTTGAAAAGAATAAAAAGGCATGGAATTCAAAGTTTCCATTAGCTCTATGGGCTGATAAGGTGGCTGTGAAGAAGGCAATTGGTTGTGCACCATTTGACCTAGTATATGGAATACATGCAAGAATGCCTCAGAACAATTTATTGGAAATGTATAAGTTTGATTAGTTATATGATGATGATATAGATGATGAAATCCAGTTGAGAATTGAAGATCTCATCAGATTGGATGAAGCCAGAAAAGAGTCAGCTTCAAAAAATGCCAAATTGCAGTTGCAGGTTAAAAATTTGTATGACAAAAGAACTGTTGAAAGAAGGTTTGAACCTGATGATTTGGTGTTGATTTGGAATGCCAGATTGGAGGACAAAGGAAAACATGGTAAATTTGATCCACTCTAGTTAGGGCCATATCTGATTCATGAAAAATGGGGCCAAGATTCATATATGGTCAAAGAATTGAATGGTGAAGTTCAGGAATTGGCAGTTCATGGACAATTCTTGAAGAAATACTTCAATTGAAGGTATTTTTATTTCCATGAATAGTAGTTAGGTCTGTAGATGTTGTAAATCCTATAAATAGTTGCTTGCCCCTATCTTTTTTTGTCCTGGTCTATAGGGTTTTGGTCCTGTTGCTCTCTGTTGTCATTTTTTCCAGGGGGTGGTCTACTTTAACCAATGATTCTAGATCCTTGCTATGCCAATAGGAGGCATACATCCCCAAACAAAGCCACTGTTATCACTCAAAAAAAAATTCATCACTTTTGGTCTTTCCCTTTGGTCTCTGCAATGTTTTTCATGTCTCTGGCCTCAAGCCCTAGTTCAAAATCTTAAAAATCTAGCTGTTGCATGAAAAACCTTTTGTTTTACCCTGGCCCTATTCTATTTTAACATTACCTTTTTCGGGCCACTTAAGTTCCTAAAGTCCATGTGCTTAATATTTCCTTAGGTCTAGCACCCAGTGAGCTTTAATATTTCCTAAGCCCTAATGATTTATTTCTTCCTAAGTCCCTGAGCTAAATTTTTCCTATAGTTTCAATTTTAATATTTCCCTGGGCCCAGGTCTTGGTTATGGTTCACTCAGGTAGTTGGCATATCTTCTCATAGGATCTGTCAGACCTATGAGATTATACACCAGCCATTGATTCTCCTATGTGATGTATCTTTTAAAACTGAGCGGGTCCACTGCCATGTTGGCACAGTTGGCAGTTTCTTATTGGTTGGTGAAATGCTGAGTGGGATCCTGTCAGTGGGGCCTATAGTGAGGGCTTTTCAATCTATGGTCGGTGCATGATCTCAAGGAATATTCCTACCCCATGAGATCATGCACCATCCATTGATTTTGAATCTTAATTAGACGTGTTAATGGGACCTGGTTGCTAGCGTATCTATCAGTGGGACCTGACATCTATAGAAGATCTTACGCCAGCCGTCAATTCTACTTTTCTCAGACGGTTAACGAGGGTGGGTCCTCTAACAGGTGGCACTGACTTGCATTATTCTAATTGGCTGAGTGGGAAGGTGATTAGGATTTGTCATTGGGCCCGAATCCTTCAAAGGGGATGATAGTGTGGCAGGATCTACGACTATCACATGATCACATGGAATCTTTTCAGGCCATGCAATCATGGGACAACCTTTTGATTTAAAGATTATACTTTGTGGGTATTGTCTGCTATGCGGAGATGACGTGCATGATTCTTATTGGCTGTGGTGTGCTGACTGGGCCGAAGAATTTTCAAAAGGGTTCATGACTATTGTGAGATTAAATGTAAGCCACCCGATCTGCCAGGAAATGAACAGAATTGACAGTCACATTTCAAACTTTGTCAGGGTAGCCATTGTAATTCAAATTCAAATTTCTTAGAGGGTTTTCCATGAAAAAAAGGACTAAAATTTATTGTTTAAGTGGTCAGATCTGGTAGAATTGGTTTTGCTAACTATTGCAGTGTGGTCCAGGGTGTTCCATGATCATTTGCAGGGGTCTGTACTATGTTCTTTGCGCTCAAGGTGTGTTGCAGGTGGCCGAATAGGTTAACAAATTTGTCATTTCCATGGTTCTCAGTACATTCTCAGTGAAATTTTCATGATTGAGGATCACTCTGGGATCTATTTTCTCCTGGTTGCCTAGGTTTCTTCCCTTGTATTAAATTTGTGACTGTTTCTAGTTGGTCTGGTGGGTGAAACCCTAACCCTAGTCATATGTAGCTTGTTGCATCCCATTTTGGGATTTCAAGATGACTAGGGGGTATATATTGTTGTATTTTTTACTTAGTGGGGGTTCCAAAAACTTTCTTTTTGGTCCCTGGTTGTTGATGGTATTATACTGAACAAGGAGAGCTTGGATTTAGGGTTTTTGTTTCTCTTTGCATTTTTTTGTCTGAATAATGTATTGATTTTGCAAGTTTTGATGATAATATAGTTGAATTCCAATCTCATAGTGGTGTATGTCTTCTTTTTTTGATAGTGAGCTCATATATGTTAATGTCACAAAGTGAGTTAGCATATGGTAAACAAAGAGTATTGTGAAATTATCTTTGAGTTCCTAACAAAGTTAGGATTAAAGTCTTTCAGGTAATTTTAGTGAGTTCATGGCTTGATAAGAATCTGATGTCCCGGTATGTGAGTGAGAGGGATAATAGGCAAAGCACCTATTCTGAATTCAAGTGTGTTTGAGTTAGAATTTTTAGTTGGTATAAGTTATTTAGTGACTCTATGCCCTGGATTAAGGCACTGATCTATTCTCTAGAAGCAATCCATCATCATCAATCACACACACACAACATAAATGATAAAATCTTTAATCAATTAGTAAGGGGTATAAATGTCTATTGGTTAGTGATTCCTTTCAAGAAGTGAATCAAGGGTACACCCGCCTGAGCATCTTGGCTCAAAGTGTAGGAGGATCTCTTTGATCCTTGTTAATTGGCCCTTTTACTTGCAGACTTTGGAGTGGTGATAGAGTCAGTGACATTTAGTTGTCAATCATAGTGTAAACTTGCAAGTTGAAACCAAAAGGACAACCAATAGATTGCTGGTGTCATTTATCCTTGAAAATCCAATTTGTATCAAGTAATTGTGTAGCCTCTCATACCATGCTCTGGGGGCTTGCTTCAAACCATATAGTGCCTTGTTCAACTTACAAACCATATTTCTCTTGTTTGGGTAAACAAATCCTTCAGGCTTCTTAATGTACACTTCTTCTTCTAATATACTATTCAAAAATGCATACTTGACATCCATTTGGTATACCTTAAAATCTCTATAAGCAACATATGCAATTAGAGCTCTTAATCCTTCTAATCTTGCTAGAAGGGAAAATGTCTCCCCATAGTCTATTCTTTCTTCATGTGCATAACCCTTGCATACCAGCCTTGCTTTGTTCCTTTTGATTTGTCCATGTTCATTAAGCTTGTTTCTAAATACAAATTTTGTTCCAATGACATTTTTGTTTTCTGTTCTTGGCACCAGAGTCTAGATATCATTCTTTTCTTTTTGGTCTATTTCCTCATTCATGGCTTGAATCCAATCTTCATTTTATAATGCCTCCCTTGTTGAATTAGGCTCAAATTCACACAATAGACATGTAGGATCTCTCAACTTTCTTCTAGTCATAACTCCAGTTTCTTTATCTCCAATGATTTTCTCAGCCTTATAATGTCTTCTTACATATTGTGCCAAAGTAGGTTCAAGTTTCTTTTCTTCTTGCTCTCCAGGTTCATCAATAAGATTATCAGATTTAGCCTATGATTGCTTGGCAACCTCTTTTTGATGCTCGACAACATCCTCCTGATGCTCTGTATTTTCTTCCAGATGCTCGACATTGCTTATCCTAGAATCTAAATTAGGTGTAGGTGTGTTACTCACCTCTCCTTCTTCTTCTATATAGACAAAAGATCTATAATCTTCAGGTTCTCTTTTTCTTTCCTGCTCATTCTTTTCTGCATATTCATCAACTTTCACATTTGCACTTTCCACAATTCTTTTAGTGTTAGAGTTCAAACACTTGTAAGCTTTGCTCTTTGTGGAATAACCTAGGAATATGCCCTCATCACTTTTTGCATCAAATTTTCCATTCCTATTATCCTTTAATATATAGCATTTACTCCCAAAGATTCTAAAATATTTTACATTATCTGCATAACCATGTCATAGTTCATAAGGTGTAACATTTGTACCTTTTTTTATTTACACTCAATTTAAGGTTTAAACAGTTGTACTTACAGCTTCTCTCTAGTATTTCTATGCAATATTCTTTTCAATTATTAGTGTCCTTGCATAGTCCATGATAGATCTGTTCCTCCTCTCATCTATACCATTCTATGGAGGTGTTCTAGGTGCAGACATCTATCTTTTGATTCCTCTATCAGTGCAGAATAGATTGAACTCATTTGATATAAACTCTCCACCTCGGTTAGATCTTAGACATTCTAGGTTCCTACCTATCTCCTTTTCAACCTTAGGCAAATACCACTTAAACAACTGAAATGCATCAGATTTTTTTTTAGAAACATTATAGTCATCATTCTAGTGTAATCATCAACAAAAAGAATAAAGTATTTAGCATCACAATAGCTTTGTACACCCATTGGTCCATAAAGGTCAGTATGAACTAGATCTAAAGCATTTTCAGAAGTAAAAGTCTTTCTCTTGAAAATAGACTTTGTCATTTTACCCAATTGACATTGTTTTCACATCACATTATCAGGTTTCTTCAATCTCAGAAAACCTCTAACTTTATTCTTTTTACTAATATTTACCAGATTGTCAAAGTTAACATGACATAGCCTCTTATGCCATAATCAAACATCATCAAATTGTGCAATCAAGCATGTTTCTTCAGATAGGTCTAGATAGAACAAATTACCTCTAGCCTACTCACCACTTCCAATCAGTTCACCAATGGCATTAAATATTTTATCCATTTTTTGATGAAACTCCACTCAGTAACCAATGCTATTAAGTTGTGCAACACTCAAGAAATTATAGTTAAGACCCTCAACCCATTAAGCATTTTCACAAGTGATCTTATCAATCAGCTTAATTGATCATTTACCCTTTACAGGACATGGTGCATCATTACCAAACTTAACACTTCTACCTTTGTAATGATCTAGGGTATCAAATTTACTTTTGTCACCAGTCATGTGATGTGAGAAACCACTATCAATAATCCATTTATCACCTTTTCTCACATAAGAAACAAGTGCAGTTTTCTCATCTTCATCAAACTCATCTTTAATAGCAACATAGACTACTTCAATTTCAAAATCATCATTATCAGTGTCAGTTTCTTCTTCAACAATATAACAGGATTTCTTACCTTTATTCTTTTAGTCCTTGTACCTTCGGTAACCTCTATTTTCTCTCTTATCCTTGTATTTTCTATCTTTTTCCTCATCCTTGTCATCCCTATTAGGACATATTGTAGCTATATAGCCAACTTTGTTACATGAAAAACATATGATAGGGAGTTTACCTTTATATTTGCCTTTTCCTCTTTTCAATCTTCTGGCCATAAGAGCTTCAAGATCCTCTAGTTCCTCATCAAAAGTGTCACTATCACTTTCACTCTCACTTATACATTTTTCTATTTCCTTCCTAGACTTATGCAAAACCATTTGTGACTTGAATGCAAATTCAACATTTGTAATAGTGAAGTTATCATAATTAGAAAGCTCAAAAGCAATAAGCTTACCAACAAGACTTTCAAATGTTAGAGCATTACCAGGGTTACATCTAGATTCTTGAACTGCTGAATTTTTGATGGCATATATAAGACACAAAGTTCTCAATACCTTTCCAATAACAGTCTCATCATCAATAGTTCAATTAGCTCCTCTAATAGCATTTACAACCTCCTTGATTCTACCACAATATTGAGCAATATTTTCACCTTCTTGCATTTTCATTTCATCAAACTTACCTCTCAAGCTTTCATATTTTTCCCTTAGTACATTTATGGCACCACCATAGATGTTTACAAGAGTGTCCCACATTTTATTTGCATTTGTGCAATCCTTAATGTCTTCAAATTCAGGATAGCTTAAGGAATATGCAATCTCCAACATTGCTTGGTTGTGTTCATGTTTAGATCTGATCTCCTCAGCAATCAAAGGTGCAGCAAGTGTAATATAGTCATTTTCAACATAATATTTTGCTTAGTCGCCAATATTAGCTAGATGTAGTTTCATCAAACTCTTCCATGTAGGGAAGTTCTCCTTATTTAGCTTTGGTACCTCCTTTTTATACATCTTGATCATTTGCTTCAAGTACCTTCAAACTTGTTCTGTGTAAGCACCAATAGCTCTGATACCAATTGCTAATATGATTTAGAACTACAAAGAGGGGGGTGAATTAGTTGTTCTCAGGTCCAAATGTATAAAACAAACTTTTAAACACTTCAATAGATTCAGATCTAATAACCCATAGCTACTCGGTCATTACAGAATGTATGCTAGAAACATATAACATTGCAATCTACTATCCAACAATATTTAACTTACAAAACATAAAAATGTTCAAACCAAAACATTCACAAAAGTATTAACACTAGGATTTATAGTGGAAACCCAATTTGGGAAAAACCACTTTGTAACATGCTACTGATATATTCACTCTTTTGAAATGAGCTTTGTGAAAAGCCAACCGTGTCAAAGGTTTACAAACGCACTGCTAGGTGTGACCCTGTTAAACGATTTCAACCACCCTGTTGAGAGTACACCTTGTTAGAGGACTTAAGTACATTCCATTAGAATGCAACCTTGATTAAAGGATTTATACAATGAATGTTAGGTCAACCTTGATTAAAGGATTTAAATTGATATAATGGTTAGAAAGTAGCAGCAGTATTGATCTGAAAACATACAACTCACTTTGCAAATAACAGATCCAATTCACACATATATGTTGACTTACTGACTAAGTTCCATCTCCATCTCCATCACTAATCTTCTCATAAATCCCTTCAAGCAATCACAACTCTAATCAACTCCTTCACCTTCATCCTTTCTGCTATATCAGTCAATAAGAATAACAACTCCAGCATCTCTACTCAACCTCACACTTGGGTTTTCCTATATACCTCTTCAATAGGTAGATCCAACTTTTATTGCTTAATATCCTCCATGGATCTTAGGTTTAGGTCAGATTCAAAGAATCCTTCCATCATTTATGTTCTTCATCCATCCTTCTAGAAACATCTCCAATATCCTTATTGGAATCACAATAAAATGGTTTATTGTGCAATAAATGCTCCAAAGATTTAATTAATAAAGTCAACATGATTTACATAATCCAAGAATTCAAATGTGTCAGCTAGGAATTTGAATTCTCCCTCAAATGTAAATTACTGATGCTCAGTCAATACTATGTTCAACTTCTCAGTCATCACTGTGCAACTTGGTCACCTCTTCAAATTGTTACTCGGCTAATACTGTCACTCGACAAATACTATCACTAGGCAATAAACTGATGTTCGATCAACACTAAATTTACTCGGCATATACTGGCTCAGTCAACACTAACATCACTCGGCTTAAACTAGATTTCTTCACTTTTGCTCGGTTAAGCCTACTTGTTTAGTCTTGCTTCTTACTTAGATAAACAATACATTATCTTATCATTTTCCCACATAATCAAGTACTCGTTGAAGTATCAAGATAACTCAACCTTTCCCTAGGTTCTATTGTTATCACCCTTGCCCTAATCCTTCTCATCAACTGATTATCATTTTCCCACATAATCAAGTACTCATTGAAGTATCAAGATAACTCAACCTTTCCCTAGGTTCTATTGTTATCACCCTTGCCCTAATCCTTCTCATCAACTGATAGATATAGTACTTTCCTAGATAGAAATAGTCTTACTAGTTAAGGTTTGACATCAATGACAATACAACAATTGCTTCAATTGCTATTTCCAACATGTATATTAGAGAAAATACATAGCTAGGATTCAATATTATAAAGCCACAATGGAAATGGAATTAAAATCCTTGTTCAATAATTAAAATGTAGATATACAGAGAGAAGAGTCATTTTCTTTCATAGGATATAGGAATATGAAGAAAATTTTAGTTTTCATCACCAAAACCCAAGAAAATTTTAGTTTTCATCAAATCAATAGTACATAGTTTGAGGGTTTGAATAAGATATAGAAATATTTTAAATTTGAATGTGGTCAATGCACAAAAGAGGTTTCTACCTATCAAGATCTTGAAGACAAATATCCAAGAATCTTCATTTAAACTCCAACCAAAATCCTAACTCCAGAGGCGTCTAGAACTCTAGCTATAGAGTAGAGCTTCTAGAAAAGTCAAGTGAAAAATGAAAGTTTTCTCTCTTTTTTATGGGAAGCCCTACTTAGCCCATGGTCATGAGGTCATATTTTTCCTTACAAATTTTGATAATTTTTTCCAAATGACTCCCCATATGTCGTATTGTAATATGAACATTATTTGTAATGTAGTTTATATTTAAATTATGTTTAGTAAATAGTAATAAATATAATTTAAATTATAAATATATATTATTTTTATTATTATTACATCATTTTATTTTAAGATTTAATAGTTATTACATTGTGGTTCTCACGATTGACTAAATATTAAAATATATTAAATATAATGATAATAAAATAATATGATATTTTGAGATGATTATTGCATGACATGTATGTCAGCAATTAATAGAAAATATGTGTTTACCATAGATAAATTAGGAAGCTAAAGTAGCTAAAATAGTTCTATTACCATTAGATGTTTGTAATTTTATCATATGTGCCTTCTATGTTACATAGATTGTGTATGATGTTATACATAAATTAGATGGGTGTACAATTTGTGGAAGAGTGCCAGGGAGTGCTGATGTGAGATGTTTCAAACAGTATTCATGTGAGGCAGATTTTAGGTAGGTATTCATGTGAGATAGGTTTTAGGCGATCTATACATGAGCAACCTCATAAGAAAAGACCATTAGCTTAATTATGATCATATGTGTTTAGGTTTGATAAGTCTTTCCTCAATAGTGCATAACTAAATAAATAGTTAGATAGATTTTAAATACTATAATAAAGAAAAATTATCTTTTTTAATGATTTCAATAGTTTCATAAGTTCGCAACTTCACAAACAATCAAGTTCTATTGAGTGTAAAGTTCTAAATTCAATTTTGATCAAATAGACATCTTTTAATTTTTCACTTTTCTATATTGAATTGATTTTTAAACTAAAATTAGGAGCCTAATAAGGGGGTTAAATCTTACACAACCATAACCTAAAGGCATAAAAAAGAAGCACATTGGCTTTTCTATATTGAATTTTTTTTTAATTAATAGTGACTAATTATTTAGTCTTTTATTTAGTCATTTATTTGGTCATTTATTTAGTCATTTTTATTTATCTGACCTTTTGATTTTAGTCATTTTTATTTATTTGACCTGTTGATTTTAGTCATTTTTATTTATTTGACCTGTTGATTTTACCCGATGACTAAATTAGTCAATTATTTAGTCACTTATACTTGCGAATTGAAAAAAATAGTAAAATTTGATCAGTTTTAGTCACTTGACTAAAATTTTTAGTCATGTAGTCATTTATTTTTCAAATTAGACTACTAGTGCATGGTCCCCTTTTGGATCCTTCTAAAGACTAATAATGGTGGAATCTAGAAAACTCAACAAATAAAAAGGAAGACTAATTTTCACATTATGTCTAAAATGATTCAGCAACATAAAATGGTGCCCATAAGCTCTGGTAAATCTACCATCAAGCATGATATAGTTGATGACAGTATATAACACATACCTCCATGACCCAGAAATATGCTTGGGGTTATAGTAGGAGGTATCCTCCTTCACCAACTTCATCTTTTCCTGCTCTGTTATAGGGAACTTCTCGGGAGCTTTATTAGAGATACTTCTATCCCTGTAAAATTTTAACCCTTCCATGCTCATACCGATAGATTTTGCAATGATGTCCTCTATAACCTATTAGAAATAGGGAATACTGAGACGGGGGGGTGAATTAGTATTTTGAAAAATTTATCTTTTGCCCAATTATGGATATAACACATTATCTTTACACATGCATAACATAAAAAGATAAACAACATGCATAGCAATAAAACTAAAGAACTCATAACACATGATTTATTCTCGAGGAAACCCTGGCCAAGGGAAAACCCTGATGGGGATGGTACCAACAAAGATCCACTAATCAAAAGTATCTTGTTAAGGATGTTGACCCTGTTAGGAGTCTATTACATATATATAGTGTATCAGTCCTGATTAAGGGACTATAGGCCTTGTTAGAAGCCTCAACCCTGTTAGGAGTTGGTAGTACAAAATGTGATTACTAGTTGAGCCCACTGCCCAAACAAGTAATGTACAATATACACTGATTAAAAAATAGGTCAAGGTACATAACCTTATACTACTTTCATCAATATCTCTTCGTTGATCTTTCACTATTGCTATTACATATGCTTCATGAACTTTGCATCATAGTTCTACAAAATACTTTCTACTTATTACAATCACAACTGTTACTTCACTTTACAATTATAGTTGCATATATACCAATAGATTTAACCAAGAGTAAACATCTAAGATGTTTTTTTATATTGTTAAGACATTATTTTGATAAACAAAATAATCCCTTAACTCTTTACCAATTCTGCCTTCATATACTATTCTATCGGCTTCACACTGTCTTCAATAAAACTATCATAACTTCTTCTGTACATGTCATACTAACTTGTGCTCTGAGATGGGTCATCATTAGTCACCATAGAGTCTATGTTCAAGTGCACAAGCACTGAACTCACTCCAGTCAATATCACAAACAAAAACTATGTTCGGGTATACTGGTAAAAATACTATCTCACACTTAGACAAATATGCAATGCACTCTGTCATACTTTCTCTCTAACTTGTGCAATCTTCATGTGGATCATATGTTTCCATAATGACAACATCTATGTAATCAACTCAGCCAAATTTCCAACAATCTCCCCCTTTTTCATTGGTGGCAACATATGAGAAAATTGGCTAAGTGTGCAACTCCAAAATCTCAAAATTGACAAAATTGTGGCCATAGTATAACATATATATACTATCCTTATAACTCCTCAAAAAATCTTTTCTATAATACAATACTCCCCCTAAGAGTATCAAATCCTATCATAAACTATCAATTTTTTGCTAAATATCTCTCCTCCTTTGACAACAATGACAAAATAACAGTAGGGGGCTACAAAATTGTGTCAAAAAAAAGTTATACCTCAATTTATTTATTGCAAAGCCAGTAGGCTTACAACACAATCTGCAAAATCTATCTTCATGTTTTCTATCTCCTTTTCCCATGACTTCTTAATGGAATTAGCCACATTTAGTAGTGCACTCAGTCCATAAGATGCTATTTGACAAGCTTGGAGGTTTTCAAAGTTAAATTTCTAAAAAGATGTCTTAGCTATAAGACAATCTTCTAACTGCTCTTCAATAACACTTAACTTCATAGAAACATGTTCTCTCAAAAGAGTATATCTCCTTAACTTCCTATCTTTCTCATCTTGTAAAATTCTAATTTTATCAAAAAGTTTCCTAACTTTCTTCTCAACATCACAGACCTTCACATTAGGGTTAGATAGAAGGTTTGTTTCATTTAGAATCTCAGCTTCCTTCAATTTTATCTTTTGATCTTCCTCAGCTGTCAAAGTTTCTAATTTTGTACATTGTATGTACAAAGATTTTCCTATCTCCAAATATTTCCTCAAATCTTTGATACAGATATCAAGAGTACTGATATCATTGCCGATGTACTAACTAATGTTTAACAACATTCTAGCCTCATAGTCTACCTGTGCTTTCATTTTTGCAATATCAGCTAGGTTAATGAACTCATCATCAAAAGTGCTCATCACTTTCTTTGCCTTATCCATAGGGTCTACTTCTACAATCTGTGTGGTCACAATACTTTGTAGCTTTTCAGTTAGGTCCTTCAGACATCCTTCTAGGCTTTTAACTTTCTTATTCTTCCCAATGATTTTGTTCAAAGATGTGATCAATTCCATTTGATCATCATCATCCACTTCTTTTCCCAAATCCTCAAACAAAGATCCAGTTTGCTTCTTCTTTCCAGTCTCAAGAGTAAGACTGATTTCTTCTTTAGAGGGTACAGATGCTTGTACTTCTAATACTTTGGGTTCTTCAATAGTAAATTGGGTCTACTCTGCTTCTACAGTTCTATCTGGTTCATCAAGAGCCGAATTGTCAACAATGTTCTCTAGATTCTTGAATACATTATCATCAGTATCCAAGGTGATCCTTGTACCTTCAACATTCATAGATTCTTCTTCAATGTTAATAGCCAGTGGAGAGGGAATATCCTCTTGTTCTGCTTCTTCTACTTGCTCTTCTGCAACTGATGTCTCTCCAACAATTTCTGCCATAACTTTGATTATTACTTGTTCAGACTCTGCATTCACTTGTTCATATTGTCCTACCATAATCTGAATGGTTCTCATTTTTGTCCTTAAATGGGTGCTAAGGGGCTTCATAATTTGTTTAAGATTTTAATCATCTCTTACATCACATAGTTTCTTCACAAGATTCTCTCTGATAGATTTGTCTTCTTCTTGTGCTCTCATCTTTCTGTTAGCAAGTTTCTACAATAAGTCATCAGGTATCTTTCCCCGAATAGAGTCAAAACTCTTATTAGCCAGAATCAAATGCTTGACCACTACATTTTCAAGATTCAATTTATCAAAATAGTCATAAAGGTCATAGTATTTATTCATTTTATTGAAGTCTCCATCTTTTATAATTTCTTCATTCACTCTCTCAACTCTAGGTTTCCATGCTTTCTTCTTCACAGAAGTGTCATCATCTTTAATTTCTACAAGTTTCCTAGGTACTAGTGGCACCAAAGTTTTCTGCCTCTTACTAGGTCCAGTAGCAATTTCTTTCACTCTCTTTCTTGGTGTGGAGGAAGTAGATCTAGTAGGCTTGCTTGCTACTTGTTCCTTCTTAGGTTCCTCTACTTTCACCTTGACTGGTGCTGCACTGGATGATAAGGGAGGTACAGATAAAATCTCTTTCTATCCAATATCTCTAATTGCTACTACTATCTACTTTTCCACTAAGAATTCTCTCTTTGTCAATCCTGTATCCTTCAATATTTTCTTAATAGTGCTCTCAACTATTTTCTTAGACTGTTTCTCCTCAAGTATAGCCTTTGCGGAGTTGAAATTTTCTTCAAAAGTTCCAAATCTGTTACTGTGGGTGTCAACCTTGCATTTAAGTAGCCTATTCACATATTCTTCTATCTCTGTTTCAGATATTTCATAGCCAAGAGGGTCTATGAACTCAATTCTAGGTTCAACTGCTTCAATGTATGTAAAGTTAGTGTCAACCATAAAACATATTTCATTCTTGTATTTCTCCACAAGAGACTATGGAATCCTTGATCTGCTAGACATAATATTATGAAATGTCTTAATAACAAGTACTACACTCTCATTAACACTATCAATAACATTCTTTCTGTATACTACATTAATCCTTTCCATTGTATTTTGTCCATCATTCCAATCATTTCCTATGGTGTAAGAAAATCTCCTCAAAAGATGAAAAAACATGTAAGTGATCAAAGATGAAAATCTAAATTGTGCATACTTTGTCTTCTTAATCTTCTCCAAGTTCTCAAACAGTTGAATTCTCAGAATTTCACACATATCAACTGGGAATTTGTCAACACACATCAAATAAGCTATGTGTACCATTCCAACTGCCATGTCATCCTCTCTTGAATTTGCACAAAACTTGGTTATTAGGATCTTGCATAGGTATCTAACATCAGGTTGTTGGATCTTACTAATTACAATTCCTCTGCCATTGTAGGATAATTTAGTGTTATCAATGACTATCTTTCTCATGTTCTTCTCATTTAAAGGAATAGCTCTAGATTTAGACAGTCTAGTGACTTCATGAATCAAGTCTATTACTCTATCTTCTAGCCAAAACTTCCCATTATGAATTCTACTAAGGATTATCTTAGTGCATTCTTCATTATCAAACTCATATTGCAATGCATACTTAACAATCTCATTGTCTCTCAAATGATCATATCCTTGTTTCAATGACATGTCCTAGTTGTAAATCTTCTCATACTCACTTGTAAAATCACTATCACTAATGGTTTCTAACTTGCATCCCAGATAACTTCTTACATTCTCTAAATGCAAAACTCCATCTGGTACGGATGATAAAACTAACTTAGGGTCTTCTTCCAAAGGTTCAATTGGTTCCCTCTTCATTCTAGGTCTATTTTTATCTCTGATATTGTGAATTAAAGATACATCCATGATTACTTCAAATTCCTTTTACCGAATCACAGATTTGTCAAGTAAAATACCTCGATTTTGCAAATTTAGGGCTTGCGTAGATTCAGCACTCAAATCCTTCACCAAATCATTGCAAAAATATTCTAATCACTACTCTTTGATCTCTTTAACACTTGTGTTTTCTTTGATTATCAAATAATTCCAATCATAATCTTTTATTACTTCAATCTCACTTAGTTCTGACATCGCATTCAATTCTTTTGCCGCTTCTTTCCAAAAAGTTGTTTCTGCTATCCTACAAAACTTAAAACTTCTTGCGATCTCACAAAACATAATATTTTTGTTTGTGCTCTTAACCATAGCATCATAATATCATAAACTACCTTCCATTAACTACACAAGACTTAATTCATCATAAATCTACTTCTACACTAATCTAAGTTCCTAATCTACTATAATTTTCATAAATTAAGTGCTTTGAGATAGGTCAGGTAAGGATTCATTCTTACCACTTGATACTTCACCTTTCTGATTGCCTTAAATGTTGAATATGTCTCCTTGATCTATGCTTTTAACAAACTTCACTTCATTTGTATTGCTACAACAACCTATCTATTTGTTACCCGCATCTTCATTTCTTCTTTCATGATTTCTAGGGTTAGGGTTAGGATGAAAAACTCCATTGTTCATTTTGCAAAACCTTGTTGTATGTCCAATCTTGTTGCATATCTGACAAACAATTCCATTGCTTCCATATCTTGGTCCAGGTGGATTAATCTGTGATCTGCAATTTCTAGCAATGTGTCCAACCTTGTTGCATCTATAACATATTACTCCATTTCTTATGTTCATATCTTCAGTAGGTTTCTTATCTGCATTGTTAGTATTCCTAAACATTCTACTATTACTATTATTCTCAATAAGTTTTCTACATTCAATAGCTCTATGTCCAAATCCATGATAGTTATAACAATAACCATTAAGAGGTTTAAATTGCTTACCTGTGCAATCTCTCTTCATATGACCAATAGTATTACAAGCAAAACATCTACCTTTGAATTCTCTTTGCATACCTTTGGATGATTCATCTTGCTTCGGGGATTCTTCTTCTTTAGGTGTATCTTCAAATTTGTTGATCTCATCAGACTTCTTCTCATCTAAGCTTTCAGATACTTTTAGATCCAGTTCCTTGCTTTCATCATTTTCTTTAAGAGTGTTAAATCCAAGACCAGCCTTATCATAGAATGGTTTTTGAAAAGATTCTTGTCTATCAATCTTCTCACTAGTTGAATATAGCCTTTCAAGTTGTTGCTTGGATTGAGTCAGTTCGTCTTTCACAATCTTGTTGTATTTCTCAAGTTCAGCATACTACAAATTGACTTTCTCAAGTTTAGATGTTACATTTCCAAGTTTAGATTTCAGTCCTTCATTTTCATTTTTTAGACTTTCATTCTTATATTTTAGATTTTCTTCATTCTTTCCATTTCCATCTTTCAAACTAAGCTTCAAATTTTCTATCTTCAATTCATGCTTAAGGATCTCATTTTCTTTTTCCAAATTGTCATCACAATCTTCAATAAGACCTCCAAATTTCTTTTCAAATCTCAAATCTTCTAATTTGTTTTTCAATTTCTCAATGAGGTTCTTTACATCATCATATTTTCCTTTCAGAGTGTCTCTTTCATTAGTAAGCATATCAATCTGTTCAAGAGTTTCTTCAAGGTTCTTCTGTAGTTGATCCATATCCATAGAGATCTTACTCAAGCTGCTAGGCTTTCCTTGAATGATTCTTTTTTGAGTAACTAGACTTTGATACCAATTGTTAGAAATAGGGAATACTGAGAGGGGGGGTGAATCAATATTCTACAAACTTTATCATTTTCCCAATTATGGATATAATAGATTATCTTTACACATGCATAACATAAGAAGATAAACAACATGCATAGTAATAAAACTAAACAACTCATAACACATGATTTGTTCTTGAGGAAACCCTGGTCAAGGGAAAACCCCGGTGGGTATGGTACCCACAAAGATCCACTAATCAAAAGTATCATGTTAAGGATGTTGACCCTATTAGGATTCTATTACATACATATAGTGTATCAGTCCTGATTAAGGGACTATAGGCCTTGTTAGAAGCCTCAACCCTGTTAGGAGTTGGTAGTACAAAATGTGATTACCATCTGAGCCCACTGCCCAAACAAGTAATGTACAATATACACTTATTAAAAAATAGGTCAAGGTACATAACCTTATACTACTTTCATCAATATCTCTTCGTTGATCTTTCACTTTCGCTATTACATATACTTCATGAACTTTGCATCATACTTCTACAAAATACTTTCTGCTTATTACAATCACAACTATTACTTCACTTTACAATTACAATTACATATATACCAATAGATTTAACCAAGAGTAAACATCTAAGATGTCATCTCTTTATATTGTTAAAATATTATTTTGATAAACAAAATAATCCCTTAACTCTTTACCAATTCTGCCTTCATATACTGTCCTATCGACTTCACACTATCTTCAGTAAAACTATCATAACTTCTTTCGTACATGCTTTAATGACTTGCACTCTAAGATGGGTCATCATTAGTGACCATAGATTTTATGTTCAAGTGTGCAAGCACTAAACTCACTCCAGTCAATGTCGCAAACAAAAACTATGTCCGGGTATACTGGTAAAAATACTATCTCACACTTAGACAAATATGCAATGCGCTCTGTCATACTTGCTCTCTGACTTGTGAGATATTCATGTGGATCATATGTTTCCATAATGACAACATCTATGCAATCAACTCAGTCAAATTGCCAACATAACCTCCATTAGCTGATTTCACACAAGAACCATACCATTCTTCCAAGTTTTGAAGAACTGCTTCGACACAGTAGGGTTTCTGCCATGCAATCTCTCCATAAAGCTCACCATCCCACCTTTCTTCAAAATATCCAACACCTCCTTGTAATGTTTCCACTCCTCACAATTCACGGGTTCAAATCTCTTCTTACTACCACTCATATTATCTATCTGATATCCCTTCACAGTATCTCTGTAAAAACTCCAAATGTCATTGTTAATAATACTGGCTTCACTAAACTTAGCAAATATAACCTAGAATCTATGCCAAATCAAGAGTGTCATCACCAAGTTGTACTTCTCAGAGAAAAAGAAATAATGAAGCCTCTACTTGTAATTAATAATCATCATTAAAAATACCATTTACCAAACTTTTTGCCTACTCTGTAAATGGTCACTATCTATTAATGATTTCTCCTCAAAAGGAAGATCACTCCCATCATTCCATGTATTCATCTTCTATCATTGAAACAAACCAATTGCAAAGTGCCTCAATGAAATGAAGGATTTGGTGGGTAGGGCAGAGGCTTATGCTAAAATGGTTGACAAGGTCTATGAGATGGAAAAAACATTGAAAGAGAAGGAGGACAGAGCTATGGATGGGGATTTCGAGGGAAGGATTCATACATTGTATAACAAAGTGGATAACTTAGAATACTTCATGAGAAAAATCAGTGAGCAATTCCTTGTTAGTATCAGATCCTACACTGATCATGCTAAGATCTTGGTTGACAAGATGGAGCAGGAGAAGGGAAAAAAAGAGGTTAAGGAGTTGAAAGATACTATGGGGCCATGAAAGCATACATAGGCTAGCACAAGAAAGACTAGTACCAAAGAGGACAAAGAGGGTAAGGAGCTGGAAGAGCTCAAGAACTCAGTTGCGCAAATGCAGCTTATGATGATCTAGGATGAAGACTTAATGAAATGCATTTAGCTGTCTTTTTTCTTGTTGTCCTTGTTTGTGCTTTTTTGGTTATTGTCTTCTCTTATGGCTATTTACTTTAGTGTTTTGGCTTTTGTCCCTTGACGCTACGACACAGTTTCTGTAAAACTTTATTGCTATACTTTTAACTCTCTATTATAGGTTTCAGGTCCCCATATTTCATTATCACTCTATTTTCATATACTTTTATCATTTCTTTGTCAAACATGTAGATATTTTTGAAGGTTGATGATGAAGGGTGCTCCCCTTAATACCACAAACACATAACAAAAATAGAGAAACAACAACAATATGCAAGAATAGAAAATTGGCTTCTTATTATCTCCACAAATGTGGAATTACAAACTTTCATAATTACAATATGCAAAGCCACATGGGCATTCCCTTACAATATTCTGTAGGACAAAGCCTCAAATCAATACCCAGATCTACTACTCAGAACTGCCTAGACAACACTATGGGCCTTCTTTATATAGGCAATTTCCACCGCCCGAGAAGGTTCCATAAATTTAGCCCTAAGGGCCTACCAAACTTAGAATTATTTTATTTTTCATTTTATTACATCAAAGTCGACTCAAAATAACTTTTGAAACCCAAATAGAAATTTTTGAAGAAAAATTGCTTTCTGCCATTTCAGGTGGCCCGACTTCTGGAGACCATAAGTCATCACCTGTTGACCCGATTGACTATTATAACCCCATTTCGGAAAGGGCACGAGGAGCTCTACAATGCTTGATTTAAGAAAGCTTCATTCAACCAAAAATTCAACCTCATCCAGGGCCTCTAAAGCCTTCAAAATTGAGTTCAAAGTTTTTGTACCCTATTTCCAAAACCAAAAAGTTTCAATATCTTCAAAACCAGACTTGATCTAGCAATGAAACTTTACAGGTAGGCTGATATGACTAAGGTGAACCTCCAACTGTGAAATTAGAATATTCTGAGATCGTACAACCAACTTACTAAAAATAGCAAGTTTCCATAAATAGCAGCTTTGCACAAGATAGCCCTTATTGAAAAGAAACTAGAAATATTTTTGGGTGATGCAAGATTGCTCTTACACCCAGGATGCTCCTTCATCAGACACCTGGGGTAATTTGAGAAGTGACCCCATCACATCTCAGGTGTGAAGAGGAAAACCAAGGTGGTTAACCTCCTCCCTTGTCAGCCATGATGAATCTTCAATAGGTCGTCCTTTCCACTTGACCAGATATTCTCCATATGTCATGTTCCTTGTGCTTCTGCCAACACGACTATCCATTATATCCTCTATCTCTTTGGTATCTGAATTGGTTGTTGGAATACTCCACTATGCTGCTATGATCTCATCTTCAACACCTCCTTCATGATACTCTGTCAAATCTGAAATGTTAAATAGTGGTGAAATATTTAGCTCAGTAGGTAATTCTACCTCATATGCATTCCCTAAATCATGCTTCTTCAGTATCTTACATGGCCCAAACTTCTTCATTTTCATCTTGTTGTATGTACCAACTGGAAATCAATCCTTCCGCAAATGAACCATGACTTCATCTCCAACCTAAGATTCCTTATGCCTCCTTTTCTCATATGCCTTAGCCTTATATTGTGCATTCATCTTGGTAATGTGCTTCCTCACCTCCTCATGGATGTTCTTCAAATGTTCTATAAAATCCTCAGCTTTAGCACTAGTTATTTCTTCTTTATCTATCTTTATCAACTCAGATGTATTTCTTGGACTACTCCCATATACAATCAAGAATGGTGATTTACCAGTGCTCCTGTTGACAGAATTATTGTATGCAAATTTTGCTTGTGGTAAAATCAAATCCCATCCTGTTGGCTTATCTCCAACCAAACATCTCAACAAATTTTCCAAACTCCTATTCACCACCTCTGTCTATCCATCAGTCTGTGGATGATGTGATGAATTGAACTTCAAATATATCTTCAACTTCTTTCACAATGTACACTAGAAATATCCAACGAACTTAGTGTCCCTATCTGAAACTATAATCTTTGGCAAACCATGTAGTCTCACCACTTCTCCAAAAAATAATTCCGCTACATGAATAGAATCATTAGTCTTTTTGCAGGGAACAAAATGGGCCATCTTTGAAAATTTGTCAACTACCACAAAAATTGAATCATGTCCCCATTGTGTCCTTGGTAAACCAAGAACAAAGTACATACTGATATCCTCCCAAGGCTTTTCTGGTATAGGTAATGGCTGATACAACCCTGTATTCTACTTCACTCCTTTCACCATCTGACATACTCTACAACTTTGTACAAAATTCTTGACATCTTGCTGCAACTATGGCCAATAATAATTCTCACCAACCAAAGCAAGGGTTTTATCATGACCAAAATGTCCAGCCAATCCTCTGCTATGCTTCTCCTTGATGAGATTCTCCCTCATAGAACTTCTTGGAATGCACAACTGACTCCCTCTAAATAGCATATCATCCTGAATGATGAAATCTAGCTACTTTGTTTTGTTTAGAGTGACAGGTTCTTTACAAGCTTTCCAAGCTTCAACAAAATCAGGGTCCTCTGGATACAAATTCTTGAGTTTCTTGAGCCCAACCACCTCAATCTATATCTCTGTCAGCAATAGTTGCCTTTTGCTAAGCGCATCTTCAACCTTGTTAGACTTTCCACTTTTGTGTTTCAAAACAAATGTATAACTTTGCAAAAACTCAACCCATTTCAAATGCCTTTGATTCAACTTTCTTTGACTATTCAAATATTGCAAAGCTTGATGATCGGTATACAAAACAAACTCCTTAGGAAGTAGATAGTGTCTCCACTTCTTCAATGCTTGAACTATAGCATAAAATTCCTGATCATAAATAGAATATTTTCTCTTGGCATCATTTAACTTCTCACTAAAATAAGCAATAGGTTTACCTTCTTGGCTCATAATAGCTCCTATTGCAGTATCACTAGCATCACAATCTACTTGAAAAACCTTATTAAAATCAAGAAGTGCTAAAATAGGTTGTTCTGTAACCTTTTGTTTCAACATTTTAAAACTCTTATCTGCCCCATTAGTCCACTTGAACTCTTTTCTATCCCCTCTCATTATTTCAATCAAGGGTCCACAAATACTGTTAAAATTTCTGATAAATTTTCTGTAAAAGCTAGCCAAACTATGAAAAGACCTTACCTCAGTAGCACTCCTTGGATTAGGCCATTCAAGGATAGCTTGCACCTTCTCTGGGTCCATTTTTAGACCTTCTGCTAAAACTACAAATCTCAAATACACTAACTCTTTCTTCACAAAACTGCACTTCTTCAATTTAATCAATAATTTATCATCTCTTAAATTCTCAAACACCATACGAATATGCATCATATGCTCTTCCAATGTCTTACTAAAGATCAAAATATCATCTAGGTACACAATGACAAACTTACCCAAAAATTCTTTCAGAACCTCATTCATGAGCCGCATGAAAGTGCTCGGTGCATTGGTTAGCCCAAAAGGCATGACTAACCACTCATACAGTCCTTCTTTTGTCTTGAAGGAAGTCTTCCATTCATCTCCTTCTCTGATCTGAATCTGGTGATATCCACTCTTCAGATCTATCTTTGAGAAATACACAGCTCCACTCAAACTGTCCATAATATCATCCATTCATGGCAATGGAAACCTATACTTGATTGTGATCTTGTTTATTGCTCTAGAATCCGTACACATCCTCCATTCTCCATTCTTCTTTGGTGCTAATAGTGTTGGTATAGCACATGGACTCAGGCTCTCCTGAATCAATCCCTTCTGTAACAACTCATGTACTTGTCTGCTCAACTCTTCACTTTCTACTGGTGTCATTCTGTGTGCTGCCTTGTTTGGCAAACTAGCTCTTGGAATCAAATCCATTTGATGACTGATCTTCCTTACCAGTGGTAATCCATCAGGTACATTATCAGATATAATATCCAAAAACTCATTCAACAAATCTACAATCTCTACAGGTACATCCTCTACTTCCTCTTTACCAACTTTTAGAATTAAAGCAAAACACACATGCTCATGCCTCATATCATCTAGGAATTTTTTTCCATCAACAAAAGTTATTCTCACATTACCACATACCTTTTCTTCCATCTCCTTCAATGGCTTTAGCTTATGTTGCACTCCATCCTTTGTTAGGGAATAGGTATTCGCATGACCATCATGTACAACACATCTATCAAACTACCACGGCCTATCCAACAACATGTGACATGCATCCATAGGTATGATATCAAATAGTACCTCATCATGGTACCCACCAATCTTGAACTTTACTAGGCACTGTTCACTGACCATGACCTTGTGGTCATCCTGCACCTAGGCTATCTGATATGGATGTGGGTGTTTCTATCTCTTGAGCTTCAAATTTGTCACCCTCTCTTCTGACACAAAATTTTCAGCGCTTCCACTATCAATAGTCACATCACAACATTTACCCTCACACTTGTATCTAGTGCAAAATAGGCTCCTCCTTTGTTCAGGTTCATTCTCACCACTCAGCAGGACTCTTTTGTTAATCAACATTTCTCCTCTTTCAGCATCTTCAGAATTTGATGATCTGGCATCTTCATCTACATGTGCAACTTTGGCTTGGTCTTCATTCTTCCTATCCATCCTTCCTTGGCATTGAGGAAATTCAAATGCCCTATGACCTTCTTCTCCACAGTGAAAACATGTTCCACAAAAGCCTCCTCTTCCTGAACCTTGTCCTCTTCCTCTTCCTCTCTAATCTCTATTGTTCTGATCTTGGAAATGATTAGAATTATTTCCTCTTTGATTTTGACTACTACTGGCCTCATCCTTCTTTTTTGGATCTTCATTTCAACCTCCATATGATCATCCACTAGATCGTCCACCGTGACCTCTTCCATTTTGTCTGCTCTTGAACTTCTTGTTCAACTTTTCCTCTACTTTTAGAAAAAACTGGTATGCCTCTTCAATACTATTCATTCAAACCAAACTCAGCTCCTCCTGAATTCTTGGCCTCAACCCATTAAGATAACTAGCAAATTTCTCCTTATCAGCTTCTGCATGGCCTGTTCTGATGAGGATTCGATAGAACTCCTTTGTATACTCCTGAACAGATCACCCCTCTTGCTTCAAACTTTGCATTTTCTTTAGTAGGTCCAACTCATAATCAACAGGGATGAACTATTGCTTCAATTTATCCACCATCCGATCCCATCTTGTGATTTTATCTTCCCCTCTTCTATTTCACTCCAATTGAATCTCTTGCCACCAGATCTTCACATGACCTTTCAGTCTGGCCTTTGTGAATTTGACCCTATCAGGATCCTCAATATCTTCATACTCAAAATATTATTCACATTCATTGATCCAGTCAATCAATTCTTCTGGGTTAAGATTTTTTTAAAATGCAGGAACCTCGATCTTAGGTCTTTTCCCGATCTTGGAAATGGCCCGAAAAAGCCTTTCTTCTTCTTGATTCAAAATTTTGTCTTCTTCTTGTTGATCATCATTTCCTTCTTCAGCTTCATCCTCACTTTCATCTTTGACATTAAGATTCATTCTTTTTTGAATCTCTTCTTGCAATGCTCACACTTGTCTCTGGAGCACTCTAACCTTAGGTGTTACAACTCCAGCTCTTCCACCACATTCCCTTCATGGAGGCATTTTCATGATGCACGCAAAAACCCTAACCACGGTCCTGGTGCAAACTGCCTCATAGTCGGTGATCTGTTTACACACTCAGGAACTCCTACTCTGATACCACTTGATGAAAGGTGCTCCCCTTAATACCACAAACACATAACAGAAACAAAGAAACAACAACAATATGCAAGAACAAAAAATTGGCTTCTTATTATCTCCACAAATGTGGAATTACAATCTTTCAGAATTACAATATGCAAAGCCACATGGGCATTCCCTTACAATATTCTATAGGACAAAGCCTCGAATCAATACCCAGATCTACTACTCAGAACTGCCTAGACAACACTATGGGCCTTCTTTATATAAGCAATTTCCACCACTCGAGAAGGTTCCAGAAATTTAGCCCTAAGGGCCGACCAAACTTAGAATTATTTTATTTTTCATTTTATTACACCAAAGTTGGCTCAAAATAACTTTTGAAACCCAAACAGAAATTTTTGAAGAAAAATTGTTTTTTGCCATTTCAAGTGGCCGACTTCCGGAGACCATAAGTCATCACCCGTTGACCCAATTAACTATTATAACCCCATTTCGGAAAGGGCACAAGGAGCTCTACAATGCTTGAACTAAGCAAGTTTCATTCAACTGAAAATTCAACCTCATCCGAGGCCTCTAAAGCCTTCAAAATTGAGTTCAAAGTTTCTGTACCCTATTTCCAAAACCAAAAAGTTTCAATATCTTCAAAACCAAACTTGATCTAGCAATGAAATTTTATAGGCAGGCTGATATGACTAAGGTGAACCTCCAATTGTGAAATCAGAACATTCTGAGATCGTATGACCAACTTACTAAAAATAGAAAGTTTCCATAAATAGTAGCTCTGCACAAGATAGCCCTTATTGAAAAGAAACCGAAAATATTTTTGGGTGATGCAAGATTTCTCTTACACCTAGGATGCTATATATCTTAGCTACTGCTATTAATGCCTCTGTCAAACTAAAAGCCTTATAGTCATTCCATTTTAGTGTATCTCAAAATCATTAAATAATATGTATATATATAAGACTCAGTACATGTATTTGAAATCTCTCATCACAAACTTCACTGTGGTTCACACTTGGGTAGGACACCAGAGACCATGCATAAATGATGCAAACATAATATGTACTCGAGGTCATGGGTTTGGTCCTCCATGGGACCATTACCTTGGCATATCAAGAAAAAGTGCCCCTCCCAGATGGAGAGACATGAATGGAGCTAATGAACACTAGTACATTTTGCACCTATTTTCGATGGCCAATTGGTCAAATTTTCTACCAATATTGGTTGACTATTCGACCAACCGTTTGGTCACTATTTTTTGGGTCGAATGTATGACATAACTTTTTAACATCAAAAGTTTGACACAACTCTTGGTTGAAATTCACATTGCTATTGGGAATTCATCAAGTTGAACTGTTGACCAAAATAGGTCAAAATCTTCAGACCTTTTGACCTTACTTGGTCAAAATATTTAGACCCCCGACCAGGATGCCAAACCCATGATAGAAAATTTTGACATAAATTGGTCAAATGTTAGACCAATCCTTGTGTGGGTTTCGACCAAAGGGCATCAAAAGATCGACTAATAATGGAATGTCAAAACAAAATAGCTAAAGATAAATATCCAGAGTAATCACCAACGACATCCTGCTAATCGACTAGTAATCACCAAAGATCGACTAATATATATATCGTTGTGTATTTTGTTATGTTACTTTACTATTTTTTTTTTAACGGTAATTGGTAATTTTATTAATTGTAATGAGTTAGAACCTAGCTTGAACCAGCGATAGCTTCATTCAGGAGAGTTTTCGCCCCAAATATTCGGTAAACCCACATCAATCACACAAGCTTCAGAAGAAAGAAAGAAAGAACCTCCACTTTGGCTGCCTCAGTTTGCCAATCCCCAAGATTATCCCATGAAATATAACCCACACCCAAGCCAAACTTCCCATGTTGATGCAGATGATCATCTAATTGCTCATCCACCTTGTCTCGGCACCCAACATGTCCTTTCTTTTCTCTACCCTCTAGTGTGGCTGCTACCTTTCTAGCACTCTACCCATCATCCAAACCATCCACTAGGATGCAACCTTGGACATATTTTTTCCAATTTGGATAGTAAGTCTAATTTAATTTGTCCATGGATTGTGACCTTAAATTATTGAGCTTCTCTTTGTTTCGAGAATAGTTTAACATTCTCTACATAACATGGCCAACCACGTGAAGGTGGAAGTTCATCTGGCCCTTCCTAGGAGCCTCTTATGACCCTTTACGACATTTTAAGACCTCTACGATGTATTCTTATGGATCGTAAAGGATTGTAAAGGGTCATAAGGGGTCTTGGGACACAATAGCTGAGAAACATAATTGTAGGCATCATGCTCACAATTTTTTGGAGACAACGTAATTGAGTGGTATACCCAAACAATGAAAAGTAACTTCTGCTCCTCCAATTCCAAGTTGACACTATGAGATCCAAAGACCATATATAAGGACTAAATTTAGAGAGCGGAGAAGACTCACCTAAAAGTGCAAGTTTGTATGGCATGTACGGAAGAATTTATGGTCATTTTACCAAAGATAGTGTTAAGCTGACAAGATAGAGAAGAAGACAGAATTGGTAAAGAGTTAAGAGATTATTTTGTTTATCAAAATAATTTCTTAATCAAATAAAGGGGCGACCTCCTAGATGTTAACCCTTGGGTAAATATGTATTTTGAGTAAAGTTTTATGTTTTGTAAAGCCGACTGTAAAAGTTATTATTCCTAATAACTTGTATAAATATAATGTATATAAAATGTGAAGAGTGACCTATGTTGTAATGATATAGATGATACAGTGAACATATATGTGAAAGGTATTGATGCGAAGTTGTGAAAGATAAGAAAGAAAGTATAAGGTTATGTACCTTACCCTTTTTGTAATTAGTAATCATTGTACATTACTTGTTTGGGCAGTGGGCTCATCTTAGTAATTATTTGTAATCAATACTACCAACTCTTAGCAGGGTTGAGGCTTCTAACAAGGCCTATAGTCCCATAATCAAGACTAAGACACTATATGCATGTAACATGCTCCTAATAGGGTCAACATCCTTAACAAGATACTTTTTATTAGTGGATCTTTGTGGGTACCATCCCCACCGGGGTTTTCCCTTAGTTAGGGTTTCCTTGAGAACAAATAATGTGTTATGAGCTCATTTGCTTTATTGCTATGCATGTTATTTAGTTTACTATGTTATGCATGTGTTAAGATAATCTATTATATCTATAATTAGGCAAAAGAAAAAGTTTGTAGAATACTGATTCACCCCCCCCACTTTTCAGTATTCCCTATTTATAACAATTGGTATCAAAAATTAGTTACTCAGAAAAGAATCATTCAGAAAAAGCCTAGCAGGTTGAGTAAGATCTCTATGGATATGGATCAGCTATAGAAGAATCTTGAAGAAGCTCTTGAACATATTGATATACTTACTGAAGAAAGAGATACTCTGAAAGGAAAATATGATGATGCAAAGAACCGCATTGAAAAGCTAAAGAATAAGCCAGAGGAACTAAAATTAGAAAAAGAATCTACAATTCAGGTTGAAGATTGTGATGATAATCTAGAAAAAGAAAATGAGATCCTTAAACATGAACTAAAGATAGTAAATCTAAAGTTGAGTTTGAAAGATGGAAATAGGAAGAATGAAGAAAATCTGAAATCTGAGAATGAAAATCTGAAATCTAAGAAAGAAGATCTGAAATCTAAACTTTGTAAAGTGACATCTGAGCTTGAGAAAACCAAATTGTAGTATGTTGAACTTGAAAAGTACAATACTATTGTGAAAGGTGCATTGAGTCAGTCTAAGAAACATCTTGAGAAACTATATTCTACTAGTGAGAAGATTGATGAACAAATGTCTTATCAAAAGCCATTCTATGATAAAACTAGTCTTGGATTTAACTCATCTAAAGTGAGTGAAGAAAGAAAGGAACCAGATCTGAAAGTTTCTGAAAACATAGAAGAAAAGAAATCTGATGAATTTAACAAATCTGAAGATACACCTAAACAAGAAGAACCACCTAAACAAGAAGAATCACCTAAAGGTATGCAGAGAGAATTTAAAGGTAGATGTTTTGCATGTAATACTTTTGGTCATATGAAGAAAGATTGTATAGGTAAGCAATTTAAACCTCTTAATGGTTATTGTTATAATTGTCATGGTTTTGGACATAGAGCTATTGAATGTAGGAAACCTAAATTTAGTGAGAATAATAATAGTAGTAGAATGTTTAGAGATACTAACCATGCAGATAAGAAATCTACTAAAGATATGAATAGAAGAAATGCAGTGGTATGTTATAGATGCAACAAGGTTGGACACATTGCCAAGAATTGTAGATCACAAATTAACTAGACTGGACCGAGATATGGAAACAATGGAGTAGTTTGTCAGATATGCAACAAACTTGGTCATACAATAAGGTTTTGTAGGATGAATAACATGAGAAACCCTAACCCTAGAAGCCATGCAAGGAGAAATGAAAATGCAAGCAATAGTCATAGAGGATGCTATAGTAATTCAGAAGAAGTGAAGTTTGTTAAAGCCACAGATCAAGGAGACACATTCAATACTAAAGGTAATCAGAAAGGTGAAGTATCTAATGGTAAGAGTGAAACTCTTCCTAACCCATCTCAAAGTACTTAATTCTTGAAAAATTCAGTAGAATAGGAACTTAGGATAGTGTAGAAGTTAGTATAGGATGAATTGAGTCTTGCATAGTTAATGCAAGGTATTTTATTATGTAAAGATGGTATGGTTAAGAGTGCATGAGCTAAGTTTTGTAGGTAAGTAGGAATAGCTTTTTGGAAAGAATCAGCAAAAGAATTGAATGCGATGTCATAATCTTGTGACAAAATTATGTGATGTCAGAGATGAAGATCATTTTAAAGAAATAATGAAATAACTTGGAACCCATCTGAGAATAAAAAAAAGAACCATTTAGATAATGGGAGGAAACTATGAAGAGATAAACAAAGAAACATAGCAAGCAATAGTAAAGGTAATGACATTTAGTGTTGGAAAACACTCTAGTGTAGCAGAGTTAGTAGAACAGGCAGAGGAAGTTGAGTATCAGAAGAGTCCCTCTCCACCATTAATTAAAATTGAAGATGAGTCAATGCATGTGGCAGGACTTAAGATCACATTGGATAGTGATTATAATCCTTTTAAAAATCTTGAAAACAATGTTGACAATTTAGCTCTAGAAGAATAGGACAGATCTAGTGAAGGAAAGAAAGAAACAAGGAAAGAGGAAGAAAAGAAAATAAAGAATCAAGCAAGTACAAAAATTCAAGGACAGAAAGAAGTCCCTAACAAAGATGAAATAGTCTTACACCTAAGATTGCAAAGAAATCATAGATTGGATCAATATTTGAAAGCTTTGGGAAAGAGGTTGATGATGATGATCAAATGGAATTGATCACATCCCTGAAAAAAATAATTGGAAAGAACAAGAAGGTGAAAATCCTTGAAGGATCTTCACTAGAAATAATAGAGAAGTTACAGAGTGTTATGACTAATCAGATAGCAGAGGAAGACCCACTAGAAAGAGCTAAGAAAGTTATGAATGCATTTGATAATGAGTTCACTAACCTATCAGATATAGCTAAAGTGAAGGTTCAGGCAGCCTATGAGGCCAAAATATTTCATGATATAAGTCAGAATATCAAAAATGATATTAACAATCTAGATGTTTGTATAAAAGACTTGAGAAGGAATTTGGACAGAGGTAAAACTTTGTACATTCAGTGTACAAAATCTGAAAACCATGTATATGAAGTAGTTGAGAAGATTAAGACTAAAGAAGTAGTAATTCAATCAGAGACAAATCTTTTAGCTAGCCCGAATGTGAAGATATTGGATATTGAGAAAAGAATTAGCAAAGTAAATGATGAAATAAGGATTCTCAATTATGAAAAGGATAGGAAATTGAACAGATTCACTCTTCTAAGAGAGCACATTTCAATAAAGATAAGCATTGTTGAAGGACAATTGGAAGAATGTCTTGCATCAAAGACATCTTTTGAGAAGTTTAGTTTTGCAAACCTTCAAGCATGTGAGATCACATCTTATGGATTGTGTGCACTACTTAGTGTTGTAGATTCCATTAAGAAGGAATGGGAGAAGGAGATAGAGAGCATTAAAGTGAATTTTGCAAATTGTGTTGCAAGCCTACCGGCTCTCCAATTCTAAATCAAGGTATATAACATTTTTTTTAACACAGTTTTTGGCACCCTTTTTTTGTCATTGTTGTCAAAGGGGGAGAGATATATAGCAGAAAATTGATGTATGTATGATAAGGAAGTATATTCTTAGGGGAAGTATAGAATATAGATAAGATTTATGGAGTTATAAGGACAACGAATATATATTTTTGTTATGGCCATAATTTTGAGTTTTGAAGTTTTGAGACTTAGCCAATTTTCTCATATGTTTCCACCAATGACAAAGGGGGAGATTGTTGGAAATTTGGCTGAGTTAGATATCCAGATGTTGTCATTATGGAAACATATAATCTACATGAAGACCGCATATGACAGAGAGCAAGTATGACAGAGCGCAAAGCAAAATTGTCTAAGTATGTGTAGTATTTTCCCAGTGTAACCCAAGATAGTTTTGATTGGCGATGTTGATTGGAGTAAGTTTAGTGCTTATGCACTTGAAAATAGATACTATAATGACTATTGAAGACTCACCTAAAAATGCAAGTCTGTATGACATGTACGGAAGAAGTTATCATAGTTTTACCAAAGATGGTGTTAAGCCAATAGGACAGAGAAGAAGATAGAATTGGTAAAGAGTTAAGGGATTATTTTGTTTATCAAAATAATGTCTTAATAATATAAAGGGATGACATCCTAGATGTTAACCCTTGGGTAAATATGTATTTTGTGTAAAGCTTTATGTTTTGTAAAGCTGACTATAAAAGTTATTATTCCTAATAACTTGTATAAATATAAGGCATATGAAATGTGAAGAGTGACATATGTTGTAATGATATAGATGATACAGTGAACATATATGTGAAAGGTATTGATGTGAAGTTGTGAAAGACAAGAAAGCAAGTATAAGTTTATGTACCTTACCCTTTTTGTAATCAGTAATCATTGTACATTACTTGTTTTGGCAGTGGGCTCATCTTGGAATCATTTGTAATCAGTACTACCAACTCTTAGTAGGGTTGAGGCTTCTAACAAGGCTTATAGTCCCTTGATCAAGACTGAGACACTATATGCATGTAACAGGCTCCTAACAGGGTCAACATCCTTAATAGGATACTTTTGATTAGTGGATCTTTGTGGGTACCATCCCCACTAGGGTTTTCCCTTGGCCAGGGTTTCCTCTAGCCAGGGTTTCCTCGAGAACAAATAATGTGTTATGAGTTCATTTTATTTATTGCTATGCATGTTATTTAGTTTACTATTTTATGCATGTATTAAGATAATTTGTTATATCCATAATTGGGAAAAATCAAAAGTTTGTAGAATACTGATTCACCCCCCCTCTCAGTATTCCATATTTCTAACAATTACATGATTTATTATTGTAAGCCCCCTCTGAATTACACATCTAGAAAATGAAACTACAACCTATTGGGATTGAGACAAACCTTATAAAACAACAACAACTAAGAAGGATTGCTTGCCAACATCTGTTGAATACATATGTTGGAGGACCTTGTATTCATGAGTAAATATTGGCAAGTGATCCTTCTTAGCTGCTGTTGTTTTATAAGGTTTTTCTCAATCCTAATAGGTTGTAGTTTTATTTTCTAGATGCGTAAGTCAGAGGGGGCTTACAATAATAAATCATGTAGTGAGGGGGGTTAGAACACTAGTATATGCAAATTTCATTATTTAATAATAAAAATCTATTAAGATGTTTGTAGTTGCCTCATTTAACTTGAGGTTTGTCCTATATTATTTTGGTCATTATGGCCCTCCTCCACTCTCTAAATTTAGTCCTTATCTATGGTCTTTGGATCCCATAGTGTCAACTTGGAATCGGAGGAGCAGAAGTTGCTTTGCATCGTCTGGGTATACAACTCAATTATGTTGTCTCCAAAAAAATGTGACCATGATGCCTACATTTATGTTTCTCAGTTGTTGTGAAATCTACATTTATGTTTCTCAGCTGTCATTTTTATGTGCATATTTTTTATGTGTTTGGGAAGACATCTTTCTAGTCTGGGCCTGGATCCTACATGCAGCCAGAGCTTCCTTTTAATCAAGATTCAACTCCACTTCCCCCATATCATCATCCTCATCACCCTCAGATGCCATCCTAAGCCCTTCTTCCCTCTCTAGTTCTGCAAGCCTCTACAAGATATCTGGATCAATAAAGTCTACAATATTGTGTCCATCCATGATCTCAGGAATATCATCTTCTTTCCACTCTTCATTTTCCAAAATATACCACTTCTTCAAACTTGTAGAGTAAACTCCAGCCCCACCATTTTCATTCTCAATATCCTTCTCTAGCTTCATGGCCTCCTTGGCAACATGTGCCCTATCATCCAAAATAGCTTGAGGAATACAAGGGGGCCTCTCTTTCCCATCTCCCAACTTGGGCATTGCAACATGAATCCTATTGAGACAACTACTGATATTCTTTGACGTTATCTTAATTTCCACTTTCTACTCTAACAACCTCTCACATGCCACATTGATGCCTCAAGGGGTGGTCCAAAATACCAAGGGTATCAATAACCTGATACCTCAAGTACTTATAATCAATGGCATGTTTACAACAAAAAACAAATTACAAAATTGAACCAATGGCATGTTAATTTACAAAAAAAAATTACAAAACTGAACCAATGGCATGTTTACAACAAAGAAATAGAATGATAATAATATGCTGAAAATTCTATTATGTTTAATACATGCCAAACGACCGTTCCCAACAATTCTTAAACATACTTTATCTGATATGATGAATTCTTAATAAAGGTCTAATTCTGTAGACTGCTAGCATGAAGGAAGATTTGACCCAGCCAAATCTTCTTTGTACCACACAAAAAATTGTAAATAACTATGTCTACTCTAACCTTAATTGTTTAAGAATTCATCATATCAGATAACGTATGTTCAAGAATTGTTGGGAGTTCTGTTAGACCTTTGTTATAAACATGTCATTGGTTCAGTTTTGTAAAAAAAAATTTGTGTTAAATGCATTTAAATGGACATAATAAGGTTAATTTTTAATTTTGTTTAATTTTTATATTGAAAATCATAACAAAGTCATAAACAACAAAAAAGTTTATGAGTTTATCAAAATATGTCCAACGTATCTACTTGAAATTCTAAAAAAAATTCAGTATCTACAATAGCCCTATGTTAACCAAATCTAAGCATATGGTCCCAACAAAGTAGTGCACAAACTACACAAAGAAGGCATCGCAAAAATATGATTTCTTCTTTCGCCATTGAAGCAATCTTGGTGGCACTAGCTGCCTCTCGAGCCTTGCACAAGTTGCACTCATTTCCTACATCAGGTATAGATGTAGATGGGGTAGATGTAAATGTGGTTTCATCGACCCACCAAAAGTATTGACATCCACTATTTCCACGCAATACCAAATGTACATCAGTTCTTCATAAAATGATAAGTTGTCACATTATTTTTAAACATAAAATATAATTACGTATCTAGACCTTTTTCCTATTTGGGCAAACCCAAAATTGATGACCAAGATTACTTGTTGTGCATGACATCTTCAACATGCATGGGCCAACACCACATTGACACATAGGCACATTGACCGAAGTCATCGACGCTATTTCGACAAATATTGCATTATCACAAATATTGCATTGTCATTATTTTGTTCATTCATACTAATTATAGTTATAATAAAAAGAAACATACTAATGTAGACTTGCACATTTTTTGGCTAAGTCAAAGTCTTTGGTTTAAATCACTAAACAATCAAAACAATGGTGAAGATTTGCAGAAACCTTCAAAGATTTGTAGTGGTAAAGAGAATCCCCATATTTTATCAACCTAATATAGTCTTTGGCCACTTTAGCAATGAGATTGCGAGCAGTTAACACAAATTTTTTTTACAAAACTAAACCAATGGCATGTTAACACAAAAAAAAGTTACAAAACTAAACCAATGGCATGTTTACAACAAAGAAATAGAATGATAATAATATGCTGAAAATTATATTATGTTTAATACATGCCAAAGGACCAGTAATGATGTTGGTGGTGTACGGAAATAAATGGCGTAGATTCATGAATTGGTGGAGCTTCCTCTTAGGTACCCACAACTCTTCAAATCTATTGGTGTGAAGCCCCCAAAGGGTATTCTACTCTATGCGCCTCCTTGTTCTGGGAAAACCTTAATTGCTAGGGTAGTGGCAAATGAAACCAGTGCCTTCTTTTTCAGTATCAATGGACCTAAGATCATGTCAAAGTTGGCTAGAGAAAGTGAAAGCAATCTCCAGAATGTTTTTGAGGAGGGTGAGAAGAATGCCCCTTCCATTATATTTATTAATGAGATATTGTAGAGATTTGTCAGCGGGCTTGCAAGTATGCTATTAGAGAAAATATTGAGAAGGTGAGTTTCAATTGTGGTGGCTTTTGCAAACTAGATTTGGTTTGCATGTTTGCAGCATGGAAGCAGAGTTGGGGATGTTGGTGGTACTGCAGACAGGGTCCTTAACTAGTTGTTGATAGAAATGGATGGTATGATAGCCAAGAAAATAGTTTTCATTATTGGTGCTACAAATAGACCCAATATCATCGATCTTGCATTGCTAAGGTCTAGCTAACTTGACCAGTTGATTTATATTCCCTTACCTGATGAGTCCTCATGTTATCAAATTTTCAAGTCTTTCTTGAGAAAATCACCCATCTCAAAGGATGTGGACCTAATGGCACTAGCCCGTTATACCCAAGGATTCAGTGGAGCCGATATTACAGAGATTTTTCAGTGGGCTTGCAAGTATGCTATTAGAGAAAATATTGACAACATGAGTTTCAATTGTGGTGGCTTTTGCAAACTAGATTTGGTTATGAATTTCTTAATGCTTTTATTTGAGCTGGTATGTTAGAATTTTACTTTTTTTTTTCAATTTTCCTTAACTTGCATTGTATTATTTCAATTTTTCATGTTCTCTTTCCTCTGGACTTTTACAAGATATTAAACATGAAAGAAAAGGAAGTGAGAACGCCGAGGCAATGGATGAGGATGATAGTGATGAGGTAGCTGAAATAAAGGCTACTCATTTTGAGGAGTCGATGAAATATGCCTAAAGAAGTGTCAATGATGCTGATATTTAGACGTATCAAGCATTTGCACAAACACTACAGCAATCTCGAGGCTTTGGTTCTGAATTTCAATTTCCAGATAGACCTGCAGGTGCTTCTACTGGTGCTTCTAATGTATTTTCTACAGCAGATAATAAAGATGATGATGACTTATACAGGTTGCACATCCACATCTGATATAAAAATTATTATTATAAAGTCTTGTTATGGAAATCTATTTTCTAGTCTATATTATTCTGAAGACTTGTTATAGAAATATGTTTTATATTAATCCTCAAAATTAGTTAGCAAATCTTCTTCTTTCTTTCTAAATTCATGAATGATTCTATTTTTCTGTAGTAAATAGCATACGTAACAAATAAACATGAAATCAGCAACAAATATCTATACACATTAAATAGTGCACTTCTCTAAGTCATTACTTCCAAGGGAATTCATGAATGGGAAACCTTGAGAAAGTGACCTAGAGCTCCCTAGGCATGGAGTCACAAGGATGTTGATGGTGCTCTCAGCTAGAGCTATTGAAGCATGCAACCTTGCTAGTAAACCACATAATGGGAGATTCAAAGAGACAAGGGAAAGAATGCCAATATCCTCAAGAATCAAGATGGAGATGCAATGCAATGCTTAGAAATTAAAATGCAAGCTAAGCTATGAAAGGAAAGATAGAACTATTACAAATCCTTGCTAATTAAGCTATGTGAGATAAACTAGAGCATGAAAGGAAACTAGATTAAGAATGCAATGAAAGAAACTAAGCTATGATACAAGAATAAAAGCTAGATGCAAGAAGGTCTCCAAAATATCCAAAGTCTCCAAGAAATCCTATAGCATAAGATTAGCATAAAAAGTTGGGATCTAATAATGAGAAAAGAGCTCTCCTTTTAAAGGAATTGAAAAGGAATGGACCATGGAGATTAAGAGGCAAAAGATTTAATCAAGGGTGGAGCTTGAAAGAAGAGAAATCCATGTGCACAAATATCCTCCAATGAGAAAATAAGAGTTGACTTTTGTGTCCATATGAGACAAAAAGGCATTTTCTTCTTTTTATAAAATAAGAATAATGTTTTATTTGTGCAACTTAGGATAAGAGGACAAGTGGGGGCTTTTTATTTAATAAAAGGGGAGGAAATTCCTTTTAAATAAATAAAGACTTAGGATAAAATGGTTAGCCCATGGAAAATAATCAAATAAATGATAGAAATAGGATTTGATCAAGGAAATTGATATTTGAAAAATGTTGATTTTTGAAAATATTGATTCAAGGATTTGATAAATTGTTGAATGGGGGCCCAAAGTCTAGGCGACCATTTTAGGGTGCATACAATATCTACCTCTAAATACAACTCCAAATGAATGAATAAAAGAAGAAAATGATAATGTTGATTGGGTATCCAGTAAATAGCAATGATTTGTTTTTAAGGGATAATGAATAAAAGAAGAAAATGATAATGTTGATAAGGTTGCAAACTATTAAAGGATAGCAGCCATTTGTTTTTAAGCGATTGTGTTTCATTGTGGAGGTCATGTTTTGACCAAGGTTGTGTTTTAAACAAAGGAGGCTCATGCCACCCTTTTTCATTCTTCATGTTGCAATTTGGGAGCTGACTAGCTTCAACTAACTCCTAACATGACCACCTGGCTATGTGCGTTTCATGTATGGTGAAGATTTGGCATCCCAAGGACATGTGCGGTTACTATTGGATAGTTGGTGAAGCTTTCATAAATTTGAGAAATGTTATTTTTATGGGAGCAACTAACTCGCCAAATAGTATTGATCCAGCACTCAGAAGGTTTGGAAGGTTTGACAGGGAGATTGACATTGGGGTCTCGGATGAAGTAGGCATGTTGGAAGTGCTTCACATCCATACAAAGAATATAAAGCTCTCTGATGATGTATGTATATCGGGGCCTTATTTTTTTAACTTCTATATCTAATGTTAGATAGTTCTTGGATTCTGAAAGCATTTATTAATCAAGTGCAATAACATGATCAAGAGATAGTTTAATCATTAAGATTCACAACTACCAAGAAATAGAGCATCATGATTACATATAGAGAAGCCATCAAAAGTGCACTATAAATGAACAAAAAAAACTAGAGGATAAAAGAGATGTTACAGGTTTACATCACACATGCTTAAGGAAAAAGTTCCTAATACAACTGAAGAGAGTAATTAATATGGAAATTGAATCAAATGTAAGAAACATATGGCATTAATTTTCAAAGACAGTGACAATTTAAAAGAATTGGAAAAATACAGTGTACAAGAAATGATAGTGCGCCCTGGGAAGTCACAATAAGTATGAACCCATAGAGGATTTTCATTGTTTCCTAAAAGAAGATCATTTTCAATGCGAGATTTAGCTACATAGAGGTGAAGCCATAACATACAAAAGGTAAGAGAACCTCAAAGTTTCTGACATATAATGCTATCATGTCAAAAGGACAACAAAGTGTAGTTTTTAGAACAACGGAACAACCATCTCTCTTAAAAGGAACAACCATCATGTTATAGAGTTATTGAATATGGCCATTATCATGAGATCATAGGGAAAAACACATCTATCTACTATTAATGAACAATTTCTTCTATAGAGGTAATTTTGAATACATTGACATATCATGCCTTAAATCGGCACCAATCACAATAAGAAGATGGAACAACCACAAGGTAAATCAACTCCCATACCATCACACATTTAGGAAATCCAACTAAAAACCCAATGGACTACTGTAGGTTTTGGGGTGGACCAAGCACCAATCCTGCAAAGAAGAATCTGATTTTTACCTGTTATGAAGTATCTTCTAACAAACAGTCATATGGAACACTTGATGAATGAAGCATTGTCTATGGAACTCAAAAGAATCAGTGCATGAGAAAAGAGGAACTCCTATCAAATTTCCTCTCCATTAGAACTTTTTTCATAATCAACCTAGTAGCCACATGGCTATTAGTTAGAAGAAACTTTGTAACAACTAAAACTAACAATAGGAACCAATCATTGTTCATCATGTTCCTTTCATACTTTCTGTAATACAGTCCAAAGAAAAATGTAAGGAGATTGAAGGCTTTGTAATTTTCTTAAGAAGGTTAGACTTTAATGGTATTTCAAAATCTAAGGAAAAGGATTCTCTCTCTATTCTTATTCATGAATTTAAAAGAGGTAGATGTTCTAAATAAAATATTAGCAAGATATTTGTTTCAGTAGTTTGAGTTTTTGTATGGAACCCAGATTGTTCATTCATTACCATGGGATATTTTCTAATAGAGGATAGAATAGATGGATTAGTATCTCTTATATTTTTTTCTAATGGGACATGTAAAGTGAAATCTTAAAATGCAATGAAAACTGTCCCTTGTGACAAGACTGGTCACTAGTTAATTTTGGCAAGGTTTGGGTCTTTGTGTTTAAACTTCCCAAAGGGCTCATTAAGAAAATCACCTTGACATAATTTAAATTCTTGGATAGAGTATCCCTCAAGGGCATAGGTCTTGGGTCCTATTTAAATTCCCAATATTCATAAAACTCTTCCAAAAACCAAGAGGCCTGATACTCAGTTTTGTATAGTAGGTGCATCTTAGGCTTTGTTCTTTTCCAAACCAACGATGGATTATTTTAGTGGTGAGTAATTCAAGCCTAAATCCATGATTTTAGGTTATAATATAAAGCCAAACAAAATTTATGGGGTCGGGTTCCTTCTAGCTCTTCCTCTCTACCAGTCACATAGGGATGCCCAATTAGGTTTTCCACAAGAACCCTCTACAAACAAAACCATCCAATCCAAGACCACATTCAATTGAAACTAGACTCACATACCTCTTGTTCAAGCCTAGAATCAAAATTTCTCCATGGTTGAAATGATAGATATGCGTCAGGAAAGTGGACGGCCCTAGTTCTACGCCCAAACCCGCCTGAAATAGATTGTTAGCCAATTTCTTCTAGATTTCTCAACCAATGAATCTTAGACTTGTTACAAAAGGAAGATATGAGGACCAAAAATCTTCCTATGGTGTTCAATCAGTCATTCCAATCTACATAGGTATAGGAAAATTCAAACACCACTAAAAAAAATGTTAAAATACAGTTTTCTTCAATTTCATTTTGCTATTTTTCTTAAATCTCTTACAACCAACCTCTACAAGGTTCCTTCTAGATATTCCTCTCTACCAGTCAAAGGAAACCCTCATAGGCAGTCCTCCTTCATGCATTGCAAGCTTATCTAATAATGAAATGAGATATGAAATCTTTTTTTTAAAGTTATGCCCATGTTGGTCAAAATTTTGACCTACACGGTATTTGTCAAACTTTCGACCAACACGGGCATGGATTAAAAAAAAACAAAAGTTTTCCTTCTATAATCCGACCAACCTAAACCTTTTTATTTGATGGTTAAAAATTTTGGTAGAAAAACTAGGTCAAATGTACTAGTGGAAGTAGTAATACTTGCAATGGTAATGAACTGGCAAGGTTAATTGGTAGATCAGTGCACCACCCCCAAACTCATAACAAAGTTTACACCAATCATCAAGAAAAATTCTTCATAATACCAGCAAACCAATATGAGCCATCATTCATTAGCTAGGAAGAGTAATGATTTCCAACTAATAGACTATTGGCTTTTAAACTTGTTCCCACACGGTGCCAGGTTTACACTATGATTGACAAACTGGTTACTCTTCACTCCAAAGTTTGACAGGGAAAAAATGCCAATTGATGAGGATCGAGGGCATCCTCCTTCTTCTTCGAGCTCCACATCACTCAGGTAGGTATTGCCTCATCTACACACTCATGACTCTTCTTGATGATTGAAAGGCCTACAAATGTATTATTGTGGAATAGTTACCAGACTCCTATAGGTATCTTGTACCCCAATGAAACCAAATCTGATGCAATAACTTGCTTGCATGCAATGAGTCTGAAAACCAGAGACCTAACCTAACAACAAGAAAGGGAAAGGGTAGGACTGAATGATTTAATGATTTGGTGATTTGGGATGGATGGACCCCTGAAATACCCTAAATCTCCCATGGACCAGTGCCTTATCCAATGGGCAGCAGAGTCAAATACCTCACTACAACAAAGCTATGAAACAAGGAGATAACACATTCACCTTGAATCAGATCATACATTACGAAACCACCTGTGTACCCAAATGTGCTATCACCTATTCACAGAATTTTAACCCTCCCCTTAGAAGAGACCTATAAACAAATGATACATTAACCAGCATCCACTGGAAGACAAGCATGAAATATCTTTGATACCCTAGCTCATACACATCTGAAAACCAGTCCTAGACCTAGTTGCCTCTACGAAAACAACTCTATTGCAGACACTCACTGGAAATGCAAATAGAAAGGTTGAAACACCCTTGATGCTTCAATCAATAGGTCTAAAACTCAAATGGAGACAATCTGATAACAGAACAAATATACTGAAATCTTAAACATAAGACATCTGTTACAACTTCATTGTATTCCCATAGCTAGAGAGGAAAGAGGGACACCCTATATGTAGAGAAGAAGAAATATTTACAAGGTAGGAAACTTTACCATCCAACGCTTCTTACAGAAAAACATCTACAATATATACCATCAGTCATCTTGGGATCCCAAAATAGGGATGCAACAAGCTATGGATAACTAAGGTAGGGTTTCAACTACCCAACCAATTAGAACCAATCAAGAATTTACTGCAGGGGCAAGAAACCAAGAAACCTGGAGAAAACAAATCTCAAATAGATCTGCAATTATGAAAATCTATGAGCTTAGGACAAAAAACTAGGAATAGCCATGAAAATCAGTATAAATCACTGCCTACAAATACACCTCGAGCACAAAAACATATAGTACGGACCCCTACAAATGATCAAAGAACACCCTAGACCACACTACAATAGCAAGCACCACCATACAAATCCAATCAGGCCGCTGAAACCATCAATTTTGGTACTTCCTATCACTGCAAACCCATCTACAAGTTTGAATCTGAAAGACAACGGTCACATTCATGGCACCAGAAGTAAATCGACGGTCTACATTCAAACCTCGGCCAACTTAAGTCCTGACCATTAGATCCACTCCATCTCATGGGCTCCACGTGCTTTATACTTCTTTAAATAAAATCAACGGTCGTCATTACACCATGATGCTAAAAGTTGAGCATCTCACCTTAGTAGTATAATGACAACCACTCGATCTTCATAGACTTGCAAATGCTCTACTTCCTTTGAAAAGTGCAGCCCCATTGACAAAATCCAACTCATCACCCCGCTGACCAATGAGAATCAAGCCTATCAACACCACCGAGCAGATAGGTCCCACCACAAACCACCTGCCACTGGGCCCTAGCACAACATGGCACCCTTGTCACATGATTGCAAGCAGTGAAAATGGCTCTTTTGATCATGCGACAAGGCCAAAAGATGCCACATCACCACCTCTTCTTATAGTAGGACTGCACCGAACATATTTTTTTTGAAATGCATCGACGACCCTCGTTAAAGCACAGAGATTAAAAAGCTTGCATCTTTTCCTCATGGTATAGCAAGGATCATTGATCCTGCACACCCCTTGACAATCTATTAGAGCCCCTTGAGATGGGCCCGCTGGGACATGTGTCAACCGGTCGCATGATCGTATGTCAGAAAACTCTGACATGCGATCATGCAACAGCCAACCTCAGGCCACCACATAACCACCAGCGAGACCACCGCCTTTCCACCAATGGGCCCCATGTGCAAGGAAGGAATCGGTCGCATGGTCAAATGTCAGAAAACTCTAACATGTGATCATGCGACAACTAATCATTTAAAACTTTTGAAGACCCAGGCCTACCAACATATTGCACATGCGTAGTTAGAGAATGCCAACAAACAGGGTAGAAATGCGAGGTCAAAAACACACAGGGTTTTCGGAAAAAGATTGAAAACACATAGTATTTGCATGTAGACCAAAAGGTAGCAGGGAGATCAAAAACATCATGGGTTTTCAAAAATATTGTGCGTTTTCGACACTTAGGCAGATTCTGAAATTATTCCCTATAGACCTTAAAACTCGAATATCTCCCTGGGTTTTGCGATTTAAGAGATGCGATCTGAACTGGAGCTAGGTGACATAATAAAGAGTACAAGGCTAAGGGAGCATATCATGAAACATCATACATTTTCATCACATAATAAAAGTGTGACTACAGGCTGAGTAGAGACAACATTATGAAACATTTGCAGGGAACAGGCCATTTTCATTGGATATTTGCTATGACTGGAAAATGGCCTAACAATGGCTCTGGTTGGGGACATGTATCTCCTATACATACAATGAGGACCTCAGATCTCTAGGAAGAAGTAGACCACCCACTGGAAAAACACAGAGACCTCAAAAAACATAGAGAACAGACAGGAAAAGGGAAACTGTTCACAAAATGTACATTTTTTACAAAAAAAAACTTGCAGTAACAAACAAGAGTTAGTTCTTGCCTCTGTCAAAAACTTGATTTTTATTTCTTCCTTCATGTGGCACACCAGATATTTTGTCTTCAGTTGTTTCACCAGGTATGTCAACATGTTCAACTAGCATATCAGGAAGAACAAAGTAGCTTTCTTAACAGTGCATGTAAAAATTTTTAGCACTCCCTTCATTTTGCTCACTGTGAAGAAAAGATTCAGCATATCCATGAACAGTACCATCAGATAAGAACCTTTTCTTCTCTACTGACTCATGTATGCCATCAACTAGAAATACAAAAGTCTCATAATCTACTTGTAGAAAGGCCTCATTCATACCTCGACCTTGCATTTCCATGGGTGCAACTGGCTGGAGCTTGAATGAATAGTTGAGCTCATGTTCACAAATGTGATTATTACCAAATTCTGCAACTATTCCACCACCTTCTGATGAACTGGATGCAACATCAAACTTTAAAACACTATCATAGATGGAAAAAAATAAAATATCCTGACTCAAATGAATCTGAAACCTCCATGTGTTCTTCAAACAATGGATTGATAATTCCATGTAATACACCTTGCTAGGCATCATGACAAAAAATGGGTTTATAATAATCATAGTCTTCATCATATAAAGTGTTAGTAAACACTTTAAACTCACTACCCATTTCATCCTCATGGAGACTCATAGCATATGAAGAAAATTCAGAACAACATGAAGATTCACAATCATCATCACCTACCAAGCATGTAGTATCCATGATTATGTCCTTGTTATCCAAAAGTGACCCATCAGGTAACACTTTGTTCAAATCTTCATGTTCTACCTCACTGATATCATAATGAATTATTGTTTCTTTATCTTCATAACCTGAGGATGAATCACCCTCATCATCTTCACTATCCAAAGAATGTTCACTTCCATCATCACTTTCCTCTTCCCATGTTGCATCTGACTCATATGAAGACACCATACCCTCACTGTCTTCATCACTCCAATTATTAGCACTCAAGGACATAACCCCAAGTGCATCCTCAAGCCCAACGCTGTCATCACTAAGTATCCAATCTCTGATACATATATAATAATCTTCTCACAATGCATCTGACCAACTAGTTGACTCAGGAAAACAAAGTTCCAAGAATAAACCAATGAACACAGATTCTAGAAATAGAATATCATTAGGAAGCTCATTATATATATCCCAAAATCTATCATAGAAAAGAGGTATGGATAGATCCTTTCTGTATCCTACTTCTAGTCTTATCAATGACATGCAATCTCTAAGGATGCCTTGCTCAAGGAAAGCAATCTCTTCTTCAAGCTTACCCATCAGAATTAATACAATACTTCCATACAATTTTGTAGAGATGCAACTGAAAACTTGAAGTATGCAAACCTCTACTCACACCTTACTCCTTTTCTTAGTGCTTGATCACTCAATCAGGAGACATTTTAGATTTTTGAGAAATACCTAGGAATTCAGCAGCAAAAGACTTTGTTGACTAGAAGGCAGGGCAGATCTAGAGCTCACCTTGAAGCTCCATTAGATAACTTTTATCATGTAGAATCACCACCTCCTTGAGAGGAAAATAAAGTACTTTGTTCTTATTCCAATCAACACAAAACTATGCCAGGATCTGTACACTATCTATCAGGAACTGCACTGATCAAACAGAGACTTCAGAGTCGCCACTCAACACGCAGTGAGAAGATTTTATAAGTGTGTTTTTATATCAGATTCTATTCTAGACTCTCCCTAGCAGAGTTGCCATTTTTTTGGTGACTCAGATGGGCAAATCAATCTGGTCAACAAAAGATTTTGAATATAACAACACAAGCCCAACCAAAGATCTTAACAGATATACTTCTTCATTGTTTCTCTCCCTAGTGGAGTCACCATTTTGTTGGCTTTTAAACATGTTCCCACATGGTGCTAGGTTTACACTATGATTGACAAACTGGTTAGTCTTCACTCCAAATTCTAACAGGAAAAAAGTGCCAATTGATGAGGACCGAGGGCATCCTCCTTCTTCTTCAAGCTCCACATCACTCAAGTGGGTATTACCTCATTTGCACACTCATGACTCTTCTTGATGACTAAAAGGCCTACAAATGTATTATTGTGGAATAGTTACCAGACTCCTATAGGTATCCTATACCCCAATGAAACCAAATCTGATGCAATAACCTGCTTGCATGTAATGAGTCTGAAAACTAGAGACCTAACCTAACAACAAAAAAGGGAAAGGGTAGGACTGAATGATTTAATGATTTGGTGATTTGGGATGGATGGACCCCTGAAATACCCTAAATCTCCCATGGACCAGTGCCTTATCCAATGGGCAGCAGAGTCAAATACCTCACTGCAGCTGAGCTATGAAACAAGGAGACAACACATTCACCCTGAATCAGATCATACATTACCAAACCACCTGTGTACCCAAATGTGCTATCACCTATTCACGGGATTTTAACCCTCCCCTTAGAAGAGACCTATAAACAAATGATCCATTAACCAGCATCCACTAGAAGACAAGCATGACATATCTTTGATACCCTAGCTCATACACATCTGAAAACCAGTCCTAGACCTAGTTGCCTCTGTGAAAATAACTCTATTGCAGACACTCACTAGAAATGCAAATAGAAAGGATGAAACACCCTTAATTCTTCAATAAATAAGTCTAAAACTCAAATGGAGATAATCTGATAATAGAAAAAATATACTAAAATCTTAAACATAAGACATCTGTTACAACTTCATTGTATTCCCATAGCGAGAGAGGAAAAAGGGACACCCTGTATGCAGAGAAGAAGAAATATTTACAAGGCAGGACACTTTACCATCCAACGCTTCTTATAGAAAAACATCTACAATATATACCATCAGTCATCTTGGGATCCCAAAATAAGGATGCAACAAGCTACAGATAACTGAGGTAGGGTTTCAACTACCCAACCAATTAGAACCAATCAAGAATTTACTACAGGGTTAGGAAACCAAGCAACCTAGAGAAAACAAATCTCAAACAGATCTGCAATTATGAAAATCTGTGAGCTCAGGATAGAAAACCAAGAATAGCCATGAAAATTATTATAAATCACTGCTTACAAATACACCTCGAGCACAAAAACATATAGTACAGACCCCTACAAATGATCAAAGAACACCCTGGACCACACTGTAACAGTAAGTGCCACCAAACAAATCCAATCAGGCCGCTAAAACCATCAATTTTGGTACTTCCTATTGCTGCAAACCCATCTGCAAGTTTGAATCTGAAAGACAACAATCACATTCATGGCGCCAGAAGTAAATCGGTGCTCTACATTCAAACCTCAGCCAACTTAAGTCCTGACCATTAGATCCACTCCATCTCACGGGCTCCACGTGCTTTATACTTCTTTAAACAAAATCAATGGTCATCGTTACACCGTGATGCTAAAAGTTAAGCATCTCACCTTAGCGGTATAATGACAACCACTCAATCTTCATAGACTTGCAAACGCTCTACTTCCTTTGAAAACTATGGCCCCACCGAGAACATCCAGCTTGTCACCCCGCTGACCAATGAGAATCAAGCATATCAACACCACCGAGCAGACGGGTCCCACCGCAAACCACTTTCCACCGGGCCCTAGTACAACATGGCACCCTTTTTGCATGATCGCAAGCAGTGAAAATGGCTCTTGTGATCATGTGACAAGGCCAAAAGATGCCACATCACCACCTCTTCTGACAGCAGGACCGCACCAAACATATTTTTTTTGAACTGCATCAATGACCCTCGTTAAAGCATGGAGATTAAAAAGCATGCATCTTTTCCTCACAGTATAGCAAGGATCATTGATCTTGCACACCCATTGATAATCTGTTAGAGCCCCCTGAGATGGGCCCGCTAGGACATGTGTCAACCGGTTGCATGATCGCATGTTAGAAAACTCTGACATGTGATCATGCAATAGCCATCCTTAGGCCACCACATAACCACCAGCGGGACCACTACCTTTCTGCTAATGGTCCCCATGCGCAAGGAAGGAATCATTCGCATGGTTGCATGTCAGAAATCTCTGACATGCAATCATGCGACTACCAATCATTTAAAACTTTTGAAGACCCCACCAATAGATCGTACATGCGCAATTAGAGAATGCCAACAAACAGGGCAGAAGTGCAAGGTCGAAAACACACAAGGTTTTCGGCAAAAGATCAAAAACACACAGGGTTTGCATGTAGACCAAAAGGTAGCAGGGAGACCAAAAATATCATGGGTTTTCAAAAACATTGTGGGTTTTTGACACTTAGGCAGATTCTAAAATTATTCCCTGCAGACCTTAAAACTCGAATATCTCCCTGGGTTTTGCGATTTAAGAGATGCGTTCTGAATTGGAGCTAGGTGACACAGTAAAGAGCATAGGGCTAAGGGCGCACATCATGAAACATCATATATTTTTATCGCACAACAAAATTTTGACTACAAGTCGGGTAGAGACAACATTATGAAACATTTGTAGGGAATAGGCCATTTTCATTGGATATTTTCTATGACTGGAAAATGGCCTAACAGTGGCTCTGGTTGGGGACATGTATCTCCTACAGATACAATGAGGACCTCATATCTCTAGGAAGAAGTAGACCACCCACTAGAAAAACATAGAGACCTCAAAAAACACAGGGAATAGATAGGAAAGGGAAACTGTTCACAAAATGTACATTTTTTACAAAAAAAACTTGTAGTAACAAACAAGAGTTAGTTCTTGCCTCTGTCAAAAACCTGATTTTCATTTCTTCCTTCATGTGGCACACCAGATATTTTGTCTTCAATTATTTCACCAGGTATGTCAACATGTTCAACCAGCATATCAGGAAGCACAAAGTAGCTTTCTTCACAGTGCATGTAAAAATTTTTAGCACTCCCTTCATTTTGCTCACTGTGAAGAAAAGATTTAGCATATCCATGAACAGTACCATCAGATAAGAACTTGTTCTTCTCTACTGACTAATGTATGCCATCAACTAGAAATACAAAAGCCTCCTAATCTACCTGCAGAAAGGCCTCATTCATACCTCGACCTTGCATTTCCACAGGTGCAACCGGCTGGAGCTTGAATGAATAGTTGAGCTCATGTTCACAAATGTGATTATTACCAAATTTTGCAACTATTCTTCCACCTTCTAATGAACTAGATGCAACATCTAACTTTAAAACTCTATCATAGATGGAAAAAAAAAAACATCCTGACTCAAATGAATCTGAAACCTCCATGTGTTCTTCAAACAATGGATTGATAATTCCATGTAATACACCTTGCTAGGCATCATGACAAAAAATGGGTTGATAATCATCATAGTCTTCATCATATAAATTGTTAGTAAACACTTTAAACTCACTACCCATTTCATCCTCATGGAGACTCATAGCATATGAAGAAAAGTTAGAACAACATGAAGATTCACAATTAGCATCACCTACCAAGCATGTAGTATCCATGATTATGTCCTTGTTATCCAAAAGTGACCCATCAGGTAACATTTTGTTCAATTCTTCATGTTCTGCCTCACTGATATCATAATGAATTATTGTTTCTTTATCTTTATAACCTAAGGATGAATCACCCTCATCATCTTCACTATCCAAAGAATGTTCACTTCCATCATCACTTTCCTCTTCCCATGTTGCATCAGACTCATATGAAGACACCACACCCTCACTGTCTTCATCACTCCAATTATCAGCACTCAAGGACATAACCCCAAGTGCATCCTCAAGCCCAAGGCTATCATCACTAAGTATCCAATCTTTGATACATATATAATACTCTTTCCATAATGCATCTGACCAACTAGTTGACTCAGGAAAACAAAGTTCCAAAAATAAACCAATGAACTCAGATTTTGAAAACTCAATATCATTAGGAAGCTCATTATATATATCCCAAAATCTATCATAGAAAAGAGATATGGATAAATCATTTCTGTATCCTACTTCCAATCTTATCAATGACATGCAATCCCTAAGGATGCCTTGCTCAAGGAAGACAATCTCTTCTTCAAGCTTACCCATCAGGCTTAATGCAATACTTCCATACAATTTTGTAGAGATGCAACTGAAAACTTGAAGTATGAAAACCTCTACTCACACCTTACTCCGTTTCTTAGTGCTTGATCACTCAATAAGGAGACATTTCAGATCTTTGAGAAATACCTGGGAATTCAGCAGCAAAAGACTTTGTTGAATGGAAGGCAGGGCAGATCTAGAGCTCACCTTGAAGCTCCTTTAGATAACTTTTGTCATGTAAAGTCGCCACCTCCTTGAGAGGAAAATAAAGTACTTCTTTGTTCTTCTTCCAATCAACACAAAACTATGTCAGGATTTGTACACTGTCTATCAAGAACTACACTGATCAAATAGAGACTTCAGAGTCGTAACTCAACACGCAGTGAGAAGATTTTACAAGTGTGTTTTTTATATCAGACTCTATTCTAGACTCTCCCCAACAGAGTCACCATTTTGTTGGTGACTCTGATGGGCCAAACCAATCTGGTCAGAAGATATGATATTGCAAAATTTTTAACCATAACCAGAGCTCCTCAATAGGTTTTCTTTATGTTCTCCCTAACAGAGTCACCATTTTGTTGGTGACTCAGATGGGCAAATCAATCTGGTCAACAAAAGATTTTGAATATAACAACAAAAGCCGACCAGAGATCTTAACAGATATACTTCTTCATTGTTATTGTCCCCAGTAGAGTCGCCATTTTTTTGGCTTTTAAACTTGTTCCCACATGGTGTTAGGTTTACACTATGATTGACAAACTGGTTAGTCTTCACTCCAAAGTTTGACAGGGAAAAAGTGCCAATTGATGAGGACCGAGGGCATCCTCCTTCTTTGAGCTCCACATCACTCAGGCAAGTATTGCCTCATCTACACACTCATGACTCTTCTTGATGACTAAAAAGCCTATAGATGTATTATTGTGGAATAGTTACAGACTCCTATAGGTATCATATACCCCAATGAAACCAAATTTGATGCAATAACCTACTTGTATGCAATGAGTCTCAAAACTAGAGACCTAACCTAACAACAAGAAAGGGAAAGGGTAGGACTGAATGATTTAATGATTTGGTGATTTGGGATGGATGTACCCTTGAAATACCCTAAATCTCCCGTGGACCAGTGCCTTATCCAATGGGTAGCAAAGTCAAATACCTCACTACAGCAGAGCTATGAAACAAGGAGACAACACATTCACCCTGAATCAAATCATACATTACCAAACCACCTATGTACCCAAATGTGCTATCACCTATTCACAAAATTTTAACCCTCCCCTTAGAAGAGACCTATAAACAAATGATACATTAACCAGCATCCACTAGAAGACAAGCACGACATATCTTTGATACCCCAACTCATACACATCTAAAAACTAGTCCTAGACCTAGTTGCCTCTGTGAAAACAACTCTATTGCAGACACTCACGAGAAATGCAAATAGAAAGGTTGAAACACCCTTGATGCTTCAATCAATAGGTCTAAAACTCAAATGGAGACAATCTGATAACAGAACAAATATACTGAAATCTTAAACATAAGACATCTGTTACAACTTCATTGTATTCCCATAGCCAGAGAGGAAAGAGGGACACCCTGTATGTAGAGAAGAAGAAATATTTACAAGGTAGGAAACTTTACCATCCAACACTTCTTACAGAAAAACATCTACAATATATACCATCAGTCATCTTGCAATCCCAAAAGAGGGATGCAACAAGCTACGGATAACTGAGGTAGGGTTTCAACTACCCAACCAATTAGAACCAATCAAAAATTTACTGTAGGGACAGGAAACCAAGCAACCTGGAGAAAACAAATCTCAAACAAATCTGCAATTATGAAAATCTGTGAACTCGGGACAGAAAACTAGGAATAGCCATGAAAATCAGTACAAATCACTACCTGCAAATACACCTCGAGCACAAAAACATACAGTACAGACCCCTGCAAACAATCAAAGAACACCTTGGACCACACTGCAACAACAAGCACCACCAAACAAATCCAATCAGGCCGCTAAAACCATCAATTTTGGTACTTCCTGTCACTGCAAACCCATCTGCAAGTTTGAATCTAAAAGACAATGGTCACATTCATGGCACCAGAAGTAAATCGGTGGTCTACATTCAAACCTCAGCCAACTTAAGTCCCAACTATTAGATCCACTCCATCTCGTGGGCTCCACGTGTTTTATACTTCTTTAAACAAAATCATCGTCGTCATTACACCGTGATGCTAAAAGTCAAGCATCTCACCTTAGCGGTATAACGACAACCACTCGATCTTCACAAACTTGCAAATGCTCTACTTCCTTTGAAAATTGCCGCCCCACTGACAACATTCGGCTCGTCACCCCGCTGACCAATGAGAATCGAGCATATCAACACCACCAAGCAGACAGGTCCCACCGCAAACCACCTGCCACCGAGCCCCAGCACAACATGGCACCCTTGTCGCATGATTGCAAGAAGTGAAAATGGCTCTTGCAATCATGCAACAAGGCCAAAAGGTGCCATGTCACCACCTCTTCTGACAGCAGGACCACACCGAACATGTTTTTTTTGAACTGCATCAATGACCCTCATTAAAGCATGGAGATTAAAAAGCTTGCATCTTTTCCTCGCGGTATAGCAAGGATTGTTGATCCTGCACACCCGTTGACAATCTGTTAGAGCCCCTGAGATGGGCCCGCTGGGACATGTGTCAACTGGTCGCATGATTGCATGTCAGAAAACTCTGACATGTGATCATGTGACAGCCAACCTCAGGCCGCCACATAACCACCAGCGGAACCACTGCCTTTCTGCCAATGGGCCCCACGTGCAAGGAAGGAATCATTTGCATGGTCGCATGTCAGAAAACTCTGACATGTGATCATGCAACAACCAATCATTTAAAACTTTTGAAGACTCGGGCCCACCAATAGATCACACATGCGTAGTTAGAGAATGCCAACAAATAGGGCAGAAGTGTGAGGTCAAAAACACACAGGTTTTTCAGTGAAAGATCAAAAACACATAGGGTTTGCATGCAGACCAAAAGGTAGCAGGGAGACCGAAAACATCATGGGTTTTCAAAAACATTGTGGTTTTTCGACACTTAGGCAGATTTTGAAATTATTCCCTACAGACCTTAAAACTTGAATATCTCCCTGGGTTTTGCGATTTAAGAGATGCGATCTGAACTAGAGCTAGGTGACACAATAAAGAGCACAGGGCTAAGGGTGCACATCATGAAACATCATACATTTTCATTGCACAATAAAAGTGTGACTACAGGCTAAGTAGAGACAACATTATGAAACATTTGCAGGGAACAGGCCATTTTCATTGGATTTTTGCTATGACTGGAAAATGGCCTAACACAGACTATGAACAAAATCCACAAAAAGTGGTGAATGGTTCCATATGAGCACAAATGCACCAATGGTGAGTCCTTAGCAACAAACCATCATATCTAATATGATCTCCTAGCACATACATGTACTAGTCTCAATGATAAAAATGATCCTTTGTGCACCTTCAATATACTAATACAGATCTATTTACAACTTCTTAGGCTATTCTATGTGCCCACCTGCTCAAATAGACTAGGACCCGCAAAAATAATGCACTTGATTGCATTGATGAAGGTGTTGACATCTAAAAGAGAAGACCACGCAATAAATGGAGCCAACCAATAAAGGAAAGAATTAATCTATGCCAAACATGGACCTTCGAGTGAACAGTCATCAACATTGAATGCACCAAGTGATAAGAATAGCCAAATAAATATTTAAAAGCTTATTTACAAAAAACTAACCATAGACCAATAGTATGAAAGAAATAAGTATGTGATTAAATGAAAGGTACTTCACTGCATTTTAGAAGAGATCCATGCGGGCCAAGAAGAAACAAAATACCATCTAAAGAAAACTGAAAGTGTTGGCACACCAAAGAAAGTATGGCTGCCAGAGGGTGGACTAGGCCAAAAATTCATATGGAAACTAATATCAAACCCCCCTATGGTGGTGGCCATGGATTTTAACTCTTCCTCAACTCAGAGAAACATCGCTCACCTCTCAAGATTTATTTTTTTATCTCACCCACAAAACTCTCCATTTTTTTTGTTCATGGCTCAAACGTCCACCGTGTCCTCTATCTTTAACTTCCCATCAAATTCATGAGATGACTATTTCTAAACCAAGGAAACATTAACATGAACAGTATGATACCCCCATAATTATTTTTCTTGAGTTTACTTCACAGGAAAAAAAATAGCTGATGCTCTTTTGTGAAATGTGTGCATGAGCTTCCATGGTTTAAAAATGGTCATCCTCTCCAATTTTTGGTTCATGTCTTAAATGCCCACCATGTCCTCTATCTTTGACTACCCATCAAATGTAGGAGATGGACATTTCTAAACCATATGAGGTCATGCAAACATTTCAGAAAGGAGCATCAGCTATAAAGCACTGAAACTCACCCCGTATCGTAAATGGGTACTTAAGTGGGGGTGGGAGGTGAAAATCTAAGAAAAACACACCAATGAGTTGTAGAGAGATCGCTATCCATGTACAATAAGTTGAGCCACCAATTCATAGCCTCGTGCACTCAAAATGAAATGCACAAGGAACAATAGTGATACATAAGGAACAATAGGGGGGCACTCATTGATTTCAGCTTCCACCGCATGCAATTTGGAGACAAATAAAGCTGAAGAAACTTTTGACCAACTATTTTAAACAGTTCTCCAAATAATGTTTCACTGCCACAAGGGACGTGATCTGCAAAACTATGTGTATGCCAAACCGAGAAAAAGGAAGGATATGATCCATAGGATTAGACATAGCGATTAATAGAAGAATGCCCTCCAAAACAATATCAAGCTGCAATCAGATGACCAATGCCAGTCAAGATGATCCTCCACGTACGTTGGTCACATAAGAAGAGAGTGTTACCAGTCGAGATGATGTGGATATGATGCTAATCACCTCACAATTCACGGGCAATATATTGCATCCACCACCTAGCTAAGATTTCAAAGCCACAAAATGCAGTCATGCAATAGTAATAGAATGGTGCCGACCAAAAAAGGTGAGCCATGAATGGATCTAAGAAACTTCTAGTGGTGGTCAAAGAAAAGACAAACCATTCCAATCGAGACTTACACTGACCACGACAGCCAATTGCTAAAAAGTTGAAACCGTCAACCAATTTGGTTCGATCAGTTTGAGAATCTTGTAGCTTTCCACATGTCAATCAATAGATCTACAACTAAGAAATGCATTAATCCAAACACAATGAGTAGACAATATAAAACATGCATGCTGACCAATTTAAAATACAAAGAGACTGCTAACAATTAATTGTACGAGAAAAGGAGCAACATGTGAGGTTGATTTACAATGAATAAAGATGTCTCCAACCTAATAATGGATATGCACCATGACAATCAATCCTTCAAACATTCAAATGATTAACATAGGTTCTTGCATTCAAGGTGACTACATGTTGACAAACTACTTCATAAAGAAAGCTAGGCAAGAAAGAAGTTCGATCCAAATAAATGACCAATCTATAAGGTTCCTCATAGTCAAACTGTAACCACCCACACAGATGAAAGGCTTCAAATCAAACTATTTTTAGATTAGCAAAAATCAAAGACATCATAAAGCTTTATCTTACCATCCATAGTCATAGAAATAAAAGTGACAATTGATGAACTATCCTAACTCACCAATGAATTAAATTTCCTAATCAAATCAAAGTCATGGGACAGCTAACTAACAATATGGACAACTTAACAAGTCAATAAAATATAGATTGAGCAGGAAATCATTCAAATAAAATATAGAATGTCGAAATCAAAGGCAAGCCCATAGACAAACAAAAAACACCTTGCAATGTATAGAAAGTGACTAAAATCACAATTTGCAAAAAAAAAAAAAAACATTGATCTAATACGTTGGTAAACTACAAAGAGAAACCAAGGATCTTAAGGCTAAAAAATAATGAACTCTTAAGAATAACTAGAAGAAGATGCAAGAGTGTAGGCTCCGATTCCATGTTAGGATAGGTCATCCTATACCCAGGATCTAATCTACAAACATCCTCCAGAAGAGAGAGATAATCAATACAAGATTGTTTCTTGAATCAGGTAATGAGGAGAATACAAATGTACAAAGGATCTACTTAAATAGGCAAGAGAAGATACAAACCATGGACATGGATGAGGTTGAGACAAGTGTCTCAACTTGGATGTAGGATAGTTCTAATAGAACTCAACAATATTCTCTACGATAAATTAGAGTCCAAATAGGACTCAATGATATCCATCTACCTAATAAATGAGTGTACCTATGTAAACTGAAGTATGTAGTTAATAGTAAGAACTATTTACTCCAACAAATACAATTAAATACTGTGAGTAATATTATATTAAACTACTTTTGAATATATATATATATAGACACATACACACATATGTACATAGGTAAATATATATGCACACACACAGATATATATATATATATATATATATATATATATATATATATATATATATATATATATATATCAAACCACCTTATATATTAATGAACAATCACACACACTTACACAATGTGTGTATAAACTGCTTTTGGGCACTTTCAATAGTAATTTTTTATACGAGCAAAAACCCTCATCATGTAATGCCCATCCCTTTACTGTCATTTATGTTTATGATGCCAAGTCATTTAGGCCACTTTTTATGAATATTAGATCTTCGGTTACATTTAATGGTTCAGTTCTATGATACTTTAAATAATTTAATTTATATCATGTTAGTTAGATGATTATGGTTATTTACATATGATGATGTTACTTATGTTATGGTTTGTACTAACCTAATACTCACATGTGTATGGTTGGCATGCATATTTTATATTTCTATTTGATGTACTTGGTGTGGTTAAGGGATGAAGTTGTAGTTACTTTCTTGTGAGATCCACATGATCGGTCGATACCTGCCATTATCTATTAAATATTTATGTACATATATGTACATGCTCATCTTTTATGTAGGATTTCAGATACTGGGCATCGACTTCCCTGAATAGTCAAGATGAGCATGGCCTGTCGCAATATCTCAATGGTAAAAGAGGGAGATATCATCCAGGTCTAAATCCCAACTTAAGCCAATTATTGTCCTCAAATAGTCGACAAGTATCTTTTCTGCAACCCTCTAAATTCATGAAGGTGACACCATTCCTAAACCCTTTCTTTGAGCTTAATTATTACTATATGGGTTTGGTCGATTTTTTCCTTTGTGTTTGTCTATTAGGTGCCTTGATGTGAATTTTGTGTTATTAATGAATTAAATATTTAATTAAGATTAATTATGAGATTAAAATAATTATATCTTGAATATGGAAATATTAAATATATAGATATTTAATTAATGAAAATTAATTAGATATCATTGATAACTTGAAAGACTTAATTAAAAGTCTAATTATGAAAATAAAGGTTTAAATAAATATTAAATCAAAATCTAAATTAAATGTTTAAATAATATAAATTGATATTAATTATCAAATTGTCTATTAAGTGGTGCTAAAGATATTAGTTATAATTAAAATATAATCATGCGATTATATGCACACTAGTTAAAAGAAATTGACTTATGAGTTCTAAATTAGAAGGTTGAGTTAAGAAACTTAACTGATGGATTAGAAATAATTCTTTTTAATAAATTAATGAATTGGTATTTAATTATCAATTTGCACATTATTAATATGCTAAAAATATTAATTGATTTATTTAATATTATATTATGCAATTAAATTTACACATTTAGTTAACAAAATTGAAATATAAATTTAAGATTAAAAGTTGAGTGATTGGCATGAATTAGAATTATTAATTAAATAAATTATTATTTTAAATAAAGGATTGATATAAACGAGGTTGAAGTTGACTTTTGATTTCTGGGACTTTGAGTTAACTATTTTTATTGTTTTTAACAATCTAGTTCTAATTCTTGATTGTGAGTTGCATGTTTAAAGTTTGGTTTGCTGGGTTTTCTATATGAGAGTCCTTTTTAGTCATTTTAGAGATATGGATTTTAGGGAGATGAGTTTTGGCTTTAGATTGGAATTGAAGGGATTTGTGAGAGCTTAGGATTGTTAGAGCTTTGGTCGTTCTTTGTGGCTTCTATCAATTTGGTAGAATAAGGTAGCATTTTTTAAAAAAATCTTGAAGATATGTTCTTTTGAAAAGATTGTCTACTTTGTGTCTGCTAGTTAGATCTTTGTATTTAGAATGGTTGTATTCTGGATTTTTTCATTTTGTGTGAATATTTTGATTTGAAACGCTATTGGGTTTTTGATTGAATGAAGAAAACCTTATTGTATTGTGAATAACCTAGACCTTTGCTTGAAAATAATAGGAATGCTTCAAATTAAATCAACTAGGGTTTGATTTTAAATTTGATAAAAACCCTCAAAATTTAAATCAAATTGGGTATTTGTATACAATCAGAAATTTAATTTCTATAGTTGAAAAGGATTAAATTTAGATAAAGAAAAAGATGTGTTATTGTGTGAAATTTCTTTTATATATATATATATATATATATATATATATATATATATATATATATATATATATATATATATATATATATATATATATATATATATATATATATATATATATATATGTTTTGGACAACAGTTACCCCACTGTCGTGACCAGCAGTGGTACACACTACTGTTGGTGGTGGAGGTACCAACTGCCATAACCGACAACGGTACCCACTACCTCAGCATTAGTACCTATTGTCATTATGGCAGTGGTACCCACTTCTCCATGGTAGGGGTTTGTTAAAAAAAATTATGTTTATATTATAATTTTTTATTAAATTTAATTTAATTTTTAATTTAAAATATTTATTAATTATAATTATTAATATTTAAATAATTAAATTTATTAATATTAATATTTTTTAATTAATAATTATGGTGATTACTTATGTAAGTAATTATATTAGTTTTAGTAATTATTCTTAATAAATTAATTTATATCAAGGATTTTATAAATTAATTTATAGAGGTTTATTTTATTAATTTTGAGAAAATTTTAATTATATTGTTATTTAGTAATTTTATTTGATGAATAATTTGTATAAGGAATGTTACAAATTTAATTATAAAAGTTAAATTGATATTTTGTTAATAGAATTGGTATCCACATTTAATCTAACAATGAATATTATGTTATTAATAAAGTCAACTATGACTTAAGATTTGTGAAATTAATAACAATAAATAATCCATTTTGATAAGGTAATAAATGCATTTCATTTGTGCCCACGTGTTTTATGTCATGGTGTTTTGTGGTAGAGATTTTGTTTTGATGGTTTTGATTCTAATTTATTGATCATGTGAGTAGAGTACATCCTAGGTGGGATTTTATCTTTCAAACTTCAAATTATTTTATGAATTTATGTTTTCTACACTTTGAGTTCATATGGTGGAAAATTTATAACCATTTTGGTGTCTCGATTATGAGAGTGTTATTTTTGGTATATCTATGATGTCATGTCATGTTTCTATTAAGTCTCTGTTATTACTCTATTTGACCTTGAGGAGATGATGATCATTATGTTGTTGAGATTTTAATTACTAAGTCACCTCTTTTCTTCTATTTTGATTGATCTATATCTAAAGTGATGGTCTTTGATTATGTTATTATTCTAGGTTGGAGAGTGAAGTCATTGATGACTTTTTCTTGAGTTTGATTTATATTGCATTATTGTAACCATGTGGTTTGGTATTTGATTCATTGAGATGTCATGTATGGTATGAACAATTTAGATCCAAGGATGATATATTATTTGTTATGCTCTAGCACTTGTCTTTGATGGCATTCATGGTTTACTGATTTATGGAAATATTTTATGATTTTGGTTTCTCTTTCTCTTTGGTTCTTTTGTTGGGAGCATTAGGGTAGGTTATCTAGGATCATGGAGGGGAAGTGGCTTACTTTAGAGGCGTCGGAGCCCTGAAGTGGTTTCCTAGGTATCCTTTGTAAGTCATCTTAATAAGTGATAACTTAATAAATTTATTGAGAGAAAACATTAAAAATATAATTGTTCCTTGTCCATGCCTTGAGTGCTAGTACAAGCTAGGATGGGAGTGGGAGAAGATGATTTCCTAGCTAGAGAGATATTCAGGTCTGGTATAGGTGGTTTTTCTTGTTTGTATGAAAGGACTATTGATACCACATAGAGTCACTAAAGGGTTGGGGTCCAAATAGACTATCAGGTGACCTTAGAGTTAACTTATGTGATGACACTTCCCTGTATGTGTTCTAGATTCCTACGTTGCATTTGGTACACCTTATTTTTGTCTTTATCATTTATTCTTGATAACCTTATATCAATTTATTACCATTTTATTCTATGTACCATTGAACTAGTCTTGATTGTTTGGTTGTTTCCTTGAGTGATGCCTGGTACTATCTCCTCACCATGGTGGGAGTGAGCTTCTTGGTTCCATATAGTTGGGTGGTAATGATTCTATTACCATTGAGATCCGATGTTCATGACTTTGTGCTTCGATAATTCTTGATGTTGCTCCTATCTTCTTATTCTTTCCTTGGAGACTTACTCGTGAGATGTATATCTTGTATTCCATTTTATGTATGGTTAGTGACATTAATTTCAAGAAATGTATACGTAATTGTATTTTATTATTGTAATCCTTGTGACATGTGCAATGGAATTTATATTATTATGTATGCCATGATGTATCAGTTGTACTCTATAGATTGTATCTTTGATTGCATTGATGTAATGAATGTATCTTATTATTCAATTAAAATGAGTATGTTAAGTGTACTTTATGAATCATGCTCTTTTCATTGTGATTAAGTAAAAGATTAGGAATACTTCAATTTGGGTTTTGAAATGAACCTAAGATATATATCATTCTATTTGGGTTGTGATTGTACTTAGTAGATTAGTTAACTTATACATAATTCTACATCATAGAACCCTTGGGACTTGTAATCTGCAAATGAGTTATATTTATGAATATGTATTGTCTTATGTTATGTTGCTTCTACATAATTATTCATTATTGATTGTAAATTCTTATGAAAAAAATTATTTGGTAAACTTAGTAATATATTTTAGGTTGATTTATCCTGGGTTCACTAGCGGGATATTACACATCACAATAATAATTGTACTAATAATTAGTTTAATCTTAATATTTCATATATTATTTATTTAAATAATAAATAAAATAGTTTTTTATTAAAGGTAAACTGGTTTTACAGGGACTTGAAACCCAAATTCAAGAGAAAAAAGAGTAACAATGAACAGTCTACACCCAACAACTAACCAAACACTAAATACCCCATAGAGAAAAGAAAAAAAAAATAGGGGCAACTTGTAGTGCCCAGAAATTTTCCTCTCTAAATGCTATCAATTTTTTTTTTTAATATTACAAAAGTGTAATAAGAAAATGTGCCCAAAAGCCTGTCTAATCTAAGAAAGAAATGTTTTCCTATTCCTAATACAACATCATTTAAAATGATGGTATGAAAAGTAATTAGATCCTTTTTTTTATTTGCATAGATATAAATGTATGCATGGGCTTAATCATTAATCATTTTCTTAAGACTTACATTTACAAGAATGTAAAAATGACATGCTTTTAACATATAATTAAACATGTCTTTGGCTCTCTTCTTTCATTTTAGGAACTAAAAAAAACAAATATAATTTAAAGCTCTTATAGTATAAAAGAAGATGCAAATCTACATTAGGATATATATTAAAACAAATATCAAAATCTTTTGAAAAATTTGAATTACCTAGTTAAATGAAAGTGCAGATTTAAATTTTATAAGGCCAATAGTTAGCCACAACATGTCTGTAAGTGGAAAGAAAATAAGGGAGTTAACCAACATTTACTGATTTAGTTAGGAACAAAACTTGTAAATGTGCCTCTTATTTTATAAGTAGATTTCTATGATATTATACATGTACAATTTTCCATTTCATACAAATAAGGAAATGCAAAGAAAATAACTCCTACTCATTTACTATTCGATTCTTATAAATAGAAGATGCATCTTATTTCTCAGTCTTTCAAAGAGAACAGTTTTCAATCTCATTCTTTTATACATCATTTACATAAACACAAGACTTTTATTTCTTTACAACTTAATCTTCAACCTTCAAGAGCTCCAAGCAAGTCCAAAATTTGCAAAAAGGGAGGAAGAAAATGAAATGACCATGGGATGCTCACCTCCCAGCCTAGGTCTTTACAAGACCACCCTCGAGATAGGGTAACCAAACATAGGTAGGATCACATGCAAACAAACAACAAGAGCATTCAAGATCACAAGACACACAACATAAAACTCCCATCCAAGGCTTACACAATGGGTCTCATTTTGACCCATGAATTTGGGGTGAAGTGGACCAAAATCTTGCGGAGAGAAACCCATTCCAAATGTAAAAATAGGCCTTCTCATGGATTTACAATAGCTCTTCCAATCATAATTGGAAAGCCCATACCAAAATAAGATTAGAACAAGCCTTCACATGGATTTACGAACAGCTCTTCCAATCACTTCCCACATGCACAACAAAACCTTTATGACCCCCAAGGCATAATCCAAAGAACTCCCTTATGACCCCAAAAACAAAGAATGGAAATGGATACATGGAGCCCATACTTCCATGTTTTATCCCTCTCCTCCTTGAGGAGAGACTCTACATCCATGGATTGTCCTAAAAACTTCACCCCCAAGGCTACTCTTCCCTCCAAGGGTGAGTGTGGCCTTGAGACTCCCAAATCAACAACAAAATAATTTGGAGAAGATCACAATGCTTCACAAGAACAATTCACATGATTTACACAAAATCAAAACACAAGATTTACAAAACATGTCTATTAACAAGTAAGAACAACAAGCCTTACATACCACAAAGAACATGAAGAACTCTACAACACATAAACCACCATATTTCTCTCATACCAATTGAATCAACAAGAAATTTTTAAGATGGAGCCACCAACTTGTGTCCACAAAGCAAAAATGTCAAGTGTTGGAGATGACATCCCTTTTTGTCCAAGATTCTCCTCCTACCTCAGCTCCTCCAAAACTAGTCTAGTCTCTAAGTTAGAGAGTGGGTGTTCAAACTCTCCAAAATGAAGAGTCCCCACTAAAAAGGCCTCCACACAACTCCCCACAACCCTCTAGGGATAAGGTCTTCTTTCTCATTGGTTGGTCTTCCCTAAGCCCTTACAAGCTTTCTAAAAATGACCTTTTACAAAGGTTGGCCCAAAAGGTGGGCAAAGGACTATCATTCTAATGGATGGTGTTCTTACCAAGGCCTGGTTTCAAAAGTTGATTTTCGGCCATCTAGGGAATCCAACTTTTAGATGGGTCTTTTGGTCAACTATGGGTTATCCTATGGTGAAAAATGACCCTTGCCCATAGGTATACCGAGTGGGCTGACTAAAAATGGCCTAAACACACCCCTAGGCACCTTTTCAACCCCCCAAAAACTCATGACAAGTTCAAATTCGAAAATCTATGAGAAGACATCTCCTCAAGCTCCCTAACCAAGGGATTCACATGGGGATCCTCATGGGTACTATCCTAGGTTAATGGCATCCAAACTCAAGTGGGTCATGTCATGGCCACATGTACATTACAAGTGTCAAGTGACAACAAAATTTACACTTCACAAGCCACATGGCATTTCCACTTGAGCACTCACAAAACAAATTACAAAATACAAATTAAATTGAAAACATCACAATCTCATTACATTTATGAAATAAATACAACACAATGAGGTTTTATCTTTCCTTAGACGCAACCTTGGCTTGAACTGAATCCACATTGGCCTATGTTTGGATCCCCGATAATAGTACCATGGTCTATTTCCCTGCACACTAAATCCAACATCAATAGTCCAAGTAATATAAATCCACATAATATATGAATCAATTATAAACAACTTAACAAATCATTTGCACATCACATTATCAATTGAAATTCTTTTGCAGATAAACTTTAACTTTTCTCATTCGTGAATACATATATATACACACATGTAATTAAGAAGTTTACTTTCAGCACTTAATAGGAAACCATAACATCATAATTACATCAAATATCCATTACCTAATAAGTCATATAATGAATTATCATCATGTCTTCCTAGCATTCATAAAACAAGGTTAACCATAAATGAAAGACCATATTAATGTCACAAGGTAATCATCATAACATCATAAAGTAGTGTGCATCTAACATTTAAAGAGTATCAAATAAGTATCTCTCTCAATTGCACAAACTAAAGAGCTATGACGGGATATGGTATCTCTCTCAGTAATCCAAGAAATATAATCCTAAATGTATATAAATAAATTATGTTCAACTTACAATTCATTTGCAACATCACCTATTCAATTGAAATTCACTTGCACACTAATTTTATCTTATCTCATTTGTTAAAACATATATATATCTATACATCATGTTATAAGAAATTTTTACTTGCAACACTTAATAGAAAGCCAAAGCATCATAATTACATCAAATATTAATTACCTAATAAGTCACATAAATAACCCTCATCATTTCACCCTAGCATTCATAAAACCAGATTAACCATAAATGCAAATCCATATTAATGTCATAAGGTAGTCATCAGACATAAAAAAGGTAGTCTCCATAAAACATATAAAGTGATAAAATCTATGACAAAAGAGCCTAAAACCATAGTGAATTAAAATTAAGTATCGATTAAGTATTTATCAAATGTAGGAACTAAAAAAGCTATGGCGGGCTAGGGGCGAGGCCTCACACAACCAACCCCAACAAACTAAAGAGAGTTTAATAGTAGCATTGATCCTAAGAACATCCTCATGAATAATCCTAACTTTATTGATAATACTATTAACAAGAGTAGCATTCTTATCTTTTCTTCAAAGTATCATTGTTGGACCAGGAACAACGTGTTTATCCATAATAGCAGCACCCTTGATGTCATTGGAACCATTCTCAATTTCAAGACCTCCTCTAAAATAGTTAATGCTCACCGAAGGAGAGGCATCAGCACCTTTATAAAGAGCCTGAAGCTCCTCTGCCTATTCATTCAATTTCATAAGGCCCCCAGTAAAATTATCCATGGTCATTTTACAAATAAAAATCATTGTTGTAATTCTATCTTGCATCTTATTTAGAGCATCCTCCACTCCATTGATATATTTTTCATGACCTTCCTTGAGCTCCTTAATGCAATTAGAAGGGGTTTGAATGCTAACTATAATAAATAAAATAGTAAATTACACGTTTAATATATAAACTTTCCAAAGAATCACATAAATATAAATCTAAACTACATTAAAAAAGATATGTTTAATACACATATTTAAAAATTGATATAATTTTAATCTTTTGATTATTTTAAATAAAAATAATAGTAGTAGATAACTGAAAAATTTAAGAATTTTATACTAATTAAAAATATCAATAATACTTGAAAACCATTTAGGTCTCTTTTGGTGAGAACTAAAAATTCTAGGCGTGGGAAAAAAATTGCTCCTATGGTTGTGACGGTCCTAAATTCCCCTATTTTTCCCAAGAATAGTGATTCAATTAATAATAGGGTCATTCATGTGGACATTCCTGTGGAGATGGGGAATAATACCCCAAATGAGAAGGGGTCCTCTGTTTTGGAGACCCCAAGTATCAATAAAGACATCAAAGGTTTGATGGATAACCAGAATTTGGTTTTCTCCTAGATTGTGGTGGAAATTAATAGCTTAAAAGATAGCATTCCCTCCTCAAAACAACAATTAGATACTATTGTGGAGAGTAGTAATACCTTGGCGAGGAAGATAAGTGAATTGAAGGTTGATCAAGACCAGAGAATAAAGATCTTTGATGATACCCTAAAGATTATACAAGATAAGGTCAATGCAGTGGTTGTGGTCACCAAGATTTCCATGCACAGCTCCATCGAGGGCCTCTAGAAGATGAATGACTAAGTGGAAGCTTTTGAAGATCTGTCCAAGTATATCAATGTCTCTCCTTTTGTGAGTGTTAAGTCAGCTAAAAAAACCCATTTCAAGGACATGAGATAAACCAAGGACACAAATGCTGCTACTAAAAAAATAAAGGATAGTCTATTTGGCCTTGCTACTAGGTTAAAAACTAAGGACAAGGGAGTTACCCTCATCAATAATTTAGTTAAGAAAGTGTTGCAGGAGCAACAATGTTGGGTGGCAAGAATTTTTTAGTTTGTGACAGGAAAATTAGTTTAATGTTTTGATTTGGGGTATTTTAAAGTCTTGGGATTATTTAATGCAATAAGGGCATTTGTCGGGTTTGTTTTGATCTAGGAATAATGTGTGTAAGTGAATACTGTTTAATAAACATTAGTAAAGGCTACGGGTTTAATATTTTGAAAAAATAAAAATAAAAATATTTAGTAACTGATTGGGCATTATTATTATATTCCCTCCAAGTCGATGGCTGAGGGAGAGGAATTGGAGAGTTTGTGAAATCATTTCATATTTTGGTGAATGAATGAAAAAAAAATAACAGTGTCTTTCCTGCAATTTTCTCTTGGTCTTTGTTCTACTCCATTAATTTATTTAAATGTTTTAATCTTGCAATTATTGTGGAGGATCGTATTGCATATCTATGTTTTTTTTATGAAATAAACTTTAACATTTGTTTGTGTGTGAGGAGAAGTTCAAGTAATCAGGCTTTGGGATTGCTTAAGGGTTGTTGGGCACCATTTTGTAGAACCATGCCTCCTGGTCGTGCATTCATCCTGTGAAGTGGCCAGAACATGGTGAAAGGCAAGTAGGAAAATTGTATCATATTTTCTTCATGGCCATCTGCAGGGAAATGTTGTGTATTGGAGGAATGCACGCGTGGTGAAGAGGCAACATCTCTATGTGCTTGTCGTGTGTTGAATGAGGATAAGGAACAGGTGAGTGGGGATGAAATTTAGAACTGAAAATTGAAGTTGGAAGTTGCAGAGAATCGGATGCTCGCTGGTTTTGAAAGAATTTACTATCACTATTTTGGACAGAAAGTTACTGTCACTGTTTGGACAGTAAGTTAATTGCAGGTTGGGCCGAGTTGGATGCCCAAAGTCTTCTTGCTAGTGTGGTTTTCAGCATGGTGAAGACATTGTCCCTGTTTGGATTTTGAAGGCTCTGATGTCTGGTGATTTTCATCCCCATAACATGTCTGAATGTGTGTTGAGAATCAATTGCAGAATGCCGGCGTTTGAAGGCTCTGTCATTCATAACATGACACTGTTGTAGATTTCCCTTGTTCGTCCTCCACTCATCTTATTGTGGGGTTATTGTTGACTTCTTGAAGGTGTTTCCTCATCAGAAAGTTAGTAGTGTCAATGTTGATTTCATCTAGAAGAATGTAGAGTTAGTCAATAGTCAGTAGGTTGTTTGGAGCGGTGTTCATTGATTTTTGGGTCTCTTATTCTTGATGTTGAACTTGATGTTGGTTCTCCTATTTTTTTGTTCTATACTTGAAATTCTAGTCATTGTAAAACTGATTTAACCTTAAAAACAATATATCAATAATAATAAATTAAAAATTTCCCATTGAAAGAAACCTTAAATACATTTCAAATGGGTTGATGAAATATTATTTAAAGCTACTTTTAAAAACATCTACACCAACATCCATTGCAGAAGCACCTTATATGTACACTAACACCAATTGTGGAAGCGCTTTATATGTACACTAACACCAATTTGGGAAGCATCGTATATATATGGTACCGAAGAAACTTTATATTAAACGGGCATTGCTATCCTCCCACAGAATGCACCGTTGACTTTTTTTGGAAATTTGGAAAACATAGCAAAATTTTCAAAATTTTCAAGATGAATTCTTCATGATCAGAAAGATGTATGGTAGAAAACAACAAAAAATCTGCAAAAAAATCATTGTACTTTTCCAGATCTGAAAAAAAAATTCCAATGGTTTTTGGTTTTATGGTGCATTCTATCACTAAGATAGCCCGCGCCATATTAAACTACTTAGATATTTTGATATGTATACCCCATTTCAAAAGCATTTCAAAGTTTTTTCATTAGTGATTGGTTGTACAACCAAAAAAATTCTTTATCACAATGGCAATTGACGTTTGTATGTAAACCGCATATAATAATGGCCGCTCCGGTGCTAGTGGATACGTGTAATAGGAGGTTAATCTATCCCAAAATTATTTTTTAGTCAGAGAAACGTATACGGGAGAATGTTCTACGCAAGTGAATAACATATTACCGCCTGCCGCCGATCGAGAAGACATCTAAAAACGCGTTCAATTTTACTGCAGCTGTTTATATACAGCTCTTCGTGTTAAAAAAGCACGGGCATTTTTGCTGAAAGATTTGTGCATCTCTAACGCCTGTAAAGCTTGGTTAGTTTTCTGCGAATTCTTATTGAAAACAAGAGAAGATATCCATGGTGATGTGCCAGACTCCTTGTAGTAGAAAAGTGGTACTTAAAAGGGGTCCTTGGACACCTGAAGAAGATCTACGTTTAACAAATTATATCCAGGCTCATGGCGAAGGCCGTTGGAGATCTCTTTCCAAGAAAGCAGGTTTTTCTTGTTTGATTTTTTCTTTCCAAATTTACAGTCATCATCATTCTAGAATTAGGGTTAGGGTCACCGTTAGAATCTCAAAGTTGCTTTAACATTTCAGGGTTTGGAATTTGTTTATATGTTTCTTTCTCATAGATTCATTCATTTCAGGCCTGCTTCGGTCGGGAAAAAGCTGTCGGTTGCGATGGATGAATTATCTTCGACCTGACATCAAACGAGGGCATATTTTACCAGAAGAAGAAGATTTAATTCTGAGGCTCCATCGACTTCTGGGAAACAGGTCTTCAAATTATACCTTTTTCCTTTCGTTTTATTTTGAAACAAATTACTATAAAACCAGATTGAAAGCAAAAGAGTACGAAATCATTTCGTGTGTCAAATTCTGGGAAACAAGGTCTTCAAAGTATACCTTTTTTCTTTCTTTTTAAATTGAAACAAGTTACTATAAAATCAGATTGAGAGCAAAAGAGAAGGCAATCATTTCGTCTGTCAAATGGTTTCAGATGGTCTTTGATCGCGGGACGTATACCAGGAAGGACTGATAATGATATAAAAAACTATTGGCATAGTCACCTAAGCAAAAAGCTTATTGGCCAGGGCATAGATCCTCGCACACACAAGCCCCTCTCTGAATCTGAGGACATATGGTGGATCCCTGATCAAGACAGCAATATGCAGCAAAGCATTGTCCAATACAATACAACTCAAGAAAGGGTCGATCCAGAAATACGTGACAATCATTCAGACTTCCCAATAGCAGATCATAAGGACCAGATTTGTTCTTCAGATGCTGCACCAGAAATCTCTCATTTACAGACTGCATCCACCATTTTGCCTTTCGCTAGTGAGGAGGATGCCTCTAATGAAATGAGCCATTCCAATTGTTCTGAAACTCCCGAACAATTAGCATACAGCAGCTGGTTTCCTTGTTCCCTTCCGGCAACTCCAGTGGGAACAAATTATGGAAATAGCAGTTCATACATGCACCCTTCATATCTGAAATCACTTATCAATGAAGAATTTGAGTTCCCGGAGCCTAATTTTGGATACAGTCCTGTTTTACAGCTGTGCCCACATCAATCTGAACTTCCAAGCCCTAGCTATGATTTGTGGTCTACACTCCACTCTCCCAGCACATACTACCATCCGTCTTGTTGACATAAACAATATCACTGCAACGTATTCTGGGTTTGTCTTGTAATTATGAATTATTCATTTGAGTGTTTGTATTGTTAAAATTAAAACTTATGGGCAAAGTGTGGCCATGGTTGGGTACCTATGGTGCTCACTTAAAATGTATAAAGTGTAACGTGTAGCTGTACTTAAAATGTATTTCATAAGCCTGGACGAAGTCCGCCTTTGTTGCCTTAAAAGCCTTAAAATGTGCAGCAAATACAAATGAAAAGTTATTTTCATTATTCCTATTTTGAGATCAGTGTTTGTACTAAGAGCCAGTGATTTATTCCTATCTATGGTGTAGAAAAATGTTTCATTTGTAAAAAGTGAAGGTCTTGAGTTTGTTCTTAGATTTGAATTGCTACTTGTATACCTTAACTAAACGAATTGCAATTCTCTTTGCATATCTGTGGTATATGATTGCAATATCACTGGCCACTAATGTTATTTGGTTCTAGAAGTTGTTTCTTCAGATCAATGATAGTTTGATGGTCACACATGGATCAAAGGACACCTTCCCGTTCTAGCCATTCCAGCTTCTCCAAGCTACGATTCATCATTGTCAAATCGGATTCAAAGTGTATCAAATATGGGCTGATCCTATAGAAAGCAATAACTGAGTTGATAGATCAATTCAATCGATAAATCACTCCAATAGCAAATAGAAAATTAGCTAATCCATGGAAAACTCTTAACAATTTGAATGAAGCAGTTGCAGACAGTCCCTACACAGATATACATCTGAAGGTGAATTTAGAGCCACTTTGGGAGTTGTCTACGAAGATATTGCTGATTACGGATCTAACGGACAGGTTTAATGTTTTTTATATTAGATTTTAGTTTTTATTCCTATGTTTCCTTTTTTGATGCGTTTCTGTATTTTTTCTGTCTTTTAGTTATCCTTCACTGCCATATTTGCTGAAAGAAATTTATATATTAACGTGTGAACCATCAAAATAGAGCTGTAGATAACTGTTAAATTATTTGTTTCTTTATATTAGAAAATGAAGTTGGGAAAAATTACATAAAGATTACATAAATATCTCTAAACAATAACTTTCATGAAAATCAACAAGAAAAATCAAAGAGGTTTTTAACAGATCCACCACCATTTGAAAGGTTACATAAATATTTTCAAACAATTATTGTCATGAATATCAAGGGAAAACTCCAGGTTTCTCACACACATCTACCACCATCAAAATCTAGAGATAAAAAAAATGTAAGATATAGAAACAATGATCAGCTCTTAGATTATTTGCTTTTTCAGATTTACAATTGTCTAGTCAATTATTCTAGTTTTATTAGTCTACTATAATGTGATTGGTGTTTATTATTATTTTTAATTTGTTTCAGAACGAGTTGCAAGAATTTTACTATGCAAGTTAGTAGTTCTTTCAAGATCAGTTCTTAAAATGGCTAATGGTAGTAGGTTACTATAGGAGCTATGTTGCAAGTCAAAACAATTTTCACAAAAGCAAAGACTACTTATATAAGAAAAGTTATTTCATTAGTCAATGAACAAATACATTGATGGGAATGACATATCATACATTGCACAAATCTTATGCTTATAAAGTAGAAAATAGGCGAGTAGAAAACATGTTATAAAGATCAATGTTCTGATTAGGAAAGAGAGTAGGTGTAACTACTCCCAAGAACAAAAATGATGGACCTAACTAATCTACAACTATAAAAAATATTTCCTAAGTAAACTTAAGAGATTATGCATGGATGAAACACGTACAACAACACTCCCACTAAGAATGAGATACAAATGCCATGCTTATAAAGTAGAAAACATGTTATAAAGATCAATATCCTGATCAGGAAAGAGAGTAGGTGTAACCACTCTCAACAACAAAAAATGATGGACATATCTAATGGACAACTATAAATAATATTTCCTAAGTAAACTTAATAAATTGTGCATGGATGAAATGTGTACACCAACACTCCCTCTTAAGTGCAGCTTAGGGAAAAATATGCAAGATATGTAATCATCAATGAGTAAAAATGCAATATGCAATATTAGAGGCATTATGGGTCTTGGTAACATCACCATGTTAGGCTCCCATTTACAACTAAAATGCTAAGAAATGAAAATCTCTTACAACTGAAGAAAAGTAGAAAAACCTTATTGGAGAAAACTCCTCTCTAAGAAAGAGAAAAGACAAAATGCTAAAACAAAAAAAGTGAAAAGGAAGGAGAACTCCTCAAGACCCCTCGAGGGCTACCAACTTCACCCCTAAAATCAATCTCAAGAGATAGCAAGGAGAAGTCAAATATTTAGTGAATATATTTACAACCTACGACTCCATAAGGAAATACTCTAAGAAAAGAACACCATCCTAAATGAGTTGTCAATTGAAGTGCATGTGGATCTCAATATGTTTACTATTTTAATGCTCCATGTGGTCATGAGAAATATGTATGATACTCTAATTATCATACTAAAGAGTAGTGGTATGATCAGTAGGGAAGCCAATCTCAACTATCAACTATCAAAGCCAAAGAACCTCATAACTAGCCAAGACCACCCCTTGTTAATCAACTTTAGTTGATGATAATATAATAAAAGTTTACTTCTTACAAGATCAAATAATTGGACCATAACGAAGATGAAAAATAAAGATAAAAGTATATTTGTGATCATCAACATCACTAGCATAATGTGAGTTAGTTAAGCTCACAATCATAGTAGCACTTAATATGTAGTCAATAAAAAAATATGTAGTATTCTTGATGTACCTTAAGATATTCTTGGCTATATTTCAATAACTCTCATGAGGATACTAAGAGAAATGAAAGACAAGACCAAATGAAAAGGAAATGTTAGAAAAATTGTGTGTGAAGTAGAAAAGGATGCTAAGCAAAGGCTAGTACAAGGTATCATCAACTAATAGAGTTGTCCCACTAGTATATGAAACAATAACCAATTTAAAGGTAGTAGGAGCTAGGTCTCACTCAACCATCCCTAACCTTTCAAGGAAATCAAGAGTATAATTCTATAAAAAGATAGAAATATTAGCAAGAGACTAATAAATTTTAAGACCAAGGAAGTAAAAAAATAAACCAAGATCTACCATATCAAAATACTCCATCAAAGATTATTGAATATCCTTAATCATGGAAGGAGAAATTCCTATGAGAATCAAGTCATCCACATAATGAACATGAATTAGAAGATCCCCCCATGCCTTTGAATGTAAACTGTAATGACATCTAGTAAATCTTGAAGAAAGCAATAAACTATCCATCTTCTCATACCAAGTTCTAGGATCTTGTTTGAGACCATATAGTAAATGGATAGCCTATAAATATTTTAAGAATTAAGCACAAATCCTTGTGGTTACTCCATATAGATCTCCTCCTAAACATGACCATGTAGGAAAGTACTCTTCACATCGATCTATTATACAAACCAACCCTAAAATGTAGAAATATAAAAGCATAATACAAATGGAATCCATCTTGGCTATAGGATAAAAGGTCTTGAAATAGTTGATAGCCTCAATATAAGAAAATCCCTTAAGAAATGTATAAGCCTTGTAGCTTATTAATTGAACATCGGCTACAAACTTGGTATGATACACCCACTTAAACTAAACCAACTTTTTCTCCCATAGGAAGACTTGAACCAAATCCGAAGTATGATTCTTCATTAAGGAAGAATAATCCTATATCATAGTGCACCATCCCATTCATAAAAACCTAAAGCTTTAGAAATCTTTTGAGGATTAGTATAAATAGCATGATTCAAAAAACTAATAGTTGAAATGCGGAAATGATGTAGAGTGTAACTATAGGATCACCTAGAAAAGGGCTAGCATTAATAAGAACCATGCAAACCCATAAAGGTTGATTGTGTGTAGGTGGGGGAGAAGGAGAGGATGGAATAATGTCAATGACTAAATCAATGTCATCATCATCATTATGAATAGCATTACCAAGAACAATATCATCATTATGAATATCATTACCAAGAACATTATCATCATTATGAATCTAATCATTAGGAACATCATCATCATCATCTTGAAGCAAAACAATCTTTATTGAAGAGTTGGAGAAAAGGGAGGTAGATGCCTATGTTGGAGAATCCTTTATATTGAAAGACTCGTCAAATTGAACAACATAATAAAAATAAACATCTTGAGTGATAGGCTGAAATAAATGATATCCCTTAACCTCCTCAAAATACCAAACAAATATGAACTACTCATATTTTTCTCCATTGCCTTGTGTCGACCATTTGGAATGCATATCAATGCATCAATCTCAAATATTCTAAAGTAGGAAATATTGGGCTTTACATGAGACCATACCTTGTTAGGAGTCATATTCCACACTACCTTTTGAGGTATACAATTATGAATGTAGTTGGCACAATTGATATCCTCTTCCCAAAATGTCAAAGCCATGGACCTAGACTTAATCATACAAATTATTGTCTCACATAAGGTTTTACTTTTCTACTCAACTAGGCCATTCTACAAAAGAGTGTGTGACATTGTGTGCTGATGTTATAAAATTATCATTATAATTTAAATAAAACAACATAACATATAGATGGAAAAAGTACGCCCCATTAACCCAAAAATACCAATCCATACAATAAGAAATTACTCATATTTATAAGTTTGTCAATCAAAAATAAATAAATAAATTTAAATGATACATAAATTGACATGATATATAACCAACAATTCAAAAAAAGGGCTTACAAGTGTCATATAGTAAAAATTTGTTCATGCTAAGACTTCTCATTTAGTTCGAGAAAAGTAGTCATGGCATAATTAGATTGTCCAACCTTTTAAACATAGTTAGAAAAAAATATTGCAATGTAGGAAAAGTTTTCAATCATTACTGTGGAACATTATTATTTTGTAGTTGAACTTTTCTAATTATTTTTTTATAATTCTATAGATTTTTTTGTGGGCTATTGAGCTAGAACACAAATAAAAAATGAAAAGGACAAAGATTAAGTAACACCCACCTTTAGTGGAAGATTAAAAAGAAACTTTGATGATGCCACATAAGATACCTAATGTACCTTTAAGATTGAATGCATTATAAAAATGGATTATGATACTATTAACATTTCTACAAGAATACTACTTGAAATAAATAATAAGGTGGAGGTGCAAACTTAAACTATGTGATAAAAAAATAGTCAACAACATAGAAATAGAAGGAAATTTGGTAATTTGTATCACTATTATTTATAGAAGCAACATGTCTCTAATAGAGTACTACTAACACTTGCACCCTAATGAGGTGAAATGATTACGTCAAGAGTAAAATATATATGTAATAATGACATTTTGATGCTAACATGAAATTATTTGTAGTAATATTTTTCTTATGTAGGGAGACATTCGGTGAAATAATTACATCTTTTCTTTTCCATATATGCAAAATAATTACATTTTGACATTATCATGAAAAATTGTGTAGTAGTAACTTTATTACTTAGAGAGACATCTACTTTAGTTGAGCTTCCTCCCTTTTTGTAAAATTATGTATAAGATGGATATTTTTGCAACAATTATTGAAAAATAAATACATAATTAAAAATACAAATAATTATTCTGTTCACCCAATTAACAAGAGAAATTATAATAATAAAGTAAAAATTAAAATAATCTAAGAAGGGAAAGAAAGAACATAAGAAAATGGAAATGACATTGCAACAGTTAGATGAGTAGGATGGACATTTTTGGATTTTTTAGAAATCATTTGTACCAAAAATATTATTCTACCAGTGCAATTTAAACAAAAATCTTAGAAAAATGAGAATAACTCTTAATGGAAGCACAAAAAGAAATTTTGACATTGGGTAAGGTGTATTTGATGTTATTTCATGTTGGGCTTGTAAAGTTCTATTTTTTTTCTCTTGGTAAGTTATATTTTTATATGCATCATAGACTACAAGTTATTCAATAGTTTATTTGGAATCTGCAAAATGGATTCACACTTAGTCATACATTAGTATTAAAAAAAAAAAGTGAAACGGAGAGGAATTAAATTATACTATCTTCCAATGAAAGTTTTGGAAAAAATTATATGTATATATGTTCCATTTTTATTTTTAATTGTTGAAGTTAAAATGTGATTGTTGACTTGTTTTTTTTTTAATAAACTATGAATTATGTGCATTCTTTATTATATCAATTTATATAAATAAAATAATTCACTTTCTTATTTAATCTTGTTGTGTTGTATTATAAGAATGTCATAAGAAGGGATCAAATGACAACAATGGCCTAAAAGTGACAAGTTAATAAGAACCATTACTGCATACACAAATAAAGAAGACAAATTTTGGATAGTTACAAATTGAAAGGCTTAGTGACCTTTATGAGAGTAAGTAATTTTTCCATAAAGTTTTGTCAACATGGTGGGTGATACAAGGGTAATTTTTTTATGGCTATGTTAAAAAGTTGACATAATTGCATAAGATAAATAAAATCCTTATTGTAAGCAACATTAATAGCCAAAGAAATAAGCTAAAGATATCTAACATGCCTCTAAGAAGAAAGAGATAATAGATCCTTCAATAAGAAATCTTTCATATTAATTAGGAAAATCACATAAGTTGTTTGCATAATAGTAAAAGGAGACTTTGAAGACAAATTAGAAGGGTGTGAAATGAAGTACAAGAGAAAATATAATGGATATGACATTATGGACAAAATGATTATACAAGTTGTAATAATCTTATTGAGAAATAAAACTCACATACCTCAAGATATTTCCAAGGATTGTGGTGGGAGGAAATGGTTGTGTGGGGAGGAGAGTGTTGAACATAGAATACTTAAGCCAAAATTAACCAATTTTATGCAACTCATAATGATATGTCTATTATCTAAAGTAATTTAACTTGAGGCGGTAGGTAATTTTGAAGACTGGGGTGTTACCTCATATTTTCCATTAAAATGTCACAATGCCACTTTAATTAACTTGACATTAGCATTCAATTGTTGGTATGGAAAATTTATACTATACTTTCAACAAACCTAATGATTTTTCTACATAAATCAAAATATTTATTGTGATTTTCCTCAAGAGAAGATAGTTGAAGAAATCCAATCTATAAAGAAGTACGTGGAACATATTCCTAATTGCAGGAGTAAATTTTAATTCTAAATTTACCATGGTCACATACTCACCTCTGCCTAATGGGATTTCTTCGGGATTTCTTCATAACTCATAGCGTGTATCCCCTATAATCTCAATGTAATCGTCCTAATGTTTATCTGAATGTAAAACATGATAGGATTACAGCACCAAGAAAGGTATCAGGCATAAGACATGGAGAACCCGATGTGGAGTCTCCTAGAAAAAATCCTATCGGCTAATGACGTGACTTAAAATGATCATATTGGTAGTGACCTCCTAGTCAAGGATCTAGAGAGAATGGAAAAACAAGGGTTATGAAACAATTAATATGTTTCATAAATATATTTTAAAAGATATATTTTGATGTTTGATAAGATGTATGATTAAACTAAAAGTTTACGAAAGAATTTGTAAATAGGTCATTTAATTTTTATTAATTTAATATAATTAGAGGTGACTTTAAGATAATAAGATTTATAAATATTTTTATAATTATATTATTATCTTATATTGTTGTATATTTACTAATTAGAGAATTTGTAAAATATTAACTTAATTTTTAAATTTTTAGATTTTAAAAAAAAATCTAACTTTCTAATTTTAATAGATGAAAAGTTATAATTAATAATTAATATTTTGAATTATATTTAATATTAGTCATAATATTATTTGTTTTTGAAATTAAGTAAATCAGGTTTTACAAGTTCCTGAAACCCACAACATCTTAAAATATAGCAAATAAGAGATCAAGTCTTAAGGATGTAAAATCAAACGATGAAACTATTTGTTACATTTATCTAATAAACTAATTAGAAAATTATAAAAAAATTAATTTAAAATTTAATTTTATTAATTATTTGAAATTCTTAGAAAATAAAATAAAAATAATTTTTTACATAATTCATAAAGCAACAAAATATCATATATGAGAAAAAATTGAAATATGAAGAAAAAAAACAAAATCAAATGTTTTATTTTTAAGTATTTGTTTTAATTTATCTACATTGACTACTTTATTTTAGAATTATTTATTTTATTTTAAATTTTCATAAAACTTTTCTTTTTTTTTAAAGAAAAGTTACATTCGTTATTGTTGTAATTCTTCCAAATTTCTTTACACTAATTTTTTTATAAAGATCAGATAAAAATATGTTTATTTTATTTTTCATGTATACCAATTATATTTTTCATATAGATTCTAGGCTACTAGTATAGAATTTATCTTGACATGATTAGTTTTAAGTTGAAATGAGTTGATTTTTATTATTTTTTTTTAATTCATAAGTAGAGATGAATTGATTTGTATTATATTTTTTAATTTGATAGAAAAAACTAAATATGTAGATAAATATGGTAGTGTATTAAGTCACTAATGCAATTGCCATCCAACATTAATTTTCAATGATAATGATATCATTATCCTCTTTTTCAATTAATTTTTTTAATTCAACAAGATTTGAATAATATAAGAGAGATAGAAAGTACTATCTAGGAGAATATGTCAATATCTAGCCACTTAGAACTACCTTTGTGATGAGGTTGAGTAGTAATAGATTTATTATATGTCAATAAAAGCCAACCACATCTTTTATGTCAAGAAAAATTATGTGAACCATTAATAGAACTATAATAATGATAAATATCTAGTGCTCTCATGTAAAGTATATATTTAATTCCCTATGCTTATATCTTCTCCATTATTTTCTTTAACTTTATTGAGTATCATGATGTTGTTCAATTCTTTGGTCGTTGAAAATTGAGGTTCGTGCTATATCTGTTCACCCTCGGTTGCCCCCTTTCAACCTTCTAGTTGAACCTACTAAATTTTCTCTTTCACCCCCTTTCAAGCTTCTAGTTGAAGATATCACTTTTTCTCTTATCTTGTTAAGGTTTCCTTATGTTCCCCTCCATATTTGGTAAAACTAGTTTTCCTATAAAGCTATGGACAATATGGGTCATTTTTTCAAAGTGGACCCTAATACCAATATTTTCTTGCATACTTCCTATACTAGGATTTTGGTGGATTTAAACCTTTCTAAGCTACTCTCTACAATGATTTCTCTAAAGGTGGTTGAAGTACCTCTAATATAGATTATAGACTATGTAGAGATCCCTTTTTGATGTAGATGCTATAATGCTACGTGTCATTTAGCCTAAATTATTTCCCTTGTCGATCTCATCTGCAATCTTCTCCTACCTAGTTGAAGAATGCTAATCATTGGCATTTCAATGTCTCCCTCTTCTTTTGGTTTGTATATTTTGGCATCTTGTTCCCTCATTCCTACTCATGTGGCCTAACTTATGCATCATTTTGGTAGTCTTTCAAATTCTAACATCATCCCATCCATAGCTCCTAACTATCTATCCCTTAACTATTAGTTTCCCTTTCCAAATTGGTATCCCATCTGGCTTACTCATCTGACATCTTTGATGGTTCCTCTAGCACTAATTCATGAATTTCTCCTAGAAAAGATATTTCTTCATGGAATTTTTTTCAATAAGAAATTGAGTCAATCTCTCATGTTATATACATAGGTTGTTCTATTAGGCCACTATTTTCTCCCATTCTATTTTTAGTAAGATTTGAATTTTTCCTATTATATTTGTAGTTTCAAATTTTTTTAGCTTTAGTATATTGTAGTTGTTCAATTACCTTTTGGGCAATTGTTGTTCTATCTTGCAACAACCTTTTATTTTGATGGTTTTTTTCTATCTATAATGGGTAGGGTGCTTCTCCACTTTTTTGATAAAAAATTATAAGAATGATATTCAAAACCAAAATTATTGCTATAACCCCATCTATATCCTAAGAAAAAAAGAAAGTACTCACGTTGAAGAGAGAGTGACGCATGTACACTAAGATGTGCAATATTTTTTCATTTAATAATAATATTATTTAAAATTTTATATATCATAAAATTTTAATGGAAATATTTGTTATAGTTAAATTATGTATTAGTTATGCAAGTTTATCTCATGCCATTTTGAGACCTAGTCTTATAGATATACTATTTTATATTTTGATGCTTAAAATCAATCTTAAAAAACTAAGATTTATAGAGTTTTTATTAGATTATTTTTTATTTTTAGATTTGTGTGTGTATACATACATATAGATATGCATATATACATATATAAATGCATGTATACATACATGCATGCATGCATGCATACATACATACATACTTCCATGCATGCATTCATATATTGAATATAATGAAAATTGACAATAAAGCATGAAAAAAATATTTTATCAAAAATAGATCTAGAAAATAAAAATATAAATTATCAATAATTACATTTACACAAATTAATATTTTATTAATATACTTTTTTTAAAAAAATAATAATAATTCTAAATTATTCCTGTCAATTTAATGTTTTGAAATGTAATTGCTTGCATCAAATATTTTTGTTTAATTTTTTAATTACATTTTAAAACTTCAAACAAATATATATTTTCAAGAGTCAAATTTTGAACACCAATATTCTCACTTTAAGTTTTTTTCCTTTCTCTCATTTCATTCTAAAGCTCATATTTGAAATCATAAACATAAATAAACAAGCACATGCACATATATATGCACATTCATTTGCACATGGACATGCATATGTATGTATGTATGTACGTATGTATGTATGTATGTATGTATATATGTATGTATGTATGTATGTACATACATTTGTACACATACACATGCATGTGTAGGTATGTATGTATGTATGTATGTATGTATGTACATTTGTACACATACATATATACATACACATGCATATACACATATACACTCGTACAAAAAAAATTATAATTCATAATAAAAAGATTACAACAGTTGTGAACTAAATGTGAATCTATTTTCTTCATCAATATTTGAAGTTAAATTCCAGAGTCCACACCAGATAAGACAGCCAAAACAAAATGATAACAAATAATAAAAATGTACTTTAAATATAAATTAAAAAATTACAAATAATCTCATCTAAATTTCTCAAAAACTTTATATACTTTTTAAAAACGGAAAATAAAATTGTCATTTACTCTACACTTCTCTTGTCCATTTACATGCTAACACCACTCTTCAATTTTAATTCGAATTGGGAAATAGACATTCCTACAAATAGAAAGCATGGCAAGCTCTTACAAACATTACTATTTCTGATCCTCTCATCATAACATAAGATGTTAAACCTTTCAAATACACTACCAAAAAAACAAAAAAAAGGCAGTAAATACGCATCAAACAATTTAAAAGCTCAAATGCTTACCTCATGTGAAGTTGCGAGAAAGCATTGATAGCCTAGCAATCCATGTTGAACTAAACTACAGAAGCCAATTATCTCTGTTATAAACGGAAAGATGGAGAAATGGGTCTAACTTTAAAATGTTAAGAATATAATGAGATTTTTCTGTACATTCTAGGACTCGAGAAACCAAGCTAATTAAAATGATCACCTAAGCAAGCAAAACCAGGAGTGACTCTAAATGAACTTACTTGTGGCAAAGCCTGAAGCATTAATGGTCTCAGCCGGTACCCTTACAGTAGTCAGGTTATACACAATCCAAATCGGAGCGTATCTGATTTAAAATGAAGATAGATAATGAGTTGCCCAGAGCATATTGATACAAGTTCGTCCAAGCTGATTATCAGAGTAAGACCAACATATTTCTGCAGCTAAGCTCATTGTCTGTGTATCGGCTTCGGGAAGGAAATAAGCTGAACACAATGGATGGATATGCGAGTACAATTTGACTGTCAGCTTGGAGAAAAATGCACTCAAAATAATGATTTGAAGTACAAAACAATGGTAATGGTTTTGAAGGTTTCCTGATATATTGTGTTTAGGTGTGATTGGCACCACACACTAAAAAGGCGAGAAAAAACAAAATCACTGTGTATTTGGAAGGGTAGGCAGCGAGCCCAATGTATGGGAACTGGTGAATTCGGAATTCAGTATGGAATGGTAGAATTGTTTCTTCTTTCCGCGAGCTGACCGGCCGTTGTACCTGCCTATGGTGGGTTGATATCAATTTTTTTTTTTTAATTTGGTTCTTTTTTTTGTGACGATGAACAAATTTAGTTTTTAAAATTCACAACATATGGGTGATTAACTTTCTCCAAATGCTCATCCTTCCATGTTTCCCCTCTGATTAAATCGATTAATGTATTTCTTTATACAATTCCTATTTCACTGATAGAATTTACATTGAAAAACACTATAAAACTAAAACTGTTCAATGATGTACGGTATATCATCTTCATACGCCACCAATCATTTGCGCCAACTTTTATTTTTCTGTATATTCGGTTCACCTCACATTAATCATTGCGGCAAAGTTTGGGGTCATAAGCTTAGCATATATCTGTCCTTCAAAGGTATTATTGTAGTCTAACATTGAAAAGGAAAAAATTACATAATTTTCTTAAAATTTCTCTCTATATAGTCGAATTATATTAAAAAGGATAAAGATTGCATCATTATCATAAAATTAATTTACAAGGGGTTTTAAAAAAGGTGCTTGGATTGATAATGCCTCTCATAGGAAAGCACCTATATTTCCTTCTCACATACAACGAAGAGCTAGGGTAGGCACATTTGTAAGAGGTGGAGACAAGTGGTGTCCCTCCAAGTTGATAGACAATAGGGGTTTTGTTTCATAGTCACAGTAAAAGAGATGGTAAAACTCTGGGACAAAACTTTCAAAGAGTTTCAAAAAAGTGAGATTGTCTACACCTAACCCTAACCTTATAAGAATGATGTTGAACTGGAAAAGGTAGATCTTAACCCTAATAGGAATGAGGAGTTAAATATAGCTGATTTCTACAATCCATGAAATGTAACTGATATACTTCTGGGCAAGATTTGTGTAATTTTTTAGCATTGACATTTCGGATCATACTCCATACCAATCCATCATTAGGATGGGAGAGTTTAAGAATGCAGAGAAAAAATATTATAGTTAGATCCATCCTTTCCAAAAGAGAAACAAATCTGGTGTCATGTTCCCTACATTAATGCAAATGTGACACCTGTGAACTTTAAAGCATAGAATCTCTAAACAAATGTAGTTCTAGTTCAGATTTGGAGTGATATTGTTCCTCTCTCAAAATTGCAATTTACGGATTCACTCAAACTTGTATGGTTCCCTTTACTACTATGTGCTTTCCTTTGACTGTTTTATCATCATTTTCAATACAAAAGACAAAAAAGTGTCCTAAAAAGCTCTTTCTACGGTATAAAGGAAATATTTTATTATTTTTTCCATGGAAACTTTTTTTCAAGTAGAATAAGGGGTTTCTCCTTTTGAACCAATTTGACTATCAAGATCTATGTCCTAGTAGATCCCCAAGATTTCTTGCCTCATTCTATCAAATTCAAATCTTTGGATGGGATTTGGAACCAAAATTGATTAAAGATGATCCCTACTTCAAAATGGCCACAATTACTATTGATTTGGATCTTCTCCTTTAAGTTAAAATTGGTTTCAATGTCTGGGAAGGAAATGAATGATCATTCTAAAGCTACCCCAAACCCTTTTCTCAAAATACTTTGAACTCCTTCATCCAGCTTCTTTGGGATTTCTAAGGAATGATTTGAATCAAATAGATGATCATTTGAATTTGATTTTTTTGTCTACCAATGGTTTGGTTGTGGAAGAGAATTCACATTATATCCCCTTGCCAATGCCTCCTGAGAAGAACCATGTTCAAAATAATGGGGATCTACTTAATCCCTCTAAAGATAATTTTGGTCCATTAGTGAATGAGGGAGCTCCTTTTGATTTTCCATTGGAACCCCCACAGCATATGGATGTTAAAGATTTTTCAAATAAAATATTTTCAAATGAACAACTTATTAATTTGGTTTAGAATATTACAAATAAAGAAAATGTAGTCTTATCAAAGGAGATGACTAATCAAGTTCTAAAGGAAATATATAAAGACTTACCTCATTTTCAACTTCCCATTTCTCAAACCAAATAATTATTGTTTCTCCTCTGGTCACCCCATTTAATGTAAGGTACTAAGTCCTTGTAAAAAAAAATTCCAAAAAAAAATGTAAAGCATTCAAGTCAATATTGTATAGTATTGCATATGAACAAGTTTTACAAAAAAAACATTCCCACGCTTGAGATAATGTAGTATAAGTACATCCAATCAACCAACTTGTTGATACACCAAATAATAATGATACAAATAGACCATCAAAGGGTCAATACATCATATAATCATAAAGTGATACTTGCATCATTTATTCATCCTTAGCATAGAACTTCTCTCCACCTACTATACTTGAGAATGAGAATGAGGTCCAAGCACTTTTTGCACCTAACCATAAAGTGGTTAGCTCCTTAGAGTTGTGAGCTCTCCCAGTGCTCAACATGAAAGTTTGAGCACCCGACCCTGCATTGAAGAACGTAGCAAACCAAAACCAACAAGTCAGATGGAATCTGCTGCAACATTGTGTCATAACTATCATTTCAACTACAATAATGATGTATCTACACAATGATATGATAAGGAGTATAACATAATACATTCATTAGTATCTAGTGAATGAAAACAATGACTTTGGCCAAAGTATTTTTTTTAGCAAGTTCCTTGGTAGATAGGTTAAAAAAAACTATTTCCTTCCCTATTACCCATATTCGATACCTATCCATGTAACAAGAACATACTTTACACAAGAATAGAAGAAAATCAGATCACCCAATATGACTTCTATTCAAAAAATGAAGAAAACTACCCTCCCTCTCTTCAAGTATTAATTAAACCTAAATAAATAAATTATTGATAATATGCCAATACAAATATAGTTGGATAAAATTAATTTATCCCATACTACCTACTATGTGTATAGTCTTCATAAGATTCTTATGATAAAATAATCCTTAGTTATTGATTATTTTCAATGATCTAATTGTCTTAAAAGAAATTAATAAAATAAAATCTCAAGATTATCGCTTTTTAGTGTCACTGCAAGGTCTCCATAAGCTAACATTACTCTATCACTGAAATAATTTTAGTATTCCCATTGAAGGACATGTTCACTGCAAATGATATTACTTGTAAAATCAATTATTGCCCTTTCCTATAGCACACATATATTTCACATTATTATCTCATTTGAAATACAAAGAGCTATTCACACACAATAATTCTTATTTCCAATTAAAAATATATAGAATACATAACTGAAACATTTATTTAAAACTAAATTTTCTTCTCTAAAACAAATATCCTTAAATCATTATCTAATTTTCTAAAATACTCCTTTTTATGAATATTCATTACCTAGACTACTATCTATAAAAAAAAAGAAATTAAATATATTTTTTAACTAAATCAGACATATTCCTAGATCCAAGAGCTTTATTTACTTAAATTTCACAAATAATTATAACTATGAAATTTTATAATAGAAATCTCCATATTTTCTAAACTACTTTATAACTCCTATATATTTAAATATGAGAAGGATATTATTATTGCCTTCTTATATTAAATAAATTAGTTCCCTCTTCTTAGTTTTAAGGAGATTGATAATTGGCCCCTGCTTAAGCTTAGGAGTTTTTTATTGTGTTATTCCTTTCTAGAAAGAAATATATTCTATTTTCCCTATCTATCTCCCAAGACAAGGTCGCCATGTAGGAATAAGTTTTGCTTCCTTTCTTCTGTTTAGAAAAATTGGGTTGTATATCCATGAGAAATCACTCACGTTTTATACACTGTATTTTGTTCTTTTTAATGCCTATATGCAAAACGATTTCAAGTTCGTTGAAACTGAAAACCACCAAAGAAAGATCAACTAATGAGATGCATTTGTTTGCAATATACGCAATCTGGCAAATATGAAAGGTAGTTTTGTTTTATTCGCGCCAAGATCTTAAATGCGTTAAAATGGAAGCTCTAAAAACAACGTTTAGACGTCCACCCAAGCACAAAACATAATTGTAATGATGGCAGGGTATGCACACAAAAAAATGATATGTACAAAGAAAAACTTTAGAAGCCTTTTGGGAAATGAAATTGGCAGAACTTCAGCTAACCTACATCCATCGCAGTCAATTAACTATGGTTTACTCAAAAAAAACGAAATGGGAGCTTTAAAACTAGAGAAAAAGAAATTCAATTGATAGCCAAAATTCTATAGTCGTTTTAATTCATCCTCTCTGTCTGCACCTAAAATTACAATTATCATCACTTTCAGAATAGTGAAGGCACGTCTATTGGAGTCCTAAATGAGTAATCCAAGGCCAAGAGAAATCTGCAATACGTACGTCTGCTTAAATAAATAAAAACTGGTTTCTCACGGCATTCGATCAATTTACAAATTGACAAAGACCAGACCATGTTCGACAAGACCCTCAAAAGTCTATTCTCGTGACAATTCCTATTTCACTGATAGAATTTACATTGAAAAAAGCTAAAAAGCTAAACTGTTCAATGATGTGCGGTATATCATTTTCATACGCCACCAATCATTTGTGCCAACTTTTATATTTCTGTATATTCGGTTCACCTCACATTAATCATTGTGGCAAAGTTTGGGGTTATAAGCTTGGCATATATCTGTCCTTCAAAGGTATTATTCTAGTCTAACATTGAAAAGGAAAGAATTACATAATTTTCTTGAAATTTCTCTTTGTATAGTCAAATTAGTTTAAAAGGGATAAAGATTGCATCATTTTTATAAAATAAATTTACAATGGGTTTTTGAGAAAAGGTGTTCGGATTGATAATGCTTCTCAGAAGAAAGCACCTATCTTTTCTTCTCACATACAAGGAAGAGCTAGGGTAAGCACATCTATAAGAGGTCGAGAAAAGTGGTTTCCCTCCAAGTTGATAGACATTAGGACTTTTGTTTCAAAGATGGGATAAAAGAGATGGTAAAACCTTGGGATAAAACTTTCAAAGAGTTTTAAAAATTGTGATTGTCTACACCTAACCCTACCCTAATAAGAATGATGTTTAACAGGAAAAGGTAGATCTTAACCCTAATAGGAATGATGAGTTAAAGATAGCTGATTTCTACAATCCATGAAATGTAAGTGATATACTTCTAGGCAAGATTTGTGTAAATTTTTAGCATTGATATTTCAGATCATACTCCATATCAATCAATCATTAGGATCAGAGAGTTTAAGAATATAGAGAAAAATTATTCTAGGTGGATCCTCCCTCTCTAAAAGAGAAACAAATTTGGTGTCTTGTTCCCTACATTAATGCAAATCTCGCATCTATCAACTTTAAAGCATAGAATCTCTAAACAAATGTAGTTCTAGTTCATATTTGGAGTGATATTGTTCCTCTCTCAAAGTTGCAAATGGGTGACCCCACAATAGTGGGTTACACTTTTTTAGACATGTTGATTTTAGATGAAATAACACATTTTTAATCAAATATGATGATTTAAGCCTTGAGAGGTTCCATTTGAAGGATTTAATTACAAATGGTTAGCTCAAAGCCTCTTAGATTAAAAAAATATTGATATAACATTTATACTCCTCATTCATACCTACAATGGAGTATCCTTCGTACCTATTAAAATACTGACAAAAAATCACTTCGACTTTATGTTTTGGCAAATCAAATGAATCCATTTGAAAAACCTATCTATGTAGTATGATGCTATTCAAAACAAGCTTTCTAATGAATATAATTTTAATACATATTGAGTTCATTATCACTTTTAAATATTACTTTAACTAAACATAGGTTGTTTGGTCATTCAACAACCTATCTCTTCAAGACTTCGGGAAAAATAGTAAATTACAAAACCAAATTTATGAAAAATATGTAGGAAAAGAGTATTTGTGTTACCTTTATATAAAAAATTAGAAAAAATGAATTTCGATATAGACAGACCAAGTTAGAGTGATCCAAGTGACCTTATGTCGAAACTACAGTTACTGTCACTTTAGAACTTAATAAACTATGAAATAATGACCCAAAATGAATGAAACTAATTGCATCCTTTAGATATTGAAGTTACAAATATAATCTTGAAATAATTATATCGTTATCATATTTTAAAAAAAATTTATGCTGATCCAAGTGATAGTAACTCCTTAAAAACATAGTTTTTTCACACAAACCACTTTTCGAAGGAGAAGGAAAAATGAATTTAAATAAATTTTAATTTTTAAAAAAAATATTTAGAAACTAGAAAGAAAATTTTAAAAGACTCTAGTTTACATCATCTTCAAATTCCTAATAGTTTTGCGGCAATAGGTGTTCGAAAGTAAAGTTTTTATCAGAATGTTGATCTCTATGTCAAAGTTGGCCAAAGAGTAGGACACACTATTGTGGGACCACCCAAATAAAATATTCACTCAAACTTGTATGGTTCCCTTTACTACTATGTGCTTTCCTTTGATTGTTTTATCATCATTTTGGATACAGAAGAGGCAAAAAAGTGTGTCCTTAAAATCTATTTCTACTGTATAAAGGAAATCTTTTATTACTTTTTCCATGGAAACTTTTTTTCAAGTAGGATAAAGGGTTTCTCCTCTTGAACCAATTTGACTATCAAGATATATGTCCTGGTAGATCCCCAAGCTTTCTCGCCTCATTCTTGTTAGGATTAGGTAATACTGAGAGGGGGGGTGAATCAGTATTACAGAACTTTAATCTTGATTTTAACTTCAAATAATTATAAACAATCTAAGTAATGCAGAAATAAAAAGAACATATAAGCATAACACATTACTCATGACATCATGATTTGTTCTCAAGGAAACCCTAGCCAAGGGAAAACCCCGGTGGGGATAGTACCAAAAAATATGCACTAAAATATAATATCCATGTTAGGAGATCTAGCCCTATTAGGAGCTGATTGTTACATAGTACATTTCCTTGTTAGAGGAATACAAAATCCTGTTAGGGGTATACAAAACACCTGGTTAAAGGTGGTGAGCACACTTGCTCTTACAATCAAAATTGTCTCAAAAGAGTTCTCAAAAGTGAACAATACAAGCACTTATCTTTCCTAGATAGTTCCAATTATAGCTCGGCCTCTTACTAATCTCACATCTAATCTTTGCTTTCAGATTCACAATCTTTCTTCATCATCATAACATAACCATATTTCGCTTTCACAAAAGTATTCTATACTTATACAAAATTAGCCTTCAAGTCGGCTTCACAAATACCATCTAAAACATAATAATAACTTATGCAAATGTTTTTGATTAAGTAAAATAGGTTCTACAAGGATCCTAAAACCCATAGCAGTTTAAAGTTTAAAGAAAGTCATGAGTACGAAGAAAGGAAAATAAAACAGAGTAGCTAGGATAGGCCACCTCAGGGCCAAACAAGAAAAAACAAAGAAAGTAAAGTAGAGCCAAAGGACAGAGCACCAAGACCAGTTATGCCAAGCTTATGAGCATGACAGCCACATTGCTTTCTAAGGCCTCCATCAGTTCAACCGTGTCTTTGATGTTCTACACTTGGGAACCATGTGGGTCTATCTTCTCCCTGCTCTTCCTAGTTCAAGCCCTGGTTCTTTTACCTGGTCCTTCAGTCGGCTCCTTGTCCTCCTTCATAGTCCTCTGCTTGGATTTGGGATCCATTTTTTCTTCCATCTTTTTAATCAGTAGCTTAAGGTTCTTGTTGGACGTTTTAAGGATATTAAAGTTTTGCTCTACCACTCCCTTGAGGGTTTTTTCCAAACTTATCATTTTGGATTCCATGTTCGTGACCCTGGTTTCTAGACTTGGCTTAATCTCTATGATCTTTCCTTGTTATCCTTGCTGAATTTTTTCCTTGATGTCCTCGTTCTCGTGGTAGAGCCATTTGAAAGATCGAAACTAGTCCAGCATACTATTTTTAGTGTTGTTAAGAAAATCCATGTCCATCTCCCTAGCTTTATCACTAAGCACAACCAGTGCAGGGTCTATCAATTCTTCCTTATGGACTTTTCCTTCTTTGTCCTCCAAAATCTGAGGAAAGACGGCTTCCCTTATTATTCCCATGCGCATGGTGTTGATGTTGAAATTTCTCCAGACCTTTTTACCCCTCCCAATGTCCTGACTATAATACTCTCCCCCTAAGGCTTCTTCGGTCTCTTCAATCCTTATGGGTGACTGGTTAGTGCCCTGCTCATTTTTGTCTTCAGTCACGGGGGCTTGATTTTTAGTGTTAGTGTCAGAGGACTAAGGAGGAAGGGTTTTTTCCTCGCTGATAGTGAGATCAATCGACAAGTGGCCAAAAAGGTCCTGCATAGGTTTGGGGGTATCCTCCTTGTCCTATTCTTGCATAATGGTAGAATCCAAAATAGGGTTTCCCACTTCTTCAACTGAATCCATTTCTTCCTCCTTTTCATTATACTCTTCCTTTGAATTAGCATTCTTCCTATCCTATTTTTTGGAAGGTAATTCCTTCTTGATAGTTTTTAGGGGATGTTTTCTGGAAGGGGAGCCCTTGCTCTGTTTCTTGAAATCAACTTCCTCACTATCATCTAAAGGAACACCCACTGAAGAACCCGAAGGAACATAATCTGAACCAGAGTACTCACTGATAGCCTTTCTATCCCCTATTTCCTTGCCCATGATTTGGGTTTTAAAGAATTCATATAACAAAAGGATTAATCCTTCATGCAGAGTAGGATTAGAAATTTTCTTATCTCTAAAACCAGTTATATTCTTGTTCATTGAATAGAAGAGATAATATGGAATGGAAATCTTGAAACCATGCCTAAAATGATTAAGCAAGACAAAATGATAAGTGCGGATTCTGTCAAACCTGGTATCCAGGGTAATGTAGTAGATGAGGGCCTTCAGAACATACTACCAAAGTGTCTTCAAACTCCCAGGAAGATAGTAGGTGCCCTCTTTGACAATGGCGTTCATCTCAGTGTCATCCCTTGCGAACTTTTTGACAACCATGTCAAAAAAAATTTGGTCTTTGTAGAATTTTTCCTTAGCAGTAGGAATGTCAGAGACCAAAGAGATGACCTCCTCTGTGACATTGAACTGCTAGCCTTCAATCTCCACCTTCCCATCTTTCTAGGTATTGACAAAGATATTGGTGATGTCCTTCTTGCACCCATGGAGACGTTCAATAAAGGTGGTAACTTCCCCTTTAGGTAAGGCATTCTAGATTTTTTTTTGCTTCTTCCATTTCTCACTGTCTCCCTCCGGCTCCCTTCTTAACCTCTCCCCAACCATGGCTATAGTGATAGCTCTGGTAAACCTCTGGTTCTGTAGATAATTTTTGCTTGCCTTCTTTCCTACTTCAACGGTGCTCTTTTCCACAGTAGGATTTTTGAAATGAGTACAAGATATGGGGAGGAGAGCCCTAAAAGCGTGTGGAGGTGACATGTAATTAAAACTCATGCAACTCCACACAACTTGCCATGAGTGAAATAACATCTATTAACTAGCATGTTGTAGTTATAATAATTATTGGGTAAAGCTGTGGTACTTTGAAGATCACCTCCATCCAGAGAATCCAGATGGACTTTATGGAAGGTTTCATCATTGTGCCTTAAGTAGTAAGTTTCCTTGCTAGTAGCCAGTAAAGCGGTCCAATGAGTGTCCTAGTTGGCAATAGAGGTGAGCACGTGAATATAGATTTCATCCTCCAAGGAATAGGTCCAAGTGGCACAAAAATTGATGACTAATACAAGATCAAAGCCACGTCTGCTAACCTAGCCGAGGGAGAACCAGATGTTGTTGCTTCATTGAGGATCATTCATGGCTATCACAAACTTTTTTTTTGCTACAGATCATAATTTTCTACTTCTAACAATCAGCTTGAGTGAGCTAATGAGCTCACCGAAATACTTTGAAGTGACCAACATCTCTTGCTAGGAGTATAGGCAGCCTGGATGGTTTTCTAGGTTCCATCTGCAATGTTTCTACTTGCTTCCTCTTGCCTTATCTAACTTGCTTTTTTTATGCCTAGGGATTTGAGTTTAGCCCCAACATCGGCTCTATTTTTACTTCTTGTAGCTACAAGAGAAACTAGGGAGGGATCTCTGCTTTTGGATCTCTTCTTACTTTGAACCTTCATCCATCCCTCTTTTTCCTCTTTATATTTAGCAAAGAACTCATCCATCTTGGTTAGTTGCTTAGGAGAGATAGAACCCAAAAGAAGATCCATTTGTTGGACTTTGTTAGAGTCCTGTGTCTTAAGGCAATTGCATGAGTCTAGGGGGCCAATAGGTTTACCCCTAGCCGGGCTGGAATAGAATTCTTCCAAAGGGGATTCTAAGGAATCTAGGATGAAGGAGGCAAAGGTAGAACTTGGGCATGAATCACCCCCTTCCCCCTGACCAATGTCACAAGTATCGTTAATGGAGTCTTGCAGAATAGTGACTTCCAAGTCTATGCCTTCAGACTAGGGAGAATCCTTTCTTAGAGCTAAACACTCTTGACCTGGTGTTGTTTTCTCCTTTGGTTCCCCAATGTTAGGGTTTACTAGGACCTCCTGATTTTCCTCTGGCTTATCCTTTTTTATCCATACTCTTTGATTCGGGACCTGTGATTCAGAATGAGGATTGGCTGACTTCCTTGGAAGGCATTCTAATTCATTACCTGACTTGTTCTTATTAACAATTAGGGATTTCCTTTCTTTTTCCAAGCTCATGCGCACTGGACATGATCTGGCTTTATGTCCCACTTTCTTACAATAGAAGCACGCAAAAGGGATACTTTCATAATCCATCTTTTGCAAATGTTTTCCCAATTTAGATTTGAGAACAATGATTTCTGGCATATCTTGACCCTCTTCCACCCTAATGCAGATCCTAGCATAGGTGAGGCGGCTTTTAGCCACAGTCACAGGGTCAATGGATAGCAGAGAACCAAAGGATCTGGTAATACCGTCGAAGACATCTTCTACCCAGAATTCCAAAGGGAGTTCTGGGAGTCGAACCAAAACTGGGGCTTGGATGAAGAAAGAATCATTGAGGTCTAACTTCAGGGTTCATTTTTGCACCACAAGAGTAGCCTTGCCAATTGACCAGGTACCCGCATAGAGGATTCTATCTAGGTCTTCTTTGCAAGAAAACTCAAAGGAAAGAAATCCCTTTGCCATGGCTGTAACTAGGACTTGCCCCTTAAGCTCCCATTTCTTTTTCACAAAGATTCTCACTATATCTATGTTGGGTCTAGACCCTACAAATTTTCCTACTAGAGTGTGGTCCATTGAGGCAATGTTGTGATCCACCAGCTCATCAAGAATTTCCAGAATAAAATTACCTTTCTCTTTATCAGAAAGATCCTTTATGGAAGGGAAGGAAGACTTGTCTGAAGGTTGTATGGCAAAAAGGGTCGACCATCGATGATGAGAGGTTTTTCTTCTCTGATCCTTTGTCTGAGTCTTTGTGGCCAAGGGGGAAGGGGAAGGGTTTCCTTCTCCCTCCTCGGCCACCTTACCGGGGTCTTTCTGCTTGACCCTTGGGTCCCCTTTTGTGTTCTCTTCATTCCCTTCTCCCTGATCTGCAGCAACACCATTGCTAGTTGCATGCTCAACCTGCAAACCAGGGTTCCCACCCACATTTGAATTCAAACTTCCTCCCGCTCGCCCGTTCTCTCCCGTTGTCACCATTCTGGCTTACCGTAACAAAAGGAAAGTTACTGGGGCATATTGTGTCAAAAGAAGGAGTTTATGCAAATGTTAATTATAGATTCAGAGATATTATATTACCAAAGAGTCAGAAATATGTACTCTATTCACCTATCTTAGCACATTACCATATCCACTATACTCTCCTTGATCTTCGTAACTGTTCATATATCATGTTATCTAAACTATTTTACTATCTTCTCATACCTTCCAAACACTGTATCTCATAGATCTAGTAACCAAAACTCATGCGCTCTTAACTAAAGCATGTATACATCCCAAAATACCTTTAGTTAACTTTGCAAGCCTTAATACCTTGTATGTCTTCATCGCTGACCAAAACTGTAGCACTGTACCTTGTTATCCTGATTCTGGACTTAGTCATTTTCATGACTGTGACTCCAGTGGCAATCTTCTCAACATGCAATCACTCCAAACATAAGTGTTTCCATAAATGACAACCCTTAAGTGATCCATAGTGCTCCAAAACATCACTTGCCAACAATTCTATCAAATTAAAATCTTTGGATGGGGTTTGGAATCAAAATTGATTAAAGATGATCCCTATTTTAAAATGGCCATAATTGTACTATTGATTTGGACCTTCTCCTTTAAGTTAAAATTGATTTCAATGTCTAGGAAGGAAATGAATGATCATTCTAAAGCTACCCCAAATCCTTCTCTCAAAATACTTTGAACTCCTCCATCCTTCTTTGGGATTTCTAAGAAATGATTTGAGTCAAATATATGATCATTTGGATTTGATATCTTTGTCTACCAATGGTTTGGTTGTTGAAGACAATTCAAATAATATCCCCTTGTCAATGCCTCTTGAGAAGAACCATGTTCAAAATAATGGGGATCTACTTAATCCCTTTAAAGATAATTTTGGTCCATTAGTGGATGAGGGAGCTCTTTTTTATTTTCCATTAGAAACCCCACATCATATGGATGTTAAATATTTTTCAAATGAAATATTTTCAAATGAACAACTTATTAATAAATGGTTTAGAAGATTACAAATAAAGTTAATGTAGTCTTATCAAAGGAGATGACTAATCAAGTTCTAAAGGAAATATATAAAGACTTACCTCATTTTCAACCTCCTATTTCTCAAACCAAATAATTATCATTTCTCCTCTGGTAACCCCATTTAACATAAGGTACTAAGTCCTTGTAACACAAATATTCCAAAAAAAAATGTAAAGCATTCAAGTCAATATTGTATAGTATTGCATATGAACAAGTTTTACAAAAGAATATTCTCACAAATGAGATAATGTAGTATAAGTACATCCAATCAACCAACTTGTTGATACACCAAATAATAATGAGACAAATAGGTCATCAAAGGGTGAGCATGTCATATAATCATAAAGTGAATCGTGATACTATGCATAATTTATTCCTCCTTAGCTTATAACTTCTCTCCACCTACCATAATTAAGAATGAGAATGAGATCCAAACATGTTTTCCACCCAATCATAGAGTGGTTATCTCCTAAGAGTTGTGAGCTCCCCCAATGCTCAACATGAAAGGTTGAGCACCCGCCCCTGCATTGAAGAACCTAGTAAATCGAAACCAACAAGTCAGATGGAATCTAGTGCAACATTGTATCCTAACTATCATTTCAACTACAATAATTAAGTATCTACACAATGATATGACAAGGAGTATAACACAATAAATTCATTAGTATCCAGTGAATGAAAATAATCACTTTGGCCAAAGCATTTTTTTTAGCTAGTTCCTTGGCAGATACGATAAAAACAAATTGTTTATCCTTCCCTATTACTCATATTCAACACCTATCCATAAAACAAGAACATACTTCACACAATAATAGAAGAAAATCACATCACCCACTATGACTTCTATTCAAAAAATGAAGAAAACTACCCTCCCTCTCTTCAAGTATTAATTAAAACTAAATAAATAAATTATTGAGAAAATGCCAATACACATATAATTGGATAAAATTAATTTATCCCATACTACCTACCATGTTTATAGTCTTCATAAGATTCTTATAATAAAATAATTCTTAGTTATTGATTATTTTCAATGATCTAATTGTCTTAAAATAAATTAATAAAATAAAAGCTCAAGATTATCGCTTCTAAGTGTCATTGCAAGGTTTCCATATTATAAAATTATTCTATCACTGAAATAATTTTTATCTTTGAGAATATGCCAATAAATTATTGAGAGTATGCCAATACACATAATTGGATAAAATTAATTTATCCCATACTACCTACCATGGTTATAGTCTTCATAAGATTCTTATAATAAAATAATCCTTACTTATTGATTATTTTCAATGGTCTAATTGTCTTAAAAGAAATTAATAAAATAAAATCTCAAGATTATCGCTTGTGAGTATCATTGCAAGGTTTCCATATGATAATATTGTTCTATCACTGAAATAATTTTATCATTCACATTGAAGGACATATTCACTACAAATGATATTACTTGTAAAATCAATTATTGTCCTTTCCCATAGCACACATATATTTCACATTATTATCTCATTTGAAATACAAAGAACTTTTCACACATAATATTTCTTCTTTCCAATTAAAAATATATATAAAATACATAACTGAAACATTTATTTAAAACTAAATTTTCTTCTCTAAAACAAATATCCTTAAATCATTATCTAATTTTCTAAAATATTCATTTTTATGAATATTCGTAACATACCTAAACTACTATCTATAAGAAATTAAATATAATTTTTAACCAAATCAAACATCTCCCTAGATCCCAGAACTTTATTTACTTAAGTTTCACAAATAATTATAACTATGAAATTTTATAATAGAAATCCCCATATTTTCTAAACTACTTTATAACTCCTATATATTTAAATATGAGACGGAAATGATTATTTCCTTCTTATAAAAAGTTTACTTCCCTCTTCTTAGTTTTAAGGAGATTGGTACGTGGCCCCTGCTTAAGCTTATGAGTTTTTTATTATCTAGTATTCCTTTCTAGAAAGAAGTGTATTCTATGTTCCCTATCTATCTTCCAAGACAAGGTGGCTATGTAGGAGTAAGTTTTGCTTCCTTTCTTTTGTTAAAAAAAATTGGGTTGTATATCAATGAGAAATCTCTCACGTTTTATACACTGTATTTTGTTCTTTTTAATGCCTAAATGCAAAACGATTTCAAGTGCGTTAAAACTGAAAGCCACCAAAGAAAAATCAACTAATGAGATGCATTTGTTAGCAATATACGCATCACGGCAAATATGAAAGGTAGTTTTGTTTTATTAGCGCCAAGATCTTAAATGCGTTAAAATGGAAGCCCTAAAAACGACGTTTAGACATCAACCCAAGCGCAAAACATAATTGTAATGATGGCAGGGTAGGAAATTACAAACTGACAAAGACCAGACCATGTTTGACAAGGCCCTCAAAAGTGTATTCTCATGACTTAATAATGGTCGATTTCCTCTTAAAACAAAAAACTAATTATGTTTTCAACTTCATGCCTCCCCCAAATAATCACGAGAGAGAAGAAATGATGCATAATAGAGATAGCCAATGATCAAATCTACTAGCAAGCGATCTTCCAGCCCAATGAAACTGACAGTTGTATATTAAAAAGAATAACAGTACCTGGATATAATTTGATGCTTTCCTATTGTTATGTGATTTTCTTCCCCAATTCTTCAATAGTTCTACTCTCCTCATTTTTTTTCTGTCTGTATATACGTCACCTTTGTGTCTTCTGCCTTGCCATTTTAATTAGATCCTCAATATCCATCATAATTTTTATTTACCTTCCATTTAATAAATGGGTAATGGGAATTTTTAAATTAGTATAGGTTCATGTCTTTCTTAAATGTGGTAGTTAAAGATTTTGATAAGATGCATAGAAAATGATTTAATTTTTAAGGTGAATAATTGAAAATCAAAAGTAAGTATATATATATATATATATATATATATATATATATATATATATATATATATATATATATATATATATATATATATATATATATATATATATATATCACAATTTAATAAAAATAAATTATTAAATTTTTTATTACATATTCGTAATTTTAATCAATCTCAACAAATTACAATTAAAATTATAATAATTTTTAAAAAGGATATGAATTTTAGACTAATAAGACACTTAACATCATTTTTATCTTACAATAGAGTTGGAAATGCTATTATTTAAATATATTTTATAATTACTCTTACTTATCACAATCTCACATAAGAAAATACCAAATATTCAAATACACTCGCACACACGTATTTCAAATTATAATTTGGAGACAAGGTTAGAAATTCATTAAAACAGACATAATCATCTAAAATGTTCAAAGCTCAGTCTAAAATGTGAAAGTTCAGAGTTACCAGTCCAAATTCAAGGTTCAAAGTCATATTCTGATATGCAGATTCAAAACCTCAAACTGATGCCATGTCTTGGTGATATGACTAGTCTCTTAGCAGTCTAGTGGTTAAATTTCAGAGCTCCAGGTTGTGAGTCTGAGTATACAAGGACCAAATCAAAAGGTTCAGATGAGCAGGTCTTGAGTCAATCATTGGATGCCCATGGCAATTTTCATATTCACAGAATACAGAAAAAGAAGTAGCTCAATAATCGTGTGCCAAATTTGCATTTGTAAAGTAGTAGATCTGGATTACTCTATTTCGGTCACTATGAACTCATATGATGCCAATGTGATTAAATGGATTGGGATCTCACATTAAGAAGGCATTAATTTTTCAGGTTGTATGTAACAGACCCCTTGTCTATCAATCTCTCAGCCAAGGTCTCTTCATGAAGAATTGAAAGTGCCCTGCGGAATGAAGAAGAACATCGTGACTCACTGTCATTTGGATCCTCATGAAACTATCAATATGAAGACACTAGAATATGCATGTTTATTGTTTGACAAAATGCGAGCCCTGCCATGAAGGGAGATTCCAAAGTGAAGGAAACATGAATTATATGCATTACTTGTCAATAGAACATCCTTATATAAGTCAAATGGTCACAAAAGTTGGTAATTTGGAAGAAAAGAAATCTTTAGACATTGCTAATGCAATGTTTGGAAATGATTTTTCAAAAGTCATGCGTGTGAGATTGTTCAATTTTTCAGTTGAGGGAATTCGTTGCCCATTATACAGGAGGACAGCTATTACAAATACAAGCAGAGAAATCAACAAAGTCTGTAATGTTTGATAAGGTGTCAAATGTAGCCACCAATTCACTGATGAATCTTGTAACATTATCTGATAATCTTCAAACTGCTTTCCCAAGTTCTAAAAAAAGAAAGGAAGGTTATCAAATCCAAGAGACATTTTACCACTTAGTATGGATAATATGAAGAAAAATTTGGGCAGTGAAGGAAAATTTGAAAGTGATTGCAAACTCTATTTTTGCAAGATGGATTTTATGACATTCATATATACCCTCACACAATAGCCTGTATCTTTCGCCTCAGATATTAATTTGGAAATCGCTTCGGTCAGACTGTAGCAAGATAGGTTTTGGAAAACATATCCAAAACTTAGGTCAATCCAACGGTGGAAAAATAAGTTATGCCCCCCGCATGGAGACCTAATTTCTCTGTCAGGAAAAATACTAATTTTGGTGGAGTGTAATGGTAGAAGAATGACATCTGGCAATCACTTGGCATGAAATTACCTTCTTAAAAATCACAAGATATCTTATTATTATGATGTGAACCTAATGATTCATTAGGGAATAGTTTGGAGACATTTATACAAAGATTCCACGAGGGTGGGAGATGATGGCTTATTTTTAGGAAGTCAGAAATTCTACATAGTGACATTTGGCATTTTCTCCCTAATTAAATGATTCTACTTTCATAATAATTAATGAGATAGAAGTATTCGCAGGAGAGAACCCGTAATCAAGAATAATATATGAAATATTCTAAAGAGAGGAACAAGCATAAAATGATTTTTAAAAGAAAGAATCAGTTTTGGTAACGGAGAAGGTGCCCACCAATTCTATATATTGTAAAAGCATTGAGCAGAGAAGGGTTCTTCTTTTTCTGGGAGTCAGTCGGCTACAAGGGAAGAAATGATTTTTTAATCTTATTGTAACAGAGAGAAAGGGATATATTTTATTTTCTGAGCAGCTCGATGAAGATCCAGGAGTAGAGAAAAATCTGTACTTTCCTTATTGTGTATTTGGAAATAAAAAGAGAATTTTGCATCAGGTCTATAGGTCCGGTTATTTATTTCTCTGTTTGAGTTTAATCAGTTGGTTATCTCATTCATATTTTATGAGTACCATCTTGTTTCGAGTCAAGTGTATGAGTGTATAATGAATCAGTTGGTTTTTGTGCACTTATATTTTAGTGATTAAAATATTTAATCTAAACCTTTGTTTTCTCTGTAGTTGGGAAGATGGAATAGATGATCAGTTGGTCATTCATTTCTTTTCTCTAAATCTTTTTTATTATAATCACATTCATTTCATGTTTATGGATGAATGTCAAAAAGCCTTTTGTATCTTCAGGTTAAAGATACGCTCTTTTATCTAATTCATTGAATATCTTTTCATGAGGGAGTTGTACCTCTTAATTCAAAGGAGGATTATCAATTAATGATAACTCATCCAATTGTTAGTATTGTTCATCTTTCTTTCCGGGCATTTAGAGTTGAATTGTTTGTTAATTTGTGGAAGGACAAATTTGTATACTAACAATGATGATAGTCATGATGATGACATGGATGAGGAGGATGATCAATAACATGATCAATGAAATGTATGTCAAGCTATGATCAATGTCACATATGAGGTATTGATTTATTTATAGAAATTTTAATTAAGTTATTATGTGTTGAACTCTATAGTCATGGAGAATATTTTGCATCATGTAAATTTTGTCTTCTATGTAATTTGTAGCTTACATATCATGTAATTTTTGGCTAACTTAAGATAAATGATTTACATATGCAGGAAATTTAGCGCCTTTGACATGGATCGACAGGTATAATTTATTATTTAGTTTCCTTCTCTTTAGTCATTAAAATATATAGATCCTACTATGTCTCTCATTTGATGGATTGCAGGTATCACCAAATAGGTATTTGTCTAATATGTCTTCCTCAAGTGAGGAAAAAGAGAGAATAGAAAACAAAAGTGAGACATCTAGTAGGTCTAAAATAGGGAGATCAACTAGAAGTCAAAAGATTAGAAGAAAATTTGATAAATGAATGCAATTTTTCCTTGCTGAGGGGGGGTCATGTTCTTATGATAATGAGACCAAAGGTGACATGAAGGTTCCCTTAAGGTACACACATCTTCAAAAAGAATGGGTACCCAAGGGACTACCTCTAGTTAATACTGATTTTTCTGTTAATGAAAGGATATATCACATAGCTCCATCTTCGTTACATGGTTTGGGCTTATTTTCCATGGATGGAATAAAGGTCAGTTATAATCAAGTTGTTGAATTGATGGAGTATGTAGGAGCTTGTTACAATTATAAGAATTGGATGTGGATTGTGCAATATAAAAAAAGTATGCGTAGGTATACATTGTCAGCAAATTATATACAATGCAAAGAAAATGATCAAACTACAAGGCTCGCTATGTATATTGATGGAAGGCCAAAAGCAACAGGGAATATTGTAAGTTTTATAAATAGTTCTCAAACCGTGTCAACTAATAAGCAGTCGAATTATATATTTGAGGCACATGAGGGAAATCGTGTATTTGTATGTGTGATAAAATCAATAAGTGTAGGGGAAGAGCTTCTAATAGATTACAATTTGAATCATGTAGATACAAAAAAATTCCCTATCATGGGACTGGTAAGTATAACATTTAAACCAATTGCCTCTAATTAATATTGACTCCAATCGCTTCTGATTGCTAAGAATTACTAATCTTTGTCATAGGGCGACATGGATATTCCACCTCAAGATACAAGCGGGGATGTTCCTCAGAGTACACCTTCTTCATCAAAGGTAAACCTTAATTAGTGTAATTATACAAATTATATAGAAACAAATGTCATATTATTATGTTCTTTTCTTTATGGCTTTGGAGTTATTTTGATAGAATTTTACTGATATTGATGTCACAACTTGATACTTATTGATAGATAAAAGCAAAAAAGGTAGCAGATCAATTGCGATCTAAAGTTGAGGTGGCATTTATAGATGACATAGAATCTAACTCTAACCATGTATTCATGGCTACTCAAATAAAAACTAAATATGGTAAAGAAATTCTTAACCTTATAATGGAAGCAAATGAAACTCAGGAGTCAAAGGAACTTGAAGAAGAATTGACACGTAGAGTCAATTCTATTAATGTAAGCAGTAATTAATCTTAAGCAATAATTAAAGTTCAATAGATGTTTATATTTTATACTATCTTATGGATCATGATCTAAAATATGATGTGTTCTTCTTACAGGGTTTTTTGACACATGTGAAACATCTTCAATATGGTGAGGGTTGTAGCACGGCACCGCCTTCATGTAAATAATCCTTAAACCTTTAACCATTGATTTAACCTTTGTATGCATTATTGACTCAACTTATGTTTGGGATGCTTCTAGTACCCCATTTAATATTTATCCATTGAAAATGTATTTGCTAACAATGATTTCTTCCGCTCATGATGAAGTGCACATGCCTCCTTCGATTAACATTCCACATTCGACAGCTGCATTGTCTGCAACAAGGTGCTTGCAAACATCTTCCTCTGTACCATCTACAACTGGTAAAACCTTATTTTTCTATATTTTTTTGTGCTAATCATGCATTGATTATTTTTCTTGTGTGAATTTTATACAGTGCATGGACCTATTTTGTGCACTAATAGATACACCTACACCTGGTACAAGAATAGATCATACAAGTACTAGTGAAGATCAACCATTTCCTGGATCAGCCCGTGTTACTAGTACTGGTTCATTTATGGGGACATTGTTGTTGAACAAGAACAATATGGTTCCATTAAAACTACCAAAGCTTCCAAGTGCTTTAAAATTATTATTATTTATAGTGTAATTGTAGTTTACTTATACATTTAACTCATTTTGGACTGATAATCCCATGATATTTTTGTAGGAAATGATGTTTTTTATGATCATCTTTTTGAAATGACACTGAAGCTATTTGGGCCCACCATACATAAAAGGTACGTAGCTTCATAATATTGGCACAATATTTTTCTTATCTTCCATTTATTGTACTATATTAAAGTTATGATATCTAACAATTTTGTTTTTTCAAAAAAGGTGGAATGATCAGGATGCTAACTTAAAAAATCAGCTCATTAAATCTTTAGAGGACCTCTTTGGAACTAAAACTTTTGACAGAGTCATGATTCTTAAAAGAGCATCCAAACATATAAAGACTGTGAGGGACCAATATAGAAGGGCTCTAAGGGATAACCCAAAGTACGAGCATCCTCCTATGATTCCATCGATGGAGTGGAATGAAATAATGGAAGATGCAAAAGAGAAAAGGCTAAAGGGTAGTGGAATTCAACCAGAAGACAGAAAAAGAAGGTATGTCATGATAGTATTAAGTAGAATGTAATCATGCACTAATTAATGATCTTTGGAAATATATAATCTAACATGTTTCAAACTTTTCATAGACTGCAAGACACATCAAAAGCCACACAAGTGAGATTAACAAAGGTTGGCCAACACAAACTTGACTCTGGTGGCTATATGAAACTTCACTCTCAACTTGTAAGTAGCAACATTGGAATTTCATATCAAATTTTTATATATAAGGTTGCAAACAATTCTGTTTAATCAAATCATACATGTAAAAGTGAAGATATTAAACAAAAAATATAGGGCATGAAATTCAATGTAGCGCCCATGGATGAAGACAAGAGAATAGCCTTGAAGGAAGGCTATGTAGTCGTGGTTGCATGCCTACGCCAAGAATCCCAAATCCATAATGATGAATCTACTGCACCAAATGAGACACGGGTAAATTGGTCAAATGATTAGTAAATCAAATTGAATAGTTAATTTCGAACATAAATTGACTATTTCATGATAACAATGTGCATGACATTTCACTACAGCCTTCAAATCCTACCACAGAACCTAGGCGTGATGAAGGCCATGATGTGCATCACAATGTTGGAGGTATTAATTTTCTATTAGAAATAAATTACATAATTATTAATAGAATTTAACATCTTTAATTGCAATTGGCCGTGTAACTTTTTTTTGAATATTTTAGAGCATGTTGAGCATGTTGAGGTAGAGGAAGATCAAAATGTTATTGTACATGATGATGTGGCATTGTCAGGTAAAGAAAAATGCATGTTATGTTCTACTGGTTAATGAAATACATGTAACAATAAAAAAAAGTATGCGAATTTAACCCATTTACTTGTTATTGCAGCAAATCCCCCTTTAGTGCAGCAGCGTCGTCCTCCTCAAGACATGAGGAAGCATCATAATTTGAGATCAAAACCACAAGAGGAGGAAGATAATATTGATGCTCCTATCAACCTTTACCTAAATAAGAAATCTAAGAAAAACCCAAAAAAGAAATGATTTCTTTAAAATGCTCTTTGATAAAACTTGTTTGATTAACTTTGTTGGATAATGAAAGAACATTGTTTTAAGTAATTATATATGAATGTTGTGTATTAATATTGAATTATATGTCATGTTAATGAATATTGTTATGTGTTAATTAATTCTTGATTAGTGTTGTGTATTAATGAATGTTATGTGATTGTATTGATTGAATGTTATAGTTCATAAATGGATGAATGAAGTGTGTAATTAGATGTTAATGGGGAATTTAGATTGATGTTAGGGGGAGGGGGGTGAGGCCAGATGACCTTCCACCTTCACGTGGTTGGCCTTGTTAAGTAGAGAATATTAAAGTATTCTCGAAACCAATTGAAGCTCAAACTATCATACCTTCATTATTTAATCAATTTCATTCATTCTAGGTCTTTGCTCATAAGTGCATTTTGAATGTGTCATTGTCAGGAAACTATCATATAAAAAACTAGAAGGGCCAATAGTCAACTTCTCATTGTCATTGTCTAGCATGATTCGCATTTTGTGTAAGTATTCTCGTATTGAATGTGTCAACCTCTCTTGGCCTAATGTGGATTATTTCATTGGTTTGTGTTTTTGAGTAGGTGAAGTGTTAAATCAGATATCAGTTGGATCTATAAGTAGCATAGATATTCTATAGCTAATAGCCTAATACACCCACGTGAATAAATTTACTTGATGCCCCCTTAGGATTTACTTAAGTAAACAGTCTTTATGTGCTCAAAAATCAGTTGTTTTAGTGTTGCAATTGTAGATGATTGTATGCATGAATTCAATGGCAAGAACTAAACATTAAGAAATAGAGCAATAACACAAGATAATACTGTAGAGAAGCGCGATGTGGTGAAAACTCTTGCACAACAAGGCTATACATGTTGAAGATTTAAATGCCTATCTGTTTAGGTCTTTGCAAATGATGACTTGATGCAGTTAAGTATCAAGCACCTAGTGAAGGGTGGCTAATCCAAGAAGCTATGCATGCACAATGATGATCTCTTAAAAGTAGAATTACAACTCTGAATAACAGCATTCCATTTCTTCATTGGTCAAATCTATTGCAATCTTTTTAATGATGGTTCTCTTTATGATGTTTGTATTTTTTTGGATTTTCATTTGACCATCCTCTGTGGTTATTAATTGACTTATCTTGTGCACACTATTGATCATCCAATGCCCTAGTGTGCCAAATGTTTAGTTGGATTCCACAAACATTGTATAAAAATTTTCTGTCATTGTTTCTCTAGTAAATCTATTTGTGTCCATTGAGTCCTATTATTCCCTTGAAGGTTTTATTGGGTAATATAAGTTGTGGAACTTTGTTGGTTGACTTTGTTTTTGAAATGGTGTGGGAACTATTTGAAACATGGGCATTGCTCTTGGAAGGGTTTACATTTCTTATAAATTTTTTTGTAACTTTTAAGCTCTATGATAATGCTTTTCATCCTTCTATGATAGGCAAATGAATCCAAGAAGGAAGCTTTCAGGAAATATTTGGAGTCAAGTGGCATGCTTGATATCCTCACAAAAGGTCTACAGCAGTTCTTCTTATATGATGAAATGCTGAATCTAGAAAATTAATTTGTGAATTTGCATCTATTTGTGAGATAATATATTAATATTGGCAGTTCCTCTTATATGATGAAATGTTGATTTTAGAAAATTAGTTTGTGAATTTGCATCCATTATTTTTGGATGCCTAAATGTTATGTTTGCCTTGTGAGGATTCAAATTAATTTGATTGATATGATCTTCGAAATGGTGTAGTAGTCTTTTAGATTAATGTGATTTGTATTATCATATAATATCTCTGCTCTTATAAACTACCTTGTTTCCATGTATAATTTACAATTATTCGTTCCAGTGTTCTAAAGATGAATCTGGATGATATCTTTGAGCAAAAGAATGAGGTTGCTAAAGCTTTTGAAGAACTTGAAAAGGTTGATATATTCATATCAATTTCATTTATTTATTGATGTGTATTGTCAATTGATTACTGTAAAATATCTCTTAAATATCAAACAAGATGAAATTTGAATGAAATATGATTCAATCATTCATTTCTACGCTTACAGGCTATGTCAAACTACGGATATGAGATAGTTCAAACACTTATTGTGGATATAGAGGCTGATGTGCATGTCAAGAAAGCAATGAATGAAATAAATGTAGGCAAGACTTTTACATCCAATACTAAATGTCCTTTTTACCATGATATTGTTGGAGATTGCTAGCATATACTTTTGCATTTTGTAAATGGGTTGATGGTATTCATTTATTTAAGAAAACCCAACTCATTATCCTCAACTTTGTTCATTTTTTTGTTCTATATCTGTTTAGTTTATTTACCCAAAATTTCTCTCAATTTCACCATCATTCATTTCATTGTTTTATATCAGCTGCAAGAATGAGGGTGGAAACACAAGAAAAAGCAGAGGCAAAGAAAATTTTACAAATCAAGAGAGCAGAAGGGGAAGTAGAATCAAAGTATCTGTCAAGAGTTGGCATTGCTAGGCAAAGGCAAACAATTGCGGATGGGCTAAGAGATAATGTGCTTGCTTTCTCAAGGAATGTGCCTAGCACAACTGCAAAGGATGTGATGGATATGGTGTTGGTGACATAGTATTTTGACACTATGAAAGAGATTGGAGCACATTCCAAATCTTCAGCGGTGTTCATACCCCATGGACCTGGTGTAGTTCATGATGTTGCTCAGCAAATCAGAGATGGACTGCTTCGGGGATCACATGCCTCTCATTAGTAACTACCATCACAACAAAATCGGCAACAACATTCAAGTTAATGGACATGGTGATGATATTGTTTTAGGGTTTGAAGCTTTCCTTATTTTATTTTCCAGTATGCATCAACACTTCCTTTTATGTTATATATGTATATTTTATAGATTTGTATATTTATAATTTTAAAAGTTGTATGTAATATACATTGGGAGATAATATATTGATATTGGCAGTTCTTCTTATATGATGAAATGTTGAATCTAGAAAATTAATTTGTGAATTTGCATCTATTTGTGAGATAATATATTAATATTTACAGTTCCTCTTATATGATGAAATGCTGATTTTAGAAAATTAGTTTGTGAATTTGCATCCATTATTTTTGGATGCCCGAATGTTATGTTTGCCTTGTGAGGATTCAAATTAATTTGATTGATATGATCTTCGAAATGGTTTAGTAGTCTTTTATATTAATGTGATTTGTATTATTGTATAATATCTCTACTCTTATAAGCTTTCAGGAAATATTTGGATTCAAGCGGCATGCTCAATACCCTCAAAATAAAATATCTCTGCTCTTATAAACTTTGAATTTGCAAAATAAATTCTCCTTGAGACATACTTCTCTAACTTATTACATCTAATTTAGAACAAGTACCCTGAAAAAGTTCATAGGCCCATACAAGACACCCACCAAAATATAGACCATCAATTTATAGAACCCTTGCAAGATATCCCAAGGAATGACAGGTAGTGAAAACCAGATAGATAGAAAAAAGAACATAACCATATGTTGCCTCACCTGTTTGAGGTAAGCCAAACTTAGTCCAATTCTCTTAACAATGGTACATATCCGTCCAAGTGCAACAACCTTCAAATATTTGCAATGGTAAAGAGAATCCCCATATTTTATCAGCCTAACATAGTCTTTGGCCACTTTGGCAATCAGATTACGAGCAATATTGATTTTCCAGTAGGATTTTTTTTAAAAAAAGAAAGGTTTTCGTAGCATTATCTACCACTTAAGAAAAAGTTTCCATAGCTAAATTTCCTTGCCACAGTTAATATTGCTCTAAAGACTTACAAGTTAGTAAGTCCTCGACTAAAGGGTTGATAAACTAAATAAAGTTTTAAACATATGAACATATAAAACTCATACAAGCAAAAGCCGGAGCCAAATTGAATAGCATTGGCTATTTGTCAGTGGAAGGTCCCTGCTAGAACAGACACATTTGTCACTTCATTAAGAAGACAATTGTGTACTAAGTTTCCTAACTGTATAAGTCATCGTCATCTTTATTATCTACTGTAGAAAATACATCCGAAGCACCAGCAGAAGCACCAGGAAATCAAAATTCAGAACCAAAGCCTCGAGATTGTTGTAGTATTTGTGCAAAGGCTTGATACTTCCGAATATCAGCATCACTGACACTTCTTCGGGCATATTTCATTGACTCCTCAAAATTATCTTGTAAAAGTGCAGAGGAAAGAGAACATGACAAATTGAAATAATAAGATACAAGTTGAGGAAAATTGAATCAAAAAATGTAAAATTCTAACAAACCAGTTCAAAACAAATCATTAAGAAATTCATAACCAAATCTAGTTTGCAAAAGCCACCACAATTGAAACTCACCTTCTCAATATTTTCTCTAATAGCATACTTGCAAGCCCACTGACAAATCTCTGTAATATCTCATCAATAAATATAATGGATGGGGCATTCTTCTCAGCCTCCTTAAAAGCCTTCTGCAGATTGCTTTCACTTTCTCCAACCAACTTTGACATGATCTCAGGTCCATTGATACAGAAAAAGAAGGCACCGGTTTCATTTGCCACTGCCCTAGCAATTAAAGTTTTCCCAAAACCAGGAGGCCCATAGAGCAGAATACCCTTTGGGGGCTTCACACCAATAGATTTGAAGAGTTGTGGGTGTCTAAGAGGAAGCTCTACCAATTCACGGATCACCAGTCAGAGCCTATCTCTCAAATAGTTCAAACAAAATGAAAAAACCCATAGTTTCATGCAGAGCAGAGTAGATGGATTGCTAGAGCCCAAAGCAGTCTGGAAAACAAAACGAGCAAGGACCGACTGGCAACAAGCAGCAAACTGAGTGTGGACACCTGAAGATAAATATCTAGACTAATCACCTATCAGAATGTCGTTGGTGATTAGTCTGGATATTTATCTTCAATTTTTTTTTAAATACTCCGTATTTCGTCAAAATTTTGACTCATAGTCGTCGAAAGTCTGGCCTAGTTTGGTCTAAAAATCAACCATTCTATGTCGAAATGTGGCATCGTGGGTTTGGCATCCTAGTCGGAGCCGCTAAATATTTCTGTCGAAAGTCTGGCCTAGTTTGGTCTAAAAATCGACCAATCTGTGTCAAAATGTGGCATCGTGGGTTTGGCATCCTGGTCTAACATGCGATGAAATGTGGTCAAAATATGACCGTCGTGAGTTTGGCATCCTAGTTGGAGTGACCAAATTTTTCGACCAATATTAATCTATATTGGTCGAAAGATCGACCAATATACCAACACTTGCTAATGTTATTTTCGGCCTAGATCACCCTCATTTTTTACCATTATTGGCGTCGATTATTCTACGGTTGCGGCAATGGGTCAATATTTCGATGCAGATAATAGCGACAAACCAGTTGGTCAACTATTCGACCAAGTTGGGTAGAAACTTCAACCAATAGTGTGTCGAAAAATGGTGCAAAATTTACTAGTGCAAGGACCTCCAAAGAGCCCTTTGAGAAACTTTATTATTAGGTGCATATATATTAGACACCACCCAAGAACACCCATCATGAAGATGCTCAAAATGAGTAGCAATATGGTTGGAGGTAGAAACAATGATAGTACCTTTAATGAGCCTTGTGTTCCAAAAAGTGTATATCCCACTAGACACACAGTCAAATTCCACATAATGAACTCGGTCATTTTTAAAGAAGGCAATTATTAGATCAACAAGCTTCTTCTCTAGAATTTTAGTTTCATGAACAAAACAAATATCAGGTTTATGCTCTAGAATCAAGTTAGATAGGAGAGGATGCTTAAGGGGGTTATTTAACCCTTAATATTCTAGGAGAAAATCTTCATTTTAAAGATCGGGGGAGCTAAAAAGGCCCATCTCTGGAAATGTCCTCTGCAATCCATCTATAACTTCTTCTTTACTGATCCTATCTCTTGTCTAAATGAAACTAGGTCTACACAACCCTATGGCAGTATTACCACAATCAGATTTCAATTAGCTTCTGCTGTTAACCACAAAGGTTTGAGATTCAATCTTCTTCCTATTCCATGACTTGACCATGGTAAAAGGCATAATTTTTCCTTCATCTGAGTTTTGAGAGAACAAAAGATCATCAATATTTATTTCCTCCTTATCAGTGATTGGCTCCTCGTCTCCATGTTGAGACTAAACTTCAACCTCAACACTCGCATCCTTCCTAATTTCTACGTAAATCATTAACCAAATTAACCATGATATTAATATCAGACACATCTGGAACACTATCCACACTTTCCCAGCTAGTCTCATCTGGAACAAAAGAATATTGGTCAGTCGAGCTTGGACCCACTTTGTCCCCTTGATTATTATCCTGAAGCAAAGGTTTGTGCATCGTTGTAGCTTCCATCCTTCTCTTGAGATCTCATGAGTCCCAAATCCAAAACTTGTGTGTCCCCTCTACGTCGGACTTTGGGATGTCTTTTTTATTGCACGTTAACTTAGAAGACGTCTTAAGGGTTTTCTTGGACGGACAATTTTTTACCCAGTGGTCGTATTTTTTATAGTGAAAAAAAGAAAATAGTGATGATTCAAACTCCAAATATTACGCCCAAACCCCCCCACTTAGAATTAATAGAAACTTCACAGGGGAGGTCAGTAGACTGTTTAATGTTAACACAAAGTCTAGCATAAACCAACCTTTTATTGATCGTAGTCTTGGGATCGATAGATATTAACTCACCAAAGAAAGAAGCTATGCCTTGAAAGATTTCTTCATCCCAATATTTCAGTGGTAACCCAAGAAATCTTACCTGAACCAGGGCAGAATCATAGACCCAGTTTAATGGGGATAACCATGGCTCTCATTTCTTAAGAGAAAGCAAGGCCCTACTGAGAATCAAAGGTCCCCCATCCAAGAGAGAGAAAAGATCCTCCTCACAAGTAAATGAAAAGGATAAAAAACCTTTTCCATGGCTAGAACATCAATCTAGCTCGTATTCTTCCATTTTTTTTAGCAACCCAGGCTCTCATAGAGTTGATATTAGGATGAGGACCCACAAATTTCCTAATATGAGATCACTCCATCACAAAGACCGTATTTTCAACAAAAGAATCTGAGAGAGACATAGAGAAATCACTCGAAATTGGGTCAATAGAATAAAAAACTGGCAAGATTGACTTACCTTTAAGTCTGTTACTGAAAAGTTCAGTCCACTTTTTATTCTCCCGCTTGGGTCCCTCTAGACTCCCATTCTCCTTCGGCAGACTCAAGCCCAGACCCAACTACATGCCATCTGCATAGAAAACAAGTGTCAAGACAGATTCAGGGGCCTTAGATTTCTCGGAATCCACAGTGTCTACCATCAAACCTCCATCAAGTGGAAAGATGTTTCCTACCTTACCTGAATTCAAATCCCCTCTATTTCCACTTCCTATGCACTCCTCCTCCATGATTCATATTAATTCATTTGTATTTCTCAGTGCCTCAAAAAGATTTAAAAATCGTTCCCATTAAGAAGATCTTGGAGGACTACAATAACTTTATTCTTGTTAATAATATGATAGATTGTAAACTTAATAATGTGTTCTTTACATTGTGTAATAAGAGAAAGAACTCCTCTTAGATAGCTAAGAGACTTGATAGATTTATAATTGTAGATACCTCATTGACCTCTTCTCTTGATTATTCATCTTCTATTTTGTCTAATTTGGGTTCAAATCATTTCCTAATCCTTTTTGTTGTATATGAAGATAGGGCTCAATTCAAAAAAAACTTTCAAATTGGAATCATTGTTGTTCAAGGATGCTTCCTTCATTCTAATGTTAATACATTAGTGATTGAACTCAAAGAACTAAAAAACTATGGAGAAGGAAAAATTTTCTAACCTTAAGACCAACTAAAGTCTTGAAGGATTAAACCATCCCTAGGGCCACCTCACTTAACTAGCGCTCTAGTGAGATAGGATGCAAGAGATTCAGAGTAACTACTAGCTACTAACACACAATGATATTTTAACTAAAAAAATTAGAAAAGGACACTATTAAAATGAAATGCCAAACTCCACAAACTCATTTCCCAAGACACACATGAAGGTCAAGAATAAGAGCATGAGTACAAGATACCAATGTAATTTGTGCATACATCATATATGAACAAAGTATGGAGGATGGCATGGAATTTGATAAAAATAGTAGAAACTAGAACTAAGATGATATAGCACAAAATAAAGTAATAACAACATATATAAAAGACATAATTACTCTATAAAAATAATGAAATACTAAAGAGGAGAGAAAAGAATAATCTCTTGTTGAATGTGAGTTGATGAAACTAATATTCCGCCATCTTCTCATACAAACCTATGCAAATGAAGATGAATAAAATTGTTCGGTGGTTTTTTGGAGACCTACCTCAGTTAGATCCTAATTTTTGTGTTTCCACCTCCACAACAGCTAATATAGATAAGATAAATGGTGATAGAAGACCGCAAAGATCAAATGATGAATTAATAATATTGCAAGACGTAGATAAACAAGTAAGGTATGTTAAATAAGATTCAAAATAAGGCAATGTGAGTAACTTGTATTCACCGCCATAAATCCAAATCTTAGCAAAGTGAAGGAAAAGATGACCAAGAGAGCACAAACCAGTTATCTCAATGTAATATAAATCTCAAGAACACAATTAAAAATCTATGTAAATGGACTGTGGAATGAAACTGCTCAAAGAGAGTTACCTATAAGTGCATAGAGAGCATGAATAAGGCCAAATAAAGGTTCAAAATGGAGATATAATGGTCATTTTAAAATTTGGGCATCGGTGGATGGTTGAATTGGGAATCGTGTTTTAAGAGTAGCAGTTTGTAATGCCTCAACAACACTCTACACATCTAAATATTTATGCGATAAGTGTGCACCACATAAACATCTTTGTAGCATGTATGCATCCTATGTCATCTAGGCCATGTGTCCAAGATCCTAAGAACGTGGTGAAAAAGGCTAAGTGAGAGGGGTGAAGTGCAATTTCATATTTAAATCTAAGGAGACATGATGTAATGGAAAATTATATCAAGGTACAAATTTATGACATTACATGTTTCCCCTACTTTAGCGAGCATATCAAGACAAGAGAATGTGCGATAAAGTAGAGAGAACTTACTTGTAGGGATTTTGTTCACATAGGGTTTCCCCCAGTGAGAAAGTGTTGAATTTTTTTGAGATGCATCCTACATGCAAGTTGCAAACAAGCATGCTAGACAATAAAGACAACTTGTAGACAAAGACCATCGATGGTATTTCAATATGGTTGGAAATTTGTGTTATATCATAAAGCCATATGATCTAGGGAAATCTTGATAGTGTACCTACGCAAGTAGAAAAAGATAGATAGTTGCATGAAAGGGTGGCTTTAGATAATAAATTGATGTGAATAGAAGAAGATAAATTGACACAAGGTAGGACTGGAGGGGCCAGGAATGGCACACCCTAACCAGATCCACCTTGTTCAACAACACGTGGAAGAAACAACACACAACAGTGAGAGAGAATGCAGAAAACTTTCATATATTATCTTCAAATTGATTCATACATGTTAGGCTGTAAGGCCTTCCCGATTTCAGCCAGATATTACAATCAAGTACAGAAGTCCTCAGACATGCGAGGATCTACAAACCATCTCTAAACTTCTATCTTCTATCTTCTAAAACTTCCCCTAAACTCTAACCAAACAACTACATTTATACAAGAGGCTACCGAACCAAGTCAGTCTTCAAATCCACAATCAACGGAAGGAATGACCAGATCTAGGTCCACACGCTTTCCAATGATGGATACCAACATTAAATCCATGACCCAAATTAACTGCATGAGTCGGCCTCAAAAGAAATCTAAAACAAACAACTCGGTAAGCAAGGAAACCGAGCGCCAGACAAGCATCACCGAGCACCAGGGAAATTCACTGAGTGCTAGAGAGATAACTGACCCAACACCAGCAAACAAAGGAAACCGAGCAACACCGAACCAACTCGGTCAAAGAAGGAACCGAGCAACACAAACAAACTCAAATATGTTTTTGGTGACATGGGATTGCCAAGGACCCAAGATGCTCCTACATTAGACACCTAGAGTTATTTGAAATGTTTCTCCAAATCATGAAACATGTATGATCCGAGCTACATCCAACTTAGACTGTGAAATCGATGAACTGTCTTCAATTGGTCTATTCTTCCACTTTACCAAATATTCCATATATTGTTTTCCTCTTGTACTTCTGCCAATTCTTTTCTCCAAAATCTTTTCAACTTCTTCATTATGCTTCTTAGGATAATCCATCAGTACTATCATGTCTTCTTTAGGTTCATGAAACTCATACAAATCAATAATGTTGAATATAGGTGATATATCCATGTCATAAGGTAACTCAATCTCATATGCATTTCCACTATCAAATTTTCTCAAAATCTTGCAAGGTCCAAACTTCTTCATCTTCAGCTTTCCCTATGTTCCAACAGGAAATTTGCCTCTCCTCAAATGAACCATCACTTCATCACCAACATCAAAATTCTTATTTCTTCTTGATCTATCAACTATGTCTTTGAATTTTTGATTACTCTTTTCCAGCTTAAGCTTCACATCTTCATGCAATGCCTTCATGTACTTAGCAAATTTTACTCCTTCAGCACTTCTCTTTATTTCATTGACAATGTCTCTCAAATCTGATATACCTCTCAGTTGTATGCCATTTACAATCTCAAAAGGTATTTTTTCAGTACTCCTATTGACTGAATTATTATATGCAAACTCTACTTGTACCAACACAGAATCCCAATTACTCGGTGTGTCTCCAACTAAACATCTCAAAAGATTACCCAAACTTCTATTCACAACTTATGTCTGTCCATCGGTTTGTGGGTGAAATGTAGAACTATATTTCAACTCAGTACCCAACTTTCTCCAAAGAGTCTTCCAAAAGTATCCAACAAATTTACTATCTTGGTCAGAGATAATACTCCTTAGTAATCCATGCAATCTGACAATTTCCTTAAAGAAAATATCTACTACATGTACTACATCTAATGACTTTCTACAAGGTATAAAATGTGTCATTTTAGAAAATATATCCACAACAACAAATATAGAATCATTACCTCTTACTGTCTTCGTTAAGCCAAGAACAAAATCCATACTGATGTCAATCCAAGGTTTCTCAGGTATAGCAATCGGTGTATACAATCTAGTATTTTGACTAACTCCTTTTGTAATTTGACAAACTCCATAGCTTTTCACAAATTTCCAAACATCTTTATACAACTGTGGCTAGAAGTACTTCTCCTTAAGAAAATTCAATGTCTTATCAACACCAAAATGTCCAGCCAAACCACTACTATGTTTCTCCTTTATTAAATTAGTTTGCATTTCTCCTCTCGGTATACACAACTAAATACCTTTAAACAACATACCTCCTTGCATAAAATATTCATCCCATTTAGTACTCTATTGATCTTGAATAGGTGCTCTACACTTTCTCCACTGCTTAGAAAAATCAGGATCAAATTCATAAGAATCTCTCATGTCATCAAAGCCTAGAACTCCAATTTTCATCTCGGTCATCAAAGATCTTCTTCTACTCAATGCATCAGCAACTCGATCAGTGACTCCACTCTTATGCTTTATCACAAATGTATAACTTTGTAAATACACAACCCATTTCATATGTCTCTGATTCAACTTATTTTGACTACACAAATATTGTAAAGCCTTATGATCAGTATACAACACAAATTCACTCAGCATCAAATAATGTCTCCATTTCTTTAGTGTTTGAACAATAGCATAGAATTCTTGATCATACACAGAATATTTCCTTTTTGCATCATTCAACTTTTCACTAAAGAAAGCAACGGGTTTACCTTCTTGACTTAACACAGCACCAATTGCACTTCCACTTGCATCACATTCCACTTGAAATACCTTATTGAAATCAGGCAATGCCAAAACAAGCAATTCAACAACCTTCTGCTTCAAAGTCTCAAAAATTTTATCAGCTCCATGTGTCTAATTGAATTCTCTTTTGTCTCCTTTCATTGTCTCAGTCATAGCATTACAAATTGAACTAAAATTCCTAATGAACTTTAGGTAAAAACTTGCCAAAACATGAAATGATCTTACCTCACTAGCATTCATAGGTGTAGGCCAATTCAAAATAGCTTCAACCTTTTCAGGATCCATTTTCAAACCATCAGCCGAAATCACAAATCCCAAATACACAATCTCCTCTTTCATGAATGAACACTTTTTCATATTTATCAGCAACTTTTCTTCCTTCAATCTCTTCAAAACTTGTCTAACATGCAACAAATGTTCTTCTTTGGTCTTACTAAATATCAGATATCATCAAGATATACACTCACAAACTTACCCAAGAATTTCTTCAAAACTTCATTCATCAACCTCATAAAAGTACTCACCGCATTAGTTAAACCAAAAGGCACAACCAACCACTCATACAAACCTTCTTTTGTTTTGAAAGCAGTCTTCCATTCATCACCTTCTCTGATTCTGATATGATGATACCCACTTTTCAAATTAATTTTAGTAAAATACTTTTCTCCAGTCAAGCTATCCATTATATCATCCTTTCTCGGTATAGAAAACCTATACTTCACTGTTATCTTGTTGATTGCTCTAGAATCAGTACACATTCACCATTCTCCATTCTTCTTAGGTGCCAATACCATAGGTACTGTACAAGGACTCAAACTTTCTCTAATCAAACCTTTCTACAACAATTCTTGAATTTGTCAGTTCAATTCTTGATTCTCGGTAGGTGTCAACTAATGAGGTGCCTTATTTGGTAAACTAGCTCCAGGAATAAGATACATGCAATGATCAATGCTTCTCTTCGGTGGAAAACCATCAAGTACATTATCAGAAATAATTTCACTATACTTAGTGAGTAACCTATCAATCTCCTCAAGGACATTATCCTCTATTTTCTTACTCAGTTTGTTAGGAATCACAGCAAAACATACATCATTTTTCTTTAAATCCTTAACAAACTTTCTTCCTTCCATCAAACAAACTTTCACAGATGTGCAAACATTACTAATAGGTTCTTCCATCAAAGGTAACAAGATTTGTCTTCTTCCATCAGCCCAAATGGTATACTTATGCAATCTCCCATCATATATAGCATGTTTATCATATTGCCAAGGTCTATCCAATAAAATATGACAACAATCCATAGGCATGATATCACATAACACCTTATCATAGTACTTTCCAATTTTCAAATTCACATAACATTGTTCACTTACCAAGAGTGTATGCTCATCTTTGATCCATGAAATCTTATAGGGCTTTGGAAGTTCCAACCTTTTCAACTATAACTTTGTGACCATTTCCTCAGATGCCAGATTCTCCGAGCTACCACTGTCAATGATTACCTTCCAAAAAATTTTAGAAACTCTACATCTGGTCTTAAACAAACTTTTCCTAACCAGATCTTCCTTTTTACCTTCATTCCAAAGTGCTCTCCTTACCATCAAGTTATTTTCCTTCTTAGGTTCATTCAATGACTCTTCTTGCACCAAAGCATTTCTACTGCTACCAACCTTCTTACTTGCATGTGTACACTCAAATTATCTATGTCCTTCTTCTCCACAATTGTAACAAGTTCCTCGGAAACCACCTCTATTATAACCACCTCGGTAGTTACTGCCTCTACCTCTAGATGAAATTTCACCTTTCCACTCGGTCTTGCCTTTATCCAAAGTTGTCTTTTCATGTTCAGATCTACTATTTTCACCATGAGATCTACCTCTTCCTCTAGGGAATCTACCACCTCTTCCTCTTTGTCTTTGCTCATGTCTCTTATTCAATTTATCCTCAATTTTCAATGCAAATTGATAAGCCTCTTCAATGTTCTCCAGTTTGACCAAACTGATTTCTTCTTGGATGGAAATTCTCAAACCATTCAGGTATCTAGTAATTCTTTCCACATCATCTTCCTCATGTCCAGATCTAATATCTAATCTATAGAATTACTCAGTATATTCCTTTACCGAGTTATCTTTTTGTCTCAAACTTTACATTCACCTAACTAGGTTAATCTGACAATCACAAGGTAAGAATTTTCCTTTCAATTTATTCACCATCTTACTCCATACCTTGATTTTGTCTTTGCCTTTCCTCTTTCTGTCTAGCTATAGATGTTCCCACCATAAGGATGCATGACTTTTCAACTTTGTGCTTGCAATTTTCACCTTCTTTTCCTCAAGTACATTTTCATACTCAAAGTACTTTTCCATTTCAGTGATCCAATCCACCAATTCATCATGATCCAATTCTCCACCATACTCAGGAGGATTAAAGTGTGGTGTAGACTTCAGACTTGTCAAATCCTTCAAGAATCTTTCCTCAACCTGATCCGTCATAGGTGCAGGTTCTATATCACCTTGTTCTATCTCAATTTCATCATCACTAACATCTTCAAGATGACTTCCTCTTCTCTAGGTTGTTTCAACAGCTTCTAATCTAGAAGCAAGTTGTCTCAACATATCTGCCAATCCTGGATCCACATCTCACCTCCCACGAACCATCTTGAAAACCCTCTACAATTGCAGGTCAGATCACAATCTGCTATGCCACAACAATTCAACTAGGGCTTCATAAGAAGGAACCTTCAAATCTAGATTTGCAAACCTAGATCCAGATCTAACCTCACTCTAATACCACCTGACGCAGGGTAGGACTGGAGGGGCCAGGAATGGCACACCCTAACCATATCCACCTTGCTCAACAACATGTGGAAGCAACAACACACAACAATGAGAGAGAGAATGTAGAAAACTTTCATATATTATCTTTAAATCGATTCATACATGTCGAGCTGTAAGGCCTTCCTGATTTCAGCCAGATATTACAATCAAGTATAGAAGTCCTCAAACATGTGAGGATTTGTGAACCATCTAAACTTCTATCTTCTAAAACTTCCCCTAAACTCTAACCAAACAACTACATTTATACAAGAGGCTACCAAACCAAGTCGGCCTTCAGATCCACAATCAACAGAAGGAATGACCAGATCTAGGTCCACACATTTCCCAATGATGGATACCAACATTAAATCCATGACCCAAATTAACTGCACGAGTCGGCCTCAAAAAAAATCCAAAACAAACAACTCGATAAGCAAGGAAATCGAGTGCCAGACAAGCATCACTGAGCGCCAAGGAAATTCACTAAGCACCAAAGAGATAACCAACCAACACCGATGAACAAAGGAAATCGAGCAACACCGAACCAACTCAGTCAAAGCAGGAACCGAGCAACACAAAAAAACTCAAATATGTTTTTGGTGACACAGGATTGCCAAGGACCCAAGACGCTCCTGCATCATAAATAGTCACATGATAGGGCAACTTAGACATGCACTGACACACATGGAAAAAGATAGATAAGTGTGTGATAGGGAAACTTAGACTACGTTGAAATGTGTTGCAAAAGATAGATACACATATTATAAGGAGATATTTGATAAGATAATGGATTAGACCCCACCACGGAAAACGTAAAGATAAAAAGAAAGTTGAAAATTCTAAGAAAAACCTATGATGTAGAGACAATGTGACAATCAAATAGATAGAAAATCAAATAAAAGAGATATAATAGTCCCCTCTTAGAATGGACCGACTCAGAGGGGAGAACGAGACATTCTAATTAAGGAGAGATAAAGACATTGTGGCATGTCAACATACAATATGTTTCCATGGAATGTCACTTCCTAATGGGTGACATATGATCTCCACAACATCCAATAAATTGGCATCAGAACCTAGAAGAGTGATATACATCCTCTCAGTGGATATTTCATCATAAAAAATCATGGCTCATAGCTTAATAATAGCACATAAAGACAAAAAAAATAAAAAATTTGGGTCAACATGGAAGAAAAGCTTAAATGTCCCCAATATTTTGCATCATCCCCAAATGCTAAAATTCAAGATACAAAAAATAGAAGAATAAGACAAAACATATAAGAAGTTGCACAATAGATAACCCCCCATTTCCAAGTACCAATAGAGTAAAAGGGTCCTAAAAGAGGGAACAAAATTGAAATAAAAGTGCTAGGGAGCACATACAAATACACTCTAATCTAAAGATGTGGAATCAAATACTACGTTCACAGGTCATTCACAAATAGTTCACCATCCTCCCAATCTTGATCATATGGGGAGGGAGCTCAAGATTTCAATTTTATAGCTATGACATCGGCCTTGAATTCCCCACCAATAACTATATCCAAAGACAAGGAAACCTCAACATTCTCATCTAAGAGCTCCACCAAGGAAAATGAGAGAGATTGTATGAAGATTGTCCTCAATGCTATAATCTCCTCAAGTGATTAAAACAAACAAGCATCATAGTTTGTAAGTAGCCCATATTAATGTCCATATTTAGAAGATACCTTACTAAATTATTTGAAAAGGGAAAAGACAAACTCAAGACAAGATAGAAATTTCTCCACTTAGAGGATCAAAATGGAAAGAGGATATGTTAGAGTGGATTTGTGATAATGGAACTCTGGCATTGGGCCATGGTCAAAATTCCTCTTAAAGGATAGAGGTGAATCCAATCCAATGTAGTACCCTTAAGGACTCCAAGAAAGCTAGGGTGATGATCAATGGATGGACCTAGTCAAATTTGGGTGGACATCACTATGCTACATACTACCTAGGTGTGTAGCATGTTCACTAGTGTAGAAAATGGTGGGATGTCTACCAATGAGGTGATGAGTGGTGGCTCCTACGATGAAGAGATAAAGACTTAGACCCACTTGGTACAAGTACTAGTCACTCCTGACATGGGAGGAAGCGAGATGGAGGAGGTTGTAGGGTGCAATGTTGGAGTATCTTAGATAGGGGTGGGAGTAGGGATAGGGACATAAATAGTAGACATGGGATTAGAAGATGCACTTTCTACCCTTGTGGAAGCCTCATGTGCTAAGGCCCTCTCTCAATGATGATGCTTATACTCACATGAAAGATGGTTTGATTGCAAATACTAAGAAGCTCATGAGGGTTCAATGGCATACTAGTCCATAGGAGTGTTAACCAATGTCATTGCTAGAGAATTGGGGGGGGAAACGATGGAGTAGGATGTGACACTATCATAATAACTACCAGCTCAATCACGAGTACCTTTCCACTTTTTTTCTTGTAGGCGGTAGGAGAAACTAAGGATACCCTTAGAGGATGAGGGGGAGGTGCTAAGGGGGAGGGTGTAAACTTATTAGACCTATTTCCCTTACCAAATATGGTAGGTTGAGGTATGTCTACAATTATTGGGATGGGGAAAGGCAGGTGGACCTTGGGTTTAGGAAACATGGGTGCCTTTCCTTTTTCTTGACTAGGTATAAACATAGGAATAAAAGGCAATTCTAGATGTTGCAAAAACCTAAGATGAATGAGGAGGCTTCTGATGGGGCATGCACTTTTTTTGAGCCCTTGATGAAGAAGGTATGGATTTTGAAGTATACTAAGCCTCATGAGAGGGCTAGACAAGAGGAACAAGGATAGGCATTATAGATTTAAATTTTAGTTTCCTAACCTTATACTATTGATAATTGAGGAATGACACATTGTGTCAGGGATGCAAGTGAACTACTAGAGTAGGCCAAAAATGATCAAAGAGAAAGTCCCCATAGGACACAAAAGGGTGATAACCAGTGTCCTAGATCATGTACTTGTTACCATCATGGGGAAACTTCAAGCACTTATGCACAAATAAAGGGACAGATCATATGAATGCTAGCCAAGGGATAAACACCTTAACTCTGAAGAGGTATAATTCAATAATTGCAACAAAATTTAAGAAGACCGCTTTCACTCCTACCTTGATCATCAAGGTGGTGGACCCTAAAGGGGGAAGTGACAATGAATCATGCATCTTGATGGTGCTAGAACACTCTTTGTATCTCATATGATTTAATTTGTTGACAAAGAGGACTTCCTCAGTGATAAGGTCAACCTAGCACATAGGGTCAACCAAGACGTCTCTATTAAAGACACTATTGGTCAACACTAGGAAATAAAGGGGAGAGGGATCTCTACTATATGGATCATCTAGAGGCATAAAATTGATATTTGTTAAAGGAACCCTTTGGGAAAGTGGTAAGATAGGAGTGATTCTAATCATATTTATACAAGGACTTCCACTTAGAAAGGAGGAGATTTGATGTAAAGTACCCTAGTTCATGTCAAGTTCACCAAATATGGAGAAGAATAAGTTCACTGACCTCAAGACCGGTTAAATTCTTGAAGGATGAACCATCCCTTGTGCCACATCACTTAACTAGTGATCTGATGAGCTATAGGATCAAGAAAAACTAATAAAGATACTAAATGAGTTAAGACACTAGATGAAAGAGATACCAAATTACTTCTAGCTATTAATGTAAGATAAAATTTTAACTATGAAAATTAAAAGAGAATACTATGGAAATGAAATGTTGAACTCCACAAAATCACTACCCAAGACACATGTGTGGGTCAAGGATGAAAGCATAGGAATGGGATGCTAGTATGACGCATGTACATCTTGTATAGACAAAGTACGAAAGATAGCACAAAATTTGAGAAAAATAATAGAAACTAACTAAGATGAAAAAATATAAAATGAATTACTAGAAGTATATATGAAACACACAATTACTCTAAGAAAATAATGAAAGACTGAAGCAAAGAGAAAAGAATAAGCTTGTAACACTCCACCAAGGAACCCATGAGAAATTAACCTAACTTGACACTAAGTTGATGGAATTTTTTTTCCTTAAATGCTAAACATACATAAACATTAGAGAAATATTAAACATAACAAATGAACATTCAACAACACAAATGTAGAAGAAAGTACAAGTGTAGGTATCAATATTAACTAATGATAATACATTATACCAATGTTCCTAAAACTAGTTAACGATCCCAAGGGTTCCAAGATGTAGTTACTTTTAACTACATTAACTAAACTACTAAGAACAACCATAACATAACCACATGATATATCATAAGCTCTTTTTAAAACCCAAATTAAATATTCCTAATTCTTTAATTAGTCATAATGAAATGAACACATATTGATAAGGAAACCTACATATACATTGAATAGAAGGAATCAAGATATATTCACCGCATTAACATAAACCAAGGTACAATTAATAGGATATAATTGATACATCATGGCACACATATAGTACATCTTCCATTGAACATGGTGCGGAAATCAAAATAATATATCAAGTCACAAATACAATACAAGTACATATACATCTCTTGAATGATTATCAAATCAATACATAGTAGTGTGTGCTATAAATGTGTCACACTTCTATGGATCATTACATGCAAGGAAACTCAAGAATGAGCCCTCACAAATCGATCCATAGCTCCCTAGGCATGGAGTGCAAGGGTTTTAAGAATGCTCTCAACTAGAGCTATTTAGCCTATAACCTTGCTAGTAAACCATGCAATGGGAGATTCAATGAAGACAAGGGCAAGAATGCCAATATCTCCAATGAAGCCAAATGTATGCAATGCAAAGCAAATCTATATGACAATGCAAGTTAATCTATTGCATAAAAGGAAATCTAAGCTAAGAATGCCATGAAAATGAAACTACTATGCAAGAAATGAAATCTAACTATGAAGCAAGAAAGCCATGATGATGCAAGAATGAAGACAAGAAGATAGAGTGTTGATGAAGATCCAAGATGAATGCCAACAATGCTCCAAATCTTCAAACCCTAGATGCAAGAATGTCTCCAAAAGCTCCAAGATGACCTAGAAAACCTGCAGCATAATATTAGCATAAAAAGTTGGGGATCTAGAATGAAGAAGAGAGCTCTCCTTTTATAGGAAATGAGGAGAAATGGACCATGGAGATTAAGAGGCAAAAGATTTAATCAACGGTGGAGCTTGAAAGAGGAGCAATCCATGTGCACAAGTATCCTCCAATGAGAAAATAAGAGTTGACTTTTGTGTCATATGAGACAAAAAGTGCTTTTTCCCTTTTTGTAAAATAAGAATAATGCTTTATTTGTGCAACTTAGGATAAGAGGAAAAGTGGGGGCTTTTTATTTATTAAAAGGGGAGGAAATGTTCTTTTTAATAAATAAAAACTTAGGATAAGATGGTTAGCCCATAGAAAATAATCGAATAAATGATAGAACAAGGATTTGATCAAGAATAAGCAATTTATGATTTAGCAAAAGGGGCTAATAGTCTAGGTGACCATTTTTAGGTGTATACAAGTAGAATACATGGTGACATCATCGCATGATGACAATAAGAAATCTCCAAGAAATGAACATAGTAACAGTGTCTAGGATCATCCAAGCACAATACCACAGACGTTGGATCTCAATGGTAAAAAGAATCACTACCACCCGACCATGTGGAACCCAGAGGTCCAGCCCACCATACTGAGGAGATAAACATCAGGCCCACACCAAATATAAGATAAGCTAATGAAAAGGTACAAGAGTGCAAGGTTACAAGGTCAAAAAAATAGGTATGATCAAGACGCGCAATAGATCATAATTCAACACAATGGTACACAAAACAATGATAAAGAACATATAACATTTACCAAAATAATAAATACCCAACACTAGAGGAAAATGCAGGACCTGTGGAGGAGACTTAGGCTACATAGTATGGGAGTTTTATCACATGGTCATCTACTTGAGTTACCCTAGACTGGTCTCTCTAGACCCCAGACCCTTAAGCATTATCTAGTTAAGTTACCCATGATTGGTCACTCTGGACCCCAGACCCTAAACATGACCCATGCAAAACTAGAATAGCCTCTCATGAAGATGAGGATTTTAATCATACATAATTTCTAGGTATCATCACATTCCCATCCTTAGCATGTACAAGCACTCAAGGCATGGGTGAGGCATCATGATTAATCTTGTCTTTAATGTTATCCCTAAGTTTTATTATTAAGTTATCAATTATTACCAACTTACATAGGTTATCCTGGAACTAGCCACTTTGGATCCCAGACCCCTATTGCAATCCACTCCCCTAATATGCACATATTTAACCTCTCCTAAAGCTCCAACTAAAAAGAAACAAAGAGAAGCAAAAAATAATAACCTCAAAAGACCTCTCATAAATCATCAAATTATGAAAATCACAAAAGAAGGTACTGGAGCATAATAAACAATATCACATCCTATACCAAGTTCCTACTGTCCACCCCATAATGGACATCTCAATAAAACATTTACCAATTCTCATAGTTTCATATCACAAGATCAATGATCATCAATAGAATCTCTCTCCAAACATGGGGTGAAACATAATCCAAAAAGTTATCGTTTAGACATAAAAGTATCAATGGAAGAAAAAAGGTGACTAAATTGAAAACAAAACTCAACACAATAATAGTTTTCGCCTCTTGAGGTTAGATAAAATAATGATTCAGGACTCAACGGAAAACATAACATAACTCACAGATGTAACCAAAATCACACATGAACCAATCATGACATCAAAATAATTATGAAATTTCCATAATCTAATCCCAAAGAGAGAAAGGTATAAAACCAAAAATAATCCAAGTTTGAAAGATAAAATCTACCTAAGACAACACTCTAACCGAATGGGCAATAGGCACCCATGCATTCTTGTTCATTTTCTACCCCTTTGATTTCACATCATTTTCTTCTTGCCCCTTACAAGGTATGACTCTTTGTCCTGACTGTAATTGTCTATATATGGAATGTGATCTCTTTTTCCATGGTGGTTGTCTCTTACATGACTTTCCATGACCCATAGGTGATTGTGCTTTCATGGTTGTGTTACATTTCATCTATAGGTTTTGCTAATGTCAAAGTTCAGACAAAACTCTTCAATATCTTTACTATTAATCTAAGTTGTCGATCTTGGTTCTGATACAGATTCGGGTTCTCGGATTCGAAAAAAAATTGGGGTGGGTTTCGGTACCGTGGGTATATATATAGATATTTTCAAATGTGTGTGTGTGTGTGTGTGTGTGTGTAGATTCATACATGTGACATGTTCAATGTTCATTCATCATTGGTTCAAAATTTCAAACATATAATAAGTTAGAAGCGTGATACTCATAAATCCATAACTGCCAATAAAATTATAAATAAAATACCTCACATATCATATTCATATTTTGGAAAAGTCTCAAAATGTCATTACCCAATGAAAATTAAATTACAAGCCATATTTCATATTTAATATCCATATTCATCTTCATTATCATCATAGGAATCAAGGTCAGCATTTGGTTCCAAGGTCAAAAATACTACAGTTGTAGAACAAAGTGAAAATGGTGATAAATGCTTGAGAAATGAATGAATGATCATCAAATGACCAAATGCATACTATATGGTCAAAATTAGGGTTTTAGATGTTTTTAGATTTAACAATAAGTTAACAATGGCATGTGGGGCCCAATTTTTGGGTGCCCATGGATTCCTTTGGATTCCGGTCGGACATCTAGATTCCCTATGGGTTCTACAAACAAAACTCATAGGGAATCTGAATGCCTGGCCAGAATCCTACTGGAATCAAGGAGGAATTAGTACCAGCATTGCACCAAAATCATGATCCAGGCCCATATGCAGGGGATCTAGTAAACTTAGCTATTAATTTTTACTAGATTAATTATGTTTTGAAGGACTTTATACACTAGCTTCTCTTTGCTTCTTGAGTGCCTACATGTCAATTTGCTTCTTTCAATGCTAACTTTGTCTTCACTTTTGTAGCAAGAATTTTCCATAATTGTGGGTTGTTATAGTAACTTGTCCTGTTTCCCATAAAATGACTATCATTTGGTTGTTCTTTGCATTGAACTGTCATTTACTTAAAACTGTCATTGTTGGGCAACATTCCTGGTCACTTGCACCATAGATTTAGTCCCTTAAATGTTTTAGTAGAATCAGAATGATTTCAATAGATGACTTTGAGGCCAAAATTTGGCCCCAGGATAATCGTGCATATCTATCTCCTATCCCATTATATGGAAATGATAACTCAGAGAACAATCTAGTATGCAAGATTTCCACAGCTTGCCCATAACATGTGAGCAGAATTATCGGTTTGAACATAAGTTCAATGCTTGGTTAACTTGGGGTTCTAGTTCTTGTGTTTTGAGAATGAATCCCTGAAGTAGACTCTGAGCTCTATGAGTTTCCTCCAGATCCAGATATTTCTACTACTTTCTTGAATCCAGGTATAACTATGAGTAAGTTAAAAGTTTCCTCTAACATCTCACTGATTTGAGCAGTATCGTTCTCAGATTTCAGAATAAGTAATGCAATCATATATTCTGGTATGAAAACTTCAACTATAGTTTTAGTAACTAGACCACTAATTGATCTTTCTAATCATTCTAATGTTGCGTCATGAGGAGCTCTTTCCTTATTATCAAGACCTCTGATGCCACTGTTTTGTATTATTTGATGGTGACCAACCCCTGCCATGCCCAAAAATGGCCCTCTAGGAAATGTACTAGAAATGCATCCTCTATCAGTCCCCCATCCCTGTCCCCAAAGCATAGTGGAACATAATCTATATACCATGTAACAATTGATTTCACTGATTCCAAATTGCCTTATATGTCGTGTATGTCTTTCATTAAAGTCATATAACTCCTACAGTTAGTACTCGGGCTAAGTGAATAAAGAATGGTTCTAAAATCTCAAATTTCGGCCTCACACCCCTGTTGTGGATGACAATTTGAGCATCATTTCATTTATTCTGAAATCTTAAATATTTTATGCAATTTTGGATGACAATAAAATAGCAATCCATCACACTAAATAAGTATTCCATATGATTTCACTGTAATTTTTCAACCCCCATTCATATCAATTTGAAAACAGGGCACTAATCAAAGGCTTGACGGTAATGTTTTCAAAATAGAAACATTCTACACAAATTTCCAAGCAAACAAAAATCGACATCTGAAGCTAGCAAAGCCTTCATACCAATGTTACTCGGAGACCCATCTCCCCCTCCAGATGCGTCTTGGAGACTTTTCGCATCTCCGGAGTCTTAAAAAATGGCTGGAGACTTTATGGCAAAGTCTCCCGAAGAATCCGAGTCTCCAATTCCAAAAAATGAAGTTTCCCCCATTTCCTAATTTAAAAACAAATTTAAAATATAACATTAAGTCATTTTTATGTATTTTGACCCTCATTTTAATGTTTTCTTTATCATCACAGCTTTGAGGAGTAGATGATACTCAATAGATTTCTGGTTTTTCTTTACAGTTCTGAGTTTTTTGTTTGCATGTCAGCGATTTAACATCAAACTATATATTTTTTAATTTCAAATTTCAATATGTAATGATAATCTCAATGATTATTGATCTGATATGATGATGATCATATGTGATATTCAGAAATCAGATATGACTATGAGATATGCAATGTGAGTTTTGATCTATTTGACTCTATATTAATATGACATTACTATTTAGTATTAGTCTTTGACTCTTTAAACTTTTAATGTTCAATGTTCATAATTATAACTTTCCATTGTTCTTGTTTTCAAAGCACTATGTTATGAATCTATGGTATTTCTTAGAAATTATTAAATTATATTAAAAAAAAATTTGTCATCTCCAAGTACCCCCGTTTCCTATTTTTGAAAAATAGCCATACCGATCCTATTTTTGAAACCCGTATCTAGGTAACCTTGCTTCATACATTAAAAAAATTGTAATTAAGCTGTTTAATTACATCAAATAGTGAGTGTTGTTGATAACACTTATCAATGGAAGATACCACATTCAGTTTTATTGTTCAATGTTCATAATTATAACTTTCCATTGTTCTTGTTTTCAAAGCACTATGTTATGAATCTATGGTATTTCTTAGAAATTATTAAATTATATTAAAAAAAAATAACTGTGGTCTCCAAGTACCCCCGTTTCCTATTTTTGAAAAACAGCCATACCAATCCTATTTTTGAAAAATAGCCATACCAATCCTATTTTTGAAACCCGTATCTAGGTAACCTTGCTTCATACATTAAAAAATTTGTAATTAAGCTGTTTAATTACATCAAATAGTGAGTGTTGTTGATAACACTTATCAATGGAAAATACCACATTCAGTTTTATTGAAGGATCATCAAACCTTATGGAGTGATATTTGTGGCTTACAAGTTCTCCCACAATGTTTTCACCTGAATAAGCTTTTTATAGGCAATTTGTGGAGCTTTTATATGAATACCATGTACCTAAGTAATTTCAGAACTTTAATCATTTAAGACTCTCTTAAGGGGCCATTTTTTTAATTTTTTACGAGAAATAATTTGAGAGCTCTGTTACTTATCAATATTTTGTTTGAAGAATGTGTGATATCAATAATTTGTTTAAATAATTTGTGATTTAGCAGTTGAATTACATCAAATAGTGCCATTTGATGAAACTTTTCCACTGGATGAGAATTTATAACTTCCCTTGACGTTACAAGCCAACCATATTTCTGTAAAATTGAAATGCAAAGAAATAAACTGAAAGGATACCTAATTAATTTAACAATCATAAAAATTACCAGAATTGCACTTTACACTAACAAAATCATATATTCCAGTAGATACATTAAACTTCTTGAACACATATACATATATATCTGTAAGTCATATAACAGGCAGTCGACACTATTAGGTCATAACATCCCTGGGATTCTGTGCTTATCAAAAAACAGAAATCCTGCCTTTGCATCTCACAAAATAGGGTATGTCCCTTTTTGTGAACATATGGTGTTAATTGCATCATTAACAAATAGTCAAAACTTGCACAATACAAGCTAGTTAGTATACTCCGATCAAAATCATATTGCACACATACATGCTGAGCTTCCTGATACATGATTTTTGCATGCGTGTACTGCTCCCACCGTGGGTACTCAATATATTGTCACTTTCATCAAACTATAGAGCTGCATTGTCTATTCCATCAAACTATAGAGCTGAGAGAGCTCCAGGAAACAGTAATCACGTAAATAACTATTCCTCATCCATGTCATCTGTTCTGTATGAAACCAAAGTATCCACTCTATGTATCTGCGGAAAGAAATAATGAAATCACTTAGTTAAATCAAACAACTAGTACAAAACGGAATTGCATATCATGCACCTTCCACAAAAGGTGCTTGCTTGTATAACATGCATTTAGGATTGACCTAAAACTCTAAGCAATGCTTATGACAATCCTTATAGGGATGCTAGAAAACCTCAGGTTATGAAAAGAGAACTTGTCAATTGAGAGACAGATGCACTTACACTAGTGTCAAAAGCATGCAATTTCACTACTTGAGCATTTTTTATCAGTCTGGCATCAGTCTCCAACCAAGTGACTGGTACTGACAAATCCCTATCTGTGTATGCAAGTACATCAAATATGCCTGCAGCAAAGAAAATAGCACTAGTTCAATATAGGGCTGGGAGACATACAGATTTGATTTAATATCCACAAATAGGGAACCAAACATTTGATTCAATTTGATTAAAATATTGCCATTGTTTTTCCTTGAAAAGTGGGGAAGCAAGCTATAGAATGTTTTCTTCTTTCCTCAGGATCAATCTGATGTGAATATGATTTCCAGTCAAAAATTAATAACTAAAGTTGTATAGAGAGGGGTACTTGGGTACTTCGGAGACGGGGATATTTGGGTACGTCAATTTTTTTATATTTTATAGAAATCTGAATAAATATAATGACGTTGAGTTTTCAAAACAAGAACAGTGATAAAGTTTACTGTCAAACATTAACTTTGAAGATTAAGTACACAAATTGAAATGTCATACAATCATTGTGTCAAAGTTTCAATCTGATTAGCAAGCTGATACACAAACAAAAATCAGAAATCTTAATCAAGGTCCTTAGCTATGATGCTCTCCACTGAGTACCCGGTACTTGGGTATGTGTAGCAGCACCAGGTGCACGTCCCAAGGGGTATGGGTACGAGTACCCATGCAACCATGCTAATAACCACTCAAAATATCAAACAAAAATTGATGAGACGTGTACTTACATGGCTCATCAAGACATGGGAGGTAGGTGATGCTAGATATAATTTGCCGCATGATTGCCTGGATCTCTCTCATTATTTCTTTGTCACTCTTCTCTCTAGGGACACTGCAAACATAAAAAAATTCATTATCTTTTCTTTCATTCTATAATTCTGAGAACAAAAGAAAAGCATAGTCAAGAAAAACAAGTGCTTCTATGAAGGTTGCACAGTGACCAGAAGAGCACAATGACAGAATATGTATGATATCACACCCTTTCTGCACGACTTCTTTATCTGTCTCAATATTAAAATTCCATCTTTCCAGCACCTCTGATGAGGCTTTGCTCATTATCACCAGAACAATTCTCTGCAGCTTTCCACACCCCAGCCACTCTGAACAAGACACTTCTAAGAATAAGCAACCCAATCTCGTTAAGATTTCTCACAACCAGCAGCATGCAAAAGTTCAAGAAATGTGAAAATCAACAAATAATGAGAGAGTAGAGGCTTACCAGATGACACCCACATGCATTCCGAGAAGAGAAAGCAGTAAAGAAAAGAAATTTTTTAATCATTCATTTTGAAGGTCAACAAGAAAGGAATAAACCCTAAACCAAGAATCTTCATCAAAATCCCCATATCATTTTAAATTTGAAACCCTTAAACCCAAATTATAATAGCTGAAACCAAGAAAACAATCCTAGAAAAATGTGAACCCTAACACAGCAAATCGATCATCCAAAACCCACGCATTCCATGAAGGCCTATCAGACGACATCCACATGCATTCCAAGAAGAGAAAGCAATAAAGAAAATAATTTTTTTTAATCATTCATATTTAAGGATCAACAAGAAAGGAATAAACCCTAAACCGAATTCTTCATCAAAATCCCTAAATCATTTTTAATTCAAAACCCTTAAACCCAAAATATAATAGCTAAAACCCTTAAATTCGAAGATAATACAAGAAAAATGTGAACCCTACCACATCAAATCCATCATCCAAACCCCACTTCAAGAATCGTTATGCATAACAAGGAATATAGGAAGTTAATTACCCAAACTTTAACCCCTAAACCCAAAAATTCTCAGAAAACCTCAAATCAAAATGTGAGAAAATCTCAACAAATCACTTAAATTTTTCAAAGAATAAACAGCACACGGAAACCCAAACTATGCAATTTTTTGAATCTTGATGGAAACTAACCTAAACCCAAACATTCTCAAACCAGACCAATACCAAATTTCGAGACAAAATGGAGAAAGATCAAGAAGTAATCCTTAACCCACTGTTGCCCACCTGCTAGTTGAGCAGTTATAGAGGCAATGTAAGCCTTGACTGCTTCGTCCTGAATCAGCAGCAGGGGAATGCCATATTTCCTGACCTTGCTGAATTGCTCTGCAGGATAAATGCCTCGGTTGTACAGAATACTGTAAAAATCCAGAAAGGAAAAAAACCGTAAATGGGGGTTTCTATAAATGCCCTTCCACAAATTGTTCCCAAAGATAAAAGACAAAACAGAAGTAAATACCTGTTGGCTGCATAAGCTGCAACACAAATCAATGTATCAGCAAGATTGAGCGGCATTGATCCAGAAAATTAATTACTATACAAAATCTTTTTAAATAAACAGCATGTTGGACATGTGAAAGCTACAATGGAATAATTTAAAGGCCTGTTTGAAGTAACTTACCAAAGAACTCGCTGACAATGGCTGCTGACCCCTTCAGTGTGATAACATCCCTGGCGATGCGTGCACAACTCATTGCGCGGCTCAATAAATTGCTTATGTACGCTGTTTCTCGTTTAAGATATGTAAAAAATCTGACGAAGCAGAGATGATCAGAGAAGGGCTTTAAATAAACAGTGAGAACCTTTAACGGCTATTTGCAACGCTCCTCTCATTTTAAATCGTGTACTAAATTTGTTATTAATTCAGTAGTTTATTAGGTAGATTAGATTCGAAGTTGAATTTAAATTAATGGTCGTGGATTATTCCACTTCTTTTTGTCTCAGTTATGAGGTCTTCATATGGGTAACGCTTCCATATGGAACTTAATATATCTTTTTATTTTTTAGGCTAAATGATGAAACTAATGAAATGAAAAGATATAGAATCTCTTAATCAAACTTTGTAAGACTTTGTGAAATCCACACATTTATAACTATGATCTTTTTTATTTGCATTACTCTATTTTTATATTTGATCCATACACAATTCATGTCAATTCCATGCATAATTCATCCTTTTGCATTCATACGTATACTAGCTTGATCATCAAAAATTCAACAAGGTCAACCATGGGAAATAAACACGAGATCAACCATGGGAAAATAAACAATGTTCACCATTTAGCACAAAAATTTAGTGCAGTCCACCCCAAGAGATGAATGGGACCCAAAACATGAAAACACATCACCCATAAATAAATTCATCATAGTGGAATCAGCACAACCATCCTTAAGGTCAAACCCAAATGAAATGTGTAGAAAAGTATTAAGGTACATAAGTGTGTCAACCCAAAAATACTCTCCAATACATATGATGCCATGTGATGCACACCATGTTATAGTAGGACCTATTTTAATCTCTTTAGTCTTCCTCCAAAGAATATATAGACCAATAAGTTATAAATCAATTTATCAAAATCAGCTAAGTTAGTCAAAGACTAATGTAGACAATGATATCATACTCAAAACAACATATCTTCTCTTGTAGAGAAAACCAACATAAGATATATGAATTGAAATACTATACAAATGTTAGAAACATGCCCACCAAATTGCACAACCTAAGACACCAATGTAGAGCATTCTCTTAAGTTGTCATGACCATCTCTAAGAGTTAGTCATCATGTTAGTGTTATCACCTAAATAGTGCACCCTTGTTGAGTAAACTCAAGCCTACCAGTGAACATGAGAAAGCTTCCCTGGTTGTGGGCTCAGATAGTGGAAGCTAGCCTCCAGAGAAAGTTGGTTCTTATGGTACTCACCTAAACTTACTTAAACTAAGATTTTTGCCAGGGAAAGAGATAAAAGAATGCATAAAAAATGAAATTTAAGTCCTACATGTGATGCACCAAAATATAAAGTCTTTGAAACCTAACAAGTATCTAACACACAACAGAACCAACAATGAAAAGCTCTGATACATAACTCAATAACACAATCCTTGCATAAGCAATTTGTAAGAAAACTAAAACATCAATTCCTAAAAGGAGAAGAAAAACTTCCTCACAATCTGAAACTAATTTAGTACAACTTTCAACCTGCAAAGAACTATATAAATCTTTACAAAAGGCACCAACATGTGATACACAAATACAAATAATTGAGAAGGTACAAGCTAAGAATTATAGTCAAAGGTGTTACAAATCTATATATATTTCTCTAAACTAGGTTACAAAAATAATTTAACACTACTTAAAAATCATAAAATGTTACAAAACAACAAGCCAAAAGGAAGAACTTTTTACAAATGAGCCCTTAGCTCATACTTATGATTTTTTGGATCCATGTGCTTTACAAATGAGTAATAACTTCTAGGTCAAATGCAGTCAATCAAACCATTTTGAGTCCTTCAAACACTTGTAAAGAGGCAACATGGTGACCCAAAAGTCATGCCCAAACAGTGTTACCATAAAGACACTCCATCAATGCGATCTCATCCTTGAAAAACTCAAAAAGGCCTCTAAAATGCAAGAACTTCCTCTAACCTCAACAACTTTATTTTACCTAAATTCAATCATATTCACTTTGCCCTGTCTATTCACCGCTGGAACAGTGTCGCCACCATGGATGAATGTTTGATGAAGTAAATCAGAAGAATCCTCGATGTTTCTTGTACACCACAAATGGAGTTTACAGGTAGCACAAAGTCTCTCTTTACAGTTGTTCAAAGTTTCAATCAGAGCATACTAGAAATGATTTGCCTCTAATCAAGATCCAAACCAACATGGCAATAGCCTCTCATCACTCGGACTCCTCAAAAAAAATTTCTTCTTAGCACCATTGGAAAATAACTCTTTCTCTTTTTCCATCGGCATATGTCACACTGATAGCCCCATTGGGGATCGGCAAGCCTATCAAGATATCATATCGATAGAGGCTACTACGTTGATAACCATCCATCAATGAAAGTCATCCCAATATCTTTCTTATAACGGCTTCAAACACCCTTTATTGTTGTAAGCTATGCCGACTAGCTCATCAAGCATCGGGGAAATGCAAAAAGTGGAATGTTGACTACCCTAGCTATTTTGATGGCCCTCATCGACCAAACCTAAAGCAAAAAGATTGCCTGTTGTTTAGATACTTATCAGCATAAGTCTCATTGATAACCTCATCGGCTATCGGCAAGATAGAAAAATCCCTTTGGCAATAGCATATGTTTCATCGATGAAGTTCATCGGTATAAGTCTTACCGATCCCTCTTCACAATGCTCTCTTGAATCATATGTTGTCATAGGTTGTGCCAATGTGCCCATCAAGAGTTGGTGGAATCTAAAAACACTTACCCTGACACAGTATTAGTTACGTCGATGACATCCATCGATGAAGCTTCCACTAATAGAACAATCCCTCTTTGGCATCCATCAGTGAAAGCCTTCCGATAACCTCAACGACTATCAGCAAGACAAAAAAATGACTTTTTTGTTGGTGAGTGTCATGTTGATTTGTTGCTTTTCTTTTTCTAATCTGATGTTATCGACATAATCTACACCGACATGGACCTTTGGCTTAGTACTCTTTTCCTCAATCGGGGTATGTTATCCCGATGGTGTAGGAGTACACCTAGGCTAACCTCCATGCTTAGTTTTTTTTTGGCTTGTACTTGACTCTAGCCAAGTAAAGAAGGGTAATGTTAGTTTGTTTCAAGACCTTAGAAGGTCATTTTTTATGTAGGCTAAGTGAGTTAGTCACTAGGACTAAGGTCACACAAATAGCCAATGTTAGTAGTTTTTAAATTCTTAGTGTTAGTAGTTGAGATAGTGTCTTTAATATGTCCTATGCACATAGTGAGGTTGTAAAGATGCCATAAGGTCATTAATGGCCTTGGATCCTCGAAACAAAGGAGGTTAAGAGTCCTAAGAAATAGGATTGTGGCATAAGTGAAAGTTGCCAAATGTTGCAAAGAAGTTGTCATGACAACATTTGCAATTATTGCAAATGTTGCATGCAACTCGGATATCTTTGGATCCCCTTGATTATAGGAGGTGGGAGATCGGCCAATAGGTAGGGCTTGAATGGTGGAAATGGCATCTTATGTGATGTAAGACTTGAATCTTGAGGTAGTATGATGTAGTTGTAATAGTTTGAGTTTGAGAATAGAGCTTTGCAATAGTTTTACAGTGTATTTTCTAATTTTTTGTGTTGACAGTCCATTGAAATGGATTGAAAGTCTCAAATCTAGTGGTTTATTAGTGTTCTTTAGTGTGTTCTAAGACTTTTTCATTTGAAGAGAAAGTTTTTTAGAGTAGATTTGGTGCGTAGGTTAAAGTAGATTTTGTTTTAGAGCTTTACTGGTTCTGTTCTGACCAGTATGAGCATTCATGGCTCCCCCATGAAATCTAGCCATGGGAAACACCTAAGGGTAGATGGAAATGATAGGGGAGTCATTAGTGTACATATGTTTAGGATTAGGATTTTTCAAAGTTTGGAGAGCTATTTTTAATGCTAGGCCCTAGGCGAGCAGACAGAGCCCAGTTAGAGGTCTAGGTTGTGAAAGATTGAAGATATATTGCAGGGTATGAAGGTACAGTATGGCTCTAGGACTTTTTATAGAAGTTTTTCATCATATATAAACATCCTATGAAGATTAGGCTCATACCAATCATTTACATTGGGTTTTGAGCAAGATTTCTAACAGGACACAGTCAGTCGTAGAAAGTAGATCAATTAGCCCTATTTGCCCTAGATTGTAGGAAGGTGGTGTACGGAGGCTTCCAGGACCTAAAAGTTGTAGAATATTTAGTAAGGGCCAAAAGGGTATCTAAATCCCCTATTGATTTCACAAGTTGTTTGGAAAAGTTTGGAAAGAAAGGCCAAAAGCCTTTGCAAAAGGCTACAAGGATTAGGCCTATTTTTAAGGTCTCGAAATGATGAACTATTGAAGCTGGTAAGAACATGATTCAAGATCCTTCTAGAATGGATCAAATTGGAAAGGTTATGAATTTTTTCAAGATGGAGAGCACCCCTGCAATGAAGAATGAAGATTGTGGAGAATTGGCACTTAGAGCTTTCTAAGTGAGTGAGGAGGATTGAACTTTTATAAGGTGTTAGTCTTCTAAGGTGAGGCACAAGAGTTAAGAACTCTTAGAGAAGATTGAGGATTGGTGTTAGTTAATCATCTAAACCAATCAGGACCTAGAAGAGACTAGGTTCCTAGAAGAGACAAGCTAGGTCTCTTAGTAGCAGTGCAAGCAAACCTTGGAACACTCACATCACCCGATCATATTTGTTTTTTCCCTAAGTGTCGTCATCGGGGTTACTCATGCCAATGACCAACACCTCTACTGGTATAACCCTTTTCCTTCTAGCTATGACACTTTTGCACATCTTTGATTGCATTGGCATCACCCTAGAACTTCATTTCGGGCTCCTATAGCATGCTAGGCTCTACCCTTGTGGGAGCCGCATTTTACCCCATGTGCTACAGGATAGAGATATGTATGTACACATGAACCAAATAAGTTAGAAACTAAAAAGATGCATTTTAGGTGCATTTGATCATTCAGGTGGCCTTTTTGTTTGAAACTGCATAATATGGCTCTACCTAAGTGAGCCATGGAAAAACAATTTGGTAACATTTTGGTGACATCTGCTAAATGGCTACCTACTAGACATCAAGACTAGTTTCCTAGGCTATTCATTGGACACAAAGTCACCTGGTACACTTAGAAACAGACTCAAAGTGTCTCTGTACATGACTGTAACTCATTTAGAGAGGTTAGAAAACTATGACACCTATTAAAAGTAGAAAAACCTACATTGAAACTACTCTAACTATTTTGGACAACACTTAGGGAATTGAAACCTATAACTAAAATAACCTATACTAACCTACTCTAACTGGCACAGAAGCTGGTCAAACAAATCCATTGACTAGCTTGCAAAAATAACACCCCTTTCTAAGCAATAACTGATGTATTACATGATTATGCATTGTAGAAAGGATATACAACACATGTATATATTTAGCAAACCACTGTAATGTTTCATGAAAGATACAAACAAACTCACTTACACCCTGATTCTGGTCATGCCTATTTCTCTTTTGGACCGACCAAGTGAGATAGAAGTGATATTTTTTTATTACAACTCCAAAATTGGATAGTTCTCCAATTGAATTCTCATGCTTAGATGAAAGTGTGTGCTTTGTTATTTTGAATAATGGCCTTCATACTGGCTAAAAATCTAATTGGAAAACCCCTTGAATGAATGAAATTTGGCTTCCCAATGCTGACTAACCCTCTGTCTTTCTATTTATCATGGTTATCTCGCATAATTTCTTGCCATGTTGACTCCTCCTCCATGGTCAAAGGACCATCCTCTTATGTTATGAAAATTGATAGGTCATCAAAGTTGTCATCTCATAGAAGTCTCTTAGAAATAACTAGTATTCCATCATCATTATTAAAGAAGGCACCCTCCAAAATAAAATCTTCTTCCTTAATGAAAGAAGGAAATTGATCACATTAAGACAACCTCTTCTAACCAGATTTCAGTTGACATATCAGCATCAATCTGTACACATAATTCCTCAATAATACTATCAACATAGTCCTCCTCAAGGATTTTATTAGCTTCCTTATCATGAAATTGTTTTCCTCTAACTAAAAGTTTAGGAACTAGACGTTGCAAACTTGTTGTTGATGTAGTTAGAAGAGTATCATCCTCATATTGCTCAACAAAAGAGGGTAGCTCATCAATCCAAGCCATGAAATATCCTCTTTTATCAACCTCTTCTCTTGCAATCAATGGAAATGCTTGAAAAATAGATACCCCTTCATTCTACTCAAAATAACTAGGAAGCTCATAAAATAAATTTGTTTGTGCCTCATGTCTAGCAACTTCCTCCTACTTAGGCACCTTCTATTTTAATTGGTTCTACTTCTCAATCACTTCTAGCATGTCTAATTTTATCTTTTGAAACTCATGTACAAGTATTTCCTCCTTTGGATTCTCAACAGGTTTACCTTGCAATTGAAAAGACTACTTCTGAGGAGTGATGGATAGAGTTCTCTCAAGCATAGGCTCTTGGAAAGGACAATTTCTCCTAAAACTTGGAATGTTAAATTTAGAGTGCTCAACTGTAGACTCAGTGGTCTTACCCTTCTTGAAACTCATAAATTTGAGAACTTGTCTTTTATTTGTTGTTCCTTTATAACCAAATTTCTCACAAGACCCCTCTCATGTCATTTATGTTGCATTCCTAGCTCTAGCTTAGAGAGATATGCTTGACAAGATTCTTCTATTTTCTACAATACCTCTAGTTTCTCTTTGAAAGAAGACTTATCACATGAAATTTCATCATCTATAGGTTGTTCCTCCTCTTTCTCCTTAAATCCTTTGCTTTTATTGCTACACCAACCCTCTTAGTAAACAACAAGCCCTCCAAGATAAAGGAAAATAGTGGTAGGAAAAGGAGGCCTACTTGGTGGATGGTTTTGGGAAACTTGAGGAGCCTCTGAGGTACAAAAAATTCCCTAGGTATAGTGTCCTACAATGGGTGATGGCACTTGAAACTTGGAATTTTAAATTTAGCAGCCTTTCTTGGGGATGAAACAAGATGACCTTGCTCGAAACCTGGAAATGTGTCTAGGAACCTCCCTCCTCATAGTTTGAATCATTACCTCAAAATATGGTGGTATGACATTGGGAATACAAGGAATTGATTGAGCTTCTATCTCTTGAGCTCTAGAAAGAAATAATCTTACTTTCTCTTCCCTTGCAACCAATTCCCTTGCAACCAATTCCCCTGCAAGAGATTCCTCATACTATTTTCTTTCAAGCTCCATCTCCTGCTAGCTTTGATAAGATTGGTAGGTGCACTCATCTTGCTACAAGTTACACTCCTTCTCCCTATCAATAAACGACATCTTCTCTTAAAAGTTTGACATTATTTCTTTTATACTCATGTTATCAGCATATCGAAGATGATTGTGTGAACATCCATGTTGATTTGGAATAAAAAGGCCCTCCTGAGGTTGTTGATGTATATACACAGGCTGCAATGGAGTTTGAGTAGGGATGGGTGGGTGGTAAAGATATGGATCTTGTTGGATATTTGTTGTAATGGGGTAATTTTTAGTGAAACCAAGAGTAAATATTTTTTGATACAGTTGGTAAGATGGGACATGGGGATTAATTTCATGGAATGGAGGATGGTAAGGCATACCTCCATAAAAAGAAGACATGCTAAAACATTCATAAAAGATAGAACATCAATAAAATCTTTGAAAACCAAAAATAACCAAGTTTAATTTTCCACATACCATCACTTTATTTTCTTAAAACTAATAGATATTCCTCCAGAGTTTCTAGATGTGTCATGTTATTGCCTCCAAAGGCAGAAACTATTTCTATACACACCAAATAGTAGCAATATAAGGAAAAGTTAGTACTGAAAATGGTCCAAACTGTCCCACTGGGTATGCCAAAAATTATTATCACCTAAATATTGCATCATTGCTGAGTAAAATCAAGCCTACCGGTGAACACCGGAAAGCTTCCCTGATTGTGAGCTCAGCTAGTAGAAGCTAACCTCCAGAGAAATACGGTTCTTATGGTACTCACCTAAACTTACTTAAACTAAGATTTTTGTACAAGGGTAAAAGCACAATAAGCTGTCACCCTTTTACAAAGGAAGAGGCTAACAAAATCAAAGCTGTTCAACTTCAATAGTATAAAAATGACATTTATGTTTAGAATTTGAAGATGGTGTAAACTAATTAAATGTGATAAAATGGATGAAGTTTATGATTAATATTTTTAATATTTTTTTTGAATAAGAATTGATATGTTTTTTTAATTTTTAAAGACAATTTTTTAGCTGCTGAAAAATGCTGAAAATTAGGGGTCTAGTTCCCACCAAAAAATTATATGTAAATAAACATATTTTCCCCTAATTTCAAAATATGTCATAGATGACATATATATCTAGTGCATAAAGAAATAAAAATAGGTTTGTGACCTATATTTTCTCTTTTATAACAATTCAAATTCCAAATCACTGAAATCGACAGTTTTCATCTCGCAACATTTTTTTCATAACAAATCTATCCCAATCAAAAAAAGAAATATATATTCTTGAAGAGGACTCTCTCCTCTAGTGCACCATGTGTTTTTAAAATTTATTTAATATAATTTACTATTTTTTTCTTTCTCCGAATCAACATCTCCTTAACTGTTAAAATACCTAATTGTAATATTTTTTAATTACAATAAACTATGTCTTATTAAAACACTATAAAATCTATATGAGGATATTCTTGACTTTGATCTCTACAAAAGGGTATTTTTAAATTTTTTTAAAAATGTCATTAAAAATATTAGGAGTTATTGAAACGCAACTTTTCTGAAATAATTTTATTTTTATGGTAATTGGACCCAAAGTGGTATAAAACATGCAATTAATATATATTTCCAATTGGAAAAGTTAAAGAACTTATCTAACTTAGCTAAAATGAATCTTGCTAGACCATATGTTTGACCAAAATTAATTTTAGTTAGAAATACTAAAATTCAGTTGTGCTGATAAGTTAGCCAAAAAGGTGACACCTGATTGTGCTTTTACCCACAAGAAATAGTTAAAATGATGCATAAAAAATGAAATTTAATTCCTACAGATGATGCACTAAGATATAAAGTCTTTGAAACCTAACAAGTAATCAACACACAACAAAATCGGTAATGAAAACTTCTGATACACAAATCAATAACACAATTCTTGCATAAGCAATTTGTAAGAAGAGAAAAACATTGATTCCTAAAAGGAGAAGAAAAACTTCCTCACAATCTGAGACTAATTTAGTACAACTTTCAATCTACAAAGAACTATATGCACCAACATGTGATACACAAATACAAATAATTGAGAAGGTACAAGCTAAGAATTGCAATCAAAGGTATTATAAATCTTTATATATTTCTCCAAACTGGGTTACAAAATCACTTTGACACTACCAAGAACTCCAAAAAAGTTACAAAGAAGCAAGCCAAATGGAAGAACTTTTTACAAATGAGCCCTCAGCTCATACTTATTCTTTTTTTGATCCATTTGCATTACAAATGAGAAATAAATTTTGGGCTGGATGTAATCAATCAGATCATTTTGAGCCCTTCAAACACTTGTAAAGAGGCAACATGGTGACCTAAAAGTCATGCCCAAACATTATTACCATAAAGAACCTTCATCAATGCGATCTCATCCTTGAAAAACTCAAGAAGGTCTCTAAAATGCAATAAATTCCTCTAACCTCAATGATTGCATTTTACCTAAATTCAATCATATTCACTTTTTCATGTCTCTTCACTACTAGAATAGTGTCGTCACCATAGAAGTGTGTCTAATGAAGCAAATCCAAAGAATCCTTCATGTTTCTTGTACACCCAAATGGAATTTATAGGTAGCACAAAGTCTCTCTTTATGGTTGTTCAAAGTTTCAATCAAAGCATACTAGAAATCCTCTGCCTCTAATCAAGATTCAAACTAACATGGCAACAACCTTTCATTACTCAGACTCCTCAGAAGACATTTCCTCTTGGCGCCATCGACAAATAACTCTTTCTTTTTTTTCATCGACATATGTCATAGTGATAGCCCCATAGGGGATCGTCAAGCCTATCAACACATCATACTAATAGAGGCCACTACGTTTATAACCATCTATCATGAAATTCCTCTCGATATCTTTAGATTATAACAGCTTCAAACACCCTTTATCAATGTAAGCTATGCTGACAAGCTCATCGAGTATCGGGGAAATGAAAAAAATGGTATGTGGACTGTCCTAGCTATTCTAATGGCCCTCATAGGCAAAACCTCCATCGACAAACCACCTATTGTTTAGATACCTATCAACATAAGTCTCACTGATAACTTCATCGACTATTAGCAAGATAGAAAAATCCCTTTGGCAAGAGTGTATGTTTCATCAATGAAGTTCATCGGTATAAGTCTTACCAATCCCTCTTTACAATAGTCTCCTTAATCATATGTCGCCATAGGTTGTGTTGATGCTCCCATTGGGAGTCAATGGAACCTGAAAGTACTTACCTTGATAGTATTAGTTATGTCAATGACATCCATTAGTGAAGCTCCCGCTAATAGAACAATCCCTCTTTGGCATCCATCAATGAAAGCCTTACTGATAACTTCATCAACTATCGACAAGATAAAAAAATGCCTTTGTCGCTAGTGAGTGTCATGTTGATGGAGCACATCGGTGCAAGTCCTGTCAATTTGTTTCTTTGTTTATTCTCATCCGATGCTATTGGCATAACTTATACCGACATGTACCTTTGTCTTAGTGTCCAGCTCCTTAATCAGGGTATGATATCCCGATCGCATTTTTTTTGCCTAAGTATCATCATCGGGGTGACTCATGTCGATGACCCACACCTCTATCGACACTTGGATACTTGGAGAGTGTTTTGTGTTGTTATGGTTAGAGACCTATTGCATGTTACTGGTGTTTTGTGGAACAGTCCTAAGGGACATTATTATTATCTTTGATGTTATTTGGGTTGTGAACCTAGGTAGGTTAACTAGGTTTATAGGTGGGAAGTGGCTTGTAATTGGTGTCAGAGCCCGCAAGTGGCTGTCAGGATATCCTATTGCAAGTGACTTAATAAGTTATAATTAAATGAAATTGAGAGTTTAAAATGAATCAATAAGACATTGTTTGCCTTGCCCATGCCTAAGTTCCTAATTGATTTTTGACTAGGATGGTACTGGGAAGATTCTTTCCACCTACATGGACTGGATATAGCATAGTTAGTACCTCGTCTACACAAGAGGTTACTGATACCACATAGAGTCACTAGGGCACCGGGTTCTAGAGAGACTACCAGGATAACCTTAGAGTTGGCTCATGTGATGACACTTCCCTTTATGCATCTTAGGTTGCCTACGTGTGTTGGTTGCCTCTAGTTGAGTATGTGACACCTTATTATCCTATTGTACCTTTTGAGTTAGAAATCTTTCAAGATCTCTTCCTTAGATTGTGTTATGTTTATTATTGATGTTTTTTATCCATTTTAGGATCCATGAGGTTGGGTGGTAGTGATTCTTTTACCATTTGAGATTCTGACGTTCGTGTACTAGTGCTGGATGATCCTTGTAACAATTGTACCTTCTTGTTCTTTATTGTTGGAGATGTGTTCTTATCTTTCTTATTCTATGTTTTTCTTGTACCCTTGTATCAGTTATTCAGGAGATATCATGTTGTACTTTATCTTGTTTATTGTATTACATACCTAGCGACATGTGCAGTGGATGTGGATTATTATGGATACCTTATGGTACCAATTGTATTTGTGCTATCCTTTATATCAAGTTGTGTTTATCATTCATTTGTGTACATGCAATTTGTAATTATATCTAATCTAAGTAATTAATTAATGCTTACATAATCTACATCAAGGAACCCTTGATATTTGTAATCTATGTGAGTTGTATATTATACTGTATTGCTTTCACATTGTAAAACATTGTTGTTGTTGTTGTTTATTAACACTTTTTGAAAAAAAAAATTGTAAACTTAGTTGCATGTTTAGGTTAATTTCTCCTGGGTTCCTTGGCGGGGCATTACACATTTCACTTGATAATGGTTAAAAATAAATATTAATATGAATAAGACATGGAAATTATCAAACTTTCTTTATTTGGAATGAGCTAGATATGCTAGTCAAGTGTGCCTAAAGGGTTATATCTTAGCTTAAGAGTATCTAATATCACTTCATTATGGGCACTATGTATTGTCCAAAGTTCTTTTGCCCTTGGTTTGACATGATGCTTCAACAACTTAACATTTATTTCTATATCAAGGTTCAAATACATGATAATGGGGTTATGTATTTCTTATAGTCTTGAAATGTAGGTATCTCATTCTTTCTAATCAAATATTCTCACAACCAAGTTTTAACAACAATAATTTAACTTGTACTATACATGAACCCATCATCTATAGCATATAATAGCTACATTTATTTAAAAAATGACACAAGAATTTAAAATTATCTACAAAATTAAATAAAACACACAACAAAGGCAAACTGGGGACTATCTAATATGATTTCTTCTATCTATTGACTGAATACAAAAGATTAAGTCTAAGAAATGAGATTGTAACTATCTTTGAGTATTCTTCTTTTTCAAGACTAGTGAACAAAAGAAGATTCATTACTGCTAGAGAAATTCTCTTTCATTACAAAGTGCTCATAGGCTTATATAAAAGACTTCCTTGAATTCAATTTCATAAATGCAACCACGAAGGGCCTCTATATTTGTGTCAAGTGGAAGCATCATCATGGTGATTGTTACAACTATCTCATCATTGTTGTCTCTACAAAACTATTTTCCTTTCACATGCATAGTATGGATGCCACTTGTACCTTTTAAAATTTCTCACCATTGTGAGGTAATAAATTTCCAACCCCACTTGCAATGATCAGTCCTTTTTGGTGCATGTGTGCTGGTTGCATTTTAAAATCAAATCTACCTTGGGATATTTCGTTAGCTAAAAAAGTGGCATTTATCCTTAAAGGATGTGGGCCTCATAGGCTCATTCACTAATATTAACACAGACCAGACAATTTCACATGTGCATGAGCTACTAGAACTCCCTTTGGTTGAAATTGGGTTGAGAGAATGCAGTGCTAACATGTGGCACATTGGCAAGATTCTTTAAAATTTATTTCACTTTCAACCCTCAAAACCCCCATGATTGTGACATGTGGCACCTACTACAATGAAATCTCTTTGACTTGAATAAAAGAGCTCATAGATCAATTATAAACTATATCATTGTGGTATTTGGTTACCCCAACTTCACGAGGTCATAAATTTCTACTTGTTGCTCAAAATTTAGAACATCATACATTTTTGGAAAGGTCTTCAAGAAATCTAATTTTATTCTCTTAACAAAATGCCTTCGACAAATTGTGTTAACAAATAGACAAAAAAATTGACCCTAAATTCCAGTCTAAAGGCCTCCAAAAATACACATTTCTAAAACATAGAAAAAATAACCAAAAATAGATTTTTTAATTTTTCTCAACTTAGCTCAATTTGTCACTTTTGAACGACCTCTAGTCACCTTCAAGTCACTCTTGATGAAAGCTATAGGTGATAACTATGAGTGAAGTGAACCTAACCTATCAGGATCATACTAAGATATTCAAACATTAGTCCTAAGCTAGAATCCAAGACATATAGTAAAACAATTCACGAGCACCACCTCAGATTGAGTCAAAATGGGAGCACCTGGGTCCTGTTTGATTTTGATCATTTGAGAGGGATGTGGATGTGCTCTGAAAGAACAATAAGGGTATCCCCAAATTAGAGATAAGATGATCAAGACCATATACAAGCCATGGAGACTCCAAAATTGGCACAAAACCTAGTATAGGGAACTGGTTTTGCCCCTAGGGTTCCAAGGGATGCAATGGAGGAAAATGATATTCTAAGCTATAGATAAAATGCAAAATTTATTTTAACTTAAGTATTGGATGTTTTATAAATTTAAAATGATTTTAAATGCTCAAAATAATCTAAGGTTAATCCATTAATCTATGCTAGGATGAGTTATAAAACTAAAAACATGAAATAAAGCTAGCAATCCTAACATATTTATGAAATTCTAGATATAATTGAACATGATAAAAATTCTTCAAAATGAAAGAGTGATTGCTTATTTTCTCATAGAAGGAGGACTATTTATAGATTTTGAGGAAGGGCTTGGGTTAGGAAGGATGGTTAGGGTTTAGGATCAAAGGTTAAGGTTTAGGACCAAGGGTTAGGGTTTAGGGTCAAAGAGATAAGTATGGGAATTAATGGTTGAAGGGATCAAGGTTGCTCACACATGTGTGAGAAACACTAGGGAAGTGTGAAGGGAACAAGGGTGGAAGAGGGGAGATGGGATCTCATTAATAAGGTTGTAAGAGTCATTAATGAGGGTGTAAGGGGTCATTAATGAGTTTGTAAGGCTCATTAATGAGGGTGTTGACTTTAGGTCAAAGGGAGATGGTTAGGCTAAGAGGGTTAGGAATCACCCCTCAAGCGAGGTTAAGAAGTGATTAGGGATGACAGGATAGGTTTAGAAGAGTCTAGAAGATATTTAGGATTTGGGGATTTTAAATAAATAAATAATTTATTTAAATAGGATTTTGGTTGAGATAATTTATTAAATAATTTAATAAATTAGGAGAGATAAATATTTAAATTTGATTTGAATATATATTTTTGGGAGTGATTCTTTACTTAAATGAATTTAATTAAAATAGGAGGGGATAATAATAATAATAATTAATTAATTAATTAAATAATTATGATGTCATGAGGACTGTTATTAATTAAAATAATTTTAATTAACAAGTTGGATTTTTAGGTGTCTACAATAACATCTTCAGGTGTTGGTGACTTGTAGGGGATCTTAGCCTACTGAGAAAGAACCTCAAAATATATAGTTCACAGTTTGTATCCTTGTCCATTAGGAACAAATTCATGAAAAGGGGAACCACAATGAAAAAACCTACCTCAAAACAAGAGAAGACACAAAAAACCTATGCAAGCATGCACTTGGAGGAAAAATAGAAGATAAAACATACATTCTCGTAAGGATACCATAGCATGTGCAACAAAACTTCTTAGAAAACAACAAAACCTCTAACCTACTATGTATAGAGATTTAAATAGAAATGAAGTTAAACAAAGTCATTGACTAGCTTGTTAAAGTAGTTGCCCTTCCTAACCAACTTTCAGTATTTCACATGCTTGTGAAAAAATGACCAAAATCAAATATTTAACATGCATCCAACATGTTGTTTGAATACCTCACAAAGATTGAGAACATGGAATCTCACCCATGTTTTAATATGATCCTTCTTAAATGAATGAGAAAACTAAAATTTCTCTCCTTGATGCTTATTTTTATGCTCAAGGGTAAGCATGACCAAGGGTGACTTGTAAATTTGAGCTAGATGTCTGATGGGACATCCTCTTGAAATTGTTGTTTCCTTAATCTCTTGTTGGCTAGCATGGTTGGCACTAATAGATCTTCTTATGGTTTGGGGACCTCTTCTTATTTCTCTTGCTATTGCTCACAATCCACCAACTTAGGAGATGATGGCTTTTTATCAAATTCTAAGTAGAAATATTCTAGCTTGTCCGAAAATTTATCTTCATCAATCTCCTCATGAACTTTGTTGTGCTCAAAAGATCTACCAAATTCATCAAAATTTGTAGGATGCTATAAGACTTATTCTATTGTAGACATAGAAAAATCTCCTCTTCCTATGGAATAGAGAAAGGGACATAAATCCTCTTCTTTATTTTTATCCCCTATCCTTGCAATTCCTTCTTGTTGCAAATACTCTTATTCTTAATCTTTAGCAACATGTATTGCAATAAATTACTTCTTTGAATCTCTTCTTTGTATTGTTGGTGGAGCTAAGCCTAATAAGAAAGTTGATCTTTCCACTGGTGATATTCATTCTCCTCTTTAATAACCCTCATATGTTCTTGGAAACTCAACATTATCTCATCAACACTAAAATTTTCCAAGTTTCCCATACTTGTTGGTGGGTGGGAGAGTAATCGTGCTAATAGGAGCTAAAATAAGCCTCTTGTGGCTTTAATCACCCTAAATCAGGCTAGTCTAATTGAAGGCTATATTTTCCCTAATTCAAAACAATTTTCTAATTATGCTAAGTCAATCACTTGATTACTGGCATAATTCATTAAAATCAATGAAATTTCTAAATCAAGCATTAAATCATCACCAGTTGATCAAAAATCCTATTAATTACCTCTAGCCTAATTAATTAAATCAATCCCACTTAAATATGTGGCTAAGATAATTAATTAAAACCAATTAATAAATCATCCTAAAATACATGTCACCTCTCAAGGGACAACAAGGAAAAATGCAGCCAATCAGAGGTTAAGCACATGGATCACTCACATGGATCAAGGAAGAATTGTTGGTGTAATTAATTGTTCCTAATTACACTTTACTTAATCTTACTTAGGTTAATGCATTGCATAGTAGTTTTTGATTGAGACACCTAGGAGTGTGCACATCTATTAAGCACATGGTGTAGGATAAATTCCACTTTTGGTGTGATAGTTGTCATCACATACCTCATTGTGTGTGAAATCCACCTTTCATGCTCTTATCACATTATCATCCCTATCCATTGCACATACTTTATTGCATAATGGAGGATGATCCACATTTGGTGGAAATGTGATTACACCTAGCATTGGTGATAGCTTATCAGCTCCTTATCATTCTCTCTTATTGCCTTTCCTATATAAGGAGGCCCATTATGTAATCATTTCATTGAGCAATTCATTGGATCTATTCAATCCTTCCTTGCATTCATATTTTCTCTCTTGTGCTTTTCTTCAACCTCTAGATCCTTGGTTCAATATTTTCTATTTGCAAATTCTTACATGGTATCAGAGCCATTGGAGTGTTTAGATCAGCCGATTTGAAGAGATCTTGATGCAAGCTTTGAAGGTCCAAATCTCAGATCTGAGAACCAGCGTGCGATAGAGGCATCTTGGAGCAGATCTGACCTCACCATTGTGTCTAGGAGGCTATCTCAATTAAGATCGACTATAAACTCACCCATATCCGGTGAAAGTCAAAATCGAGGCAAATTTTTTTTTGCAAATTGAGCCGTACGACCTGATTTGCACCTCTGCGGTACAATATTATTAAAAATAAATAAATAAATTTATTTCTGTAATTTTCTCAGATTTTTTTTATTTTGCCAAAAATTGGGCTTGGTATGTGCCCTTTAGCAAAGAATATTCTATAATGATTCTGGGTGGTATCATCATGTGACATCATCGTACGAAATGCCCAGCCAAGGCGTCAGCATCGGCTTCACACCCGAAGGTAAGCTGAGCTACAAGACCGGGCTTGTTCTTTTATTTGGTGTTGGTGGGATAGCATATAAAAAGCGCTGAAAGCCTTTAGCACAGTCGATGTGGGATTAAAAATCCCAACACCGCCAGCTCAACACCCTCCTCCGCCACCCAAGTGGCCCTCAGCTAGCTGCGCCATCGAGATCCACCCCGGACAGTGCCACCAAGATCCACCACTTCCACACGGAAGACACAACACTCTGTGATCACCATGGCACCAAAATGAACCACCACCTCAGCGACGAACCCACCCAGTCAGTGCCCCATGGCACCTTGATAGCAGCAGGCCCAAAGCGGCACCGTCAGCCACCTCAAACACGCGAACCAACCACCGCCGGCCACATGGAACTCCCAAGTCAGACCACTCATACCTACCTAGTCAACATTTTCCATGTTAGATTTCTGACATCATTACTGCATCATCATTCTGTACTGCCACGTTAGTAGAGCGAATGACTTTTTACTAACGTCATATTTTGACGACTTTAAATTTGATGCCCATTCAGCCGTCAAAATAGGGCAAAATTGGGTTTTTTTTACGGTCATCCAGCCGTCAAATTTAACCCCCTAGTTACTGACATTAGCAGGGTTTGGAAATTGTCAGCCTTCACCATATGCATTTTTGATTTGACAGTCCAACTTTGAGAGGCCATAACTTGGTCATCCGGGCTCCAAATCAGGTGCAATTTTTTTTGAAATTAGGTAGAATTTCCTGAACTTTCCAATGGTGGTGTTAATTTTGCATTTTGGTGGTCTCATTTGTTAGAAATTTCAGATCTTATTAACTGTACCTGTCCATTCCTGATTTCTACAACTTCCAGGGCTTCGTTTGGGCACATACGGTAACATTTTGAGGTGAAATTTTTTTTGAAAGTGCATGATTTTTCATCTATTTTCTAGATTTGCAATTAGATTTGAGTTATTTTGGGTAGACATATCACTTTCATAAATAGGTCATTTTGGGGCTATAATTGCACTTGGTTAATCCTTGGATTTCAGTTTTCTGATTTACATCAATCATTTGAAGGAGTTATCAGTAGTTATCAGTCATTATTTGGTTGTAATATGGATAATTCAAAGGTTAAAATCCTCACTCCATATAACTACCATGAATGGAAAGTATCTTTAAGTGATCATTTGTTGAGTCTTGGATTTCTTAGAATGACTCTTGGGCAGGATCAAGAACATCAAACAGGTGCTATAGAAAGGCAAAAATGGTTTGATAGAAGGGATAAAGCACTTGGCTCTCTTAGATCATCCATCTCTCGCGACTTGCACTTTCATATTGCATCTTGCACACATCCTCATGATGCTTGGCTCACATTGGAAGGACTCTTTGGTAAACCTGATAGAATGAGGAAATTTAGATTAGAGAATGATCTCATAGGTCTAAATTCTAGTGATTTTGACAATATTCAAGATTTTTTCTCTAAGTTCAATACTATTAGATTGGAGCTTTCTTCATGTGGCATTGTTAAAGGGGATGAACAATTGATCTTTTCTATTCTTTCTAAGCTTGGTCTTGATTATTCTATCTTTGTTTCTACATTCTATGCTATTATGGATGCTCTTGGTAGTGCATACAAATTGCCCTCTCTTGATGAATTTGCAGCGTAGCTCACAAGGGAACAAGCAAAGTTGGCACACATGGGTCAGTTGAAGCCTTCCACACATCAAGCATTGATTGCAAGTGAGTCTACATCAAAGGCTTCTAATGGAAAAGGAAATAAACACAATAAGGATCCTAAGCCTCATGACAAAGGTAATGAATCTTCTTCACCAAAAAGTACTGAATCCAAGTCCTCTTCAAGAGAGGAATCATCTAGAAGAAAGAGAGCTAAATGTGCATATTGTCAAAAGTTAGGACATGATGAGCATAAGTGTTTTCAAAAGAATATTGATGAGCTAACTCACATTATTTAGAAACACAACATTAAGTTTCCCTCATTAGTGTCTGCTCCTTCTTCTACACAATTGGTAGCTTCTACATCTCCATCATCATCCAAAGATAAAGGTAAAGGACAAGCACTCATGGCTTCCACACATCTTGAGCAAGGTAAATGGCTTCTTGATTCAGGTGCATCACATCATATGGCATCTTCTATGTATATGTTTTCTTCTATTGAGCCTTGTAATTCTCCTAATATTTTGATGGGTAACAACACATTCATGAGAGTTTGTGGGAAAGGTTATATTCCTATGGGAGAAGGGACATTTAATGATATTCTTTGTGTACCATCCTTGACCACTAATCTCCTTTCTATTTATCAAATTACACATGGGGCATAAGGTAAAATTGTTGAGTTCACTCCTGATTATGTCTACATTAGGGACATGGAGACTAGAGATGTCATAACAATGGTAGTTGTTGATCATACATCCTGCTTGTATTCTTTTTCTAATTTTGTTGATAATGATGATGATATTCATGATGTACCCATCCCTTTTCCAAGGGATAATTATGAGGAGAACTTTGGGTGCTTGAATCATTTTTTTGTTGAGACAAGTGTTGATCTTTCTACTCCTCCACTTCCTACTTCTTCAGACATGGGCTCTATTATTCAGCAGGATGATCATAGTGTTTCAGATCTTGCAGAGTGTGATGACTACTTGGATGCGTCTTCATCATTTGTTGATTCTCATGATGTAGATTTGGAAGACATACATGAGGGGGTTTCTCTTTCCCTTGATGACAGTTTCATCATAGATGGGGATACTTCTTCACCTTCTTTGGAGATTGGTACACTTGATTCTTCTCCTTCTTCACTTGATTAATCACATGAAGTGATAGATTCTTTGAGCTTGGAGATTCCTAATCAGTCTTTAGAGATTCATTCATGGAGACCTACATCTTCTTCCTCCTTCCATTTGCACAAGGATTGGATTCTTCATCATTTGATGTATCTATTTCTTCCTAAGGGGAGACATGTTTCTTGTAAGCATTGGTTGAACTATTGTTTGCAAGTACTCTTCATCAACATGGGAGCTTCTACATTATGGGGGGGATATCATGTCTCCAACTATCCTTCTTATGGGGGGATACTTCTTTGTATATACATGATGTATGTAGTTCTTGGGGGGGTCTTGAGCACTCCATCCATCCATGCATCTTGTTTTCTTCTCTCTTTTTGGGGGAGGGTTTTTACCATGAGGTTTTCCCTCTTTCTCCACTTTATGAGAGTTATGCATTTCATGTATTGCACTTTGTACATGGGTACCTAACATGGCCTAGTAGCCGGGACCCATCTTGCATTGTGAGTTTAAGTGCATTCCCCTAAGTTGCACTTAAGGGGGGTTGTTGGTGTAATTAATTGTTCCTAATTACACTTTACTTAATCTTACTTAGGTTAATGCATTGCATAGTAGTTTGTGATTGAGACACCTAGGAGTGTGCACATCTATTAAGCACATGGTGTAGGAGAAATTCCACTTTTGGTGTGATAGTTGTCATCACATACCTCGTTGTGTGTGAGATCCACCTTTCATGCTCTTGTCACATTATCATCCCCATCCATTGCACATACTTTATTGCATAATGGAGGATGATCCACATTTGGTGGACATGTGATTACACCTAGCATAGGTGATAGCTTATCAACTCCTTATCATTCTCTCTTATTGCCTTTCCTATATAAGGAGGCCTATTATGTAATCATTTCATTGAGCAATTCATTGGATCTATTCAATCCATCCTTGCATTCATATTTTCTCTCTTGTGCTTTTCTTCAACCTCTAGATCCTTGGTTCAATATTTTCTATTTGCAAATTCTTACAAGAATGAATATCAACCACTCCTCTCAAATTGAATTGCAACTATTGAATTCATCAATATTTCTATAAAAGAGAATTTTAAAGCTCACAAAAATATAGTTAATTGCATTCATACATACATGTTGTCAATTTCAATTCATAGCTTGAATCATCTTAATTTGGTAATGAATTAATGACATTTCCTAGCATAGTTTTCTTTCTGAATTCTTAGTTAATTTGCATTTAGAATCTCTCATTCTAGTAGTGTAATATCATTGATTAGGGTCTACATCTGAGAGTAGAATTGATCTTAATCACACTCTTTCTAGCTAGAGAGAAATATGACAATTTTGTGTAGTTTATTTGCTTCTCATTTGATTTTAAACTAACAATATAATATCTTATTAAAGTGTTGTTTTGTAGGATAACAGGTACCACAAAATACACACACATTTTTGGCACCCACCGTGGGGCAGAGCCCTGGATTTCTGACATTGTTTCATAGATGCAGGATCAAATTTAGGAATCAAGGTTGCATTCAGGAAACACAGTCATATTAGGTCAAAACAAAGTCACATACGAGATTTTTTGGATCGCATCTAGTAAAGATCGCCTTTAGTTAAAATTGAATCGCATTTAGATTCCTTGATCACATTTAGGGAATATTGAATCACATTTGGTTTAAGCTTGTATTTGGTTTAAAACATGATCACATTCAATGTTTTCATTTGCATAATTGAATTTTTTGACGACTAATGAATGATTATTATATTTTTGGTTGATTTGTAAGCTTAACTGTTGTCTATAGGTCATTTTGACAAAGACAAACAATTCAAACTACTAAGAGTGGTCTTGTAGGTTTCCTTCATGAATTCAACCAAACATCATAGCTTTCTTGCTTAATTTTATAGTAATTTAATAGAATTTGAGGCTAATTTTTAACCTAATTAGAGGATTATGCTCTTTTCCCTTTGGGAAAATTAGAAACTCAACCATTAGATAGATATTTAGGTCAAATTTGGGGAAATTTACAAGTTTCATGATGTGCTTGATAGGAAAAAATGACATGGATAGGAGAGTATGCTCTTCTCCCTAGTGGAGAATAAAAAATCTAGACTCCTAAGTTGTCAAACCTCTTTTCTTTATTGCTTTAATCTTTAGAGGGTATACCAGTTGAGGTAAAAATCTATTGGGAATGACCCAAGTGATGACATGCAGAAGCTAATTATTCCACCTCACTATAATCAAGATGCTTCCTTGAGATGAAAATCATAGAAGACTTAGTCAGTTTTGTCCTTGGAATATTGATTTGATTATTCCTTGGGCATGCTTGGATTTTTGTAGAGTGGATCTACTTAAACATCACTTGTGATACTACACAAGTTTGAGTACTCATAGGTCTATAGGCCTCAATCTCACTTGTAAGACTATGGGAGAAAATTATGTAGGGATGCCCTAATTAATTCTTCTATGTTAGAAGCTACCCAGACTACCCCCAAAAGGTTGGTAATGCTTGTGCAAGGAAAATAGTAATTTCCCCAAGAAATTCACCATATCGAGCCCTCATATACATTACTACTCAAATAATATGACCTTCAACATCCATTTCATGTTGTTGGATTTTCATATTCTGAGGAGTCTTTGAGTGTGTTCTTAAGCTAGTGAACAAGCATTTCTAATCTAAGCCAAGTTCATGGGGAAATTAGGTGTGTTGGAGAGTCTAAACAACTTTGCTTGATTTGTTTGAATTCAAAACAAAAGATAAACATTTTTAATTCACAATCACATACATTTTTAGACACTCAAACCCACTGTAATCTGACAAATAATCCTCGACATTTGACAAATTCATCTAATTTTTCCCTCAGATCAATCATTAGAAGATCACATCTAGAATTCAAAGTCAGTTTTGGTATCCTGGATCGTATTTTGTAAAATTAGGCTCACATCTAGTTTATGCTAAGTCACATTTGGAAGAAAGATTTCATTTGGTTTATCCTAGATTGCATTTGGTAAATAACCTTATCAGCTTGCATTTAGAGAGTCACATCTGGGATAATGAGCATTTTACACATGCTAGAACCTAGATTTTTGCATTTTTGGATACCCTTTTGAGTCATATGTCATGTTCAGTCATCAAAATCAATAAACTTATAAATTTGAAATGGTTAATTCTTAAGTGTACTCTAAATTTACCTATTTGGTTTTTAACCTACCTTTGTCAAGTCATCTGGTCCTATCCTAATCAAATTCACTTGGTTCACAGTTCAACAATAGGGCATTCTAACCTTATGACACTGGAACTTATCAAACACAAACACCTTTCACTTGGTTCCCATCTCAAACATCAGGGAATTCTAACCCTCTAATACTAGAACTTATCACATTTTCAAACCCATGTTTGCAACCTTAGACAATCACACTTGGACAATTTCAGACCTTTTTGATATATCAAGAGACTTGGACAATTACCTTATCACATCTTCATGGTTAACACAAGACACAAAGCATATAACCTAAATAAAAATCCATTTTTAGACAAAATTCCAAGACTGCTAACCTTCGGAAAAAAGAAACTTCAAAGGTAAACCCTTTAATCGACACTACTCCAAGTACTACTCATATGGTGATTCCTAATAATACCGACATGTTGAATCTTAATGACTATAACTAGGATGAAAGAAATGACAATCAAAATGATCAGGAACATCAAGCTCACCAAGGTGAGGAAGAAAATTGAAGACATTATTATGGTTGTGATAGCGATGAAGATCTGACAGAACAAGATTATCAAAGATTTCAAAAGAGTAAGAAATTCCAAAAATTACTCGACAGAACTTTGGAATAGAACAAAGAGAAATAAATTTTGGACTTGGCATCCCTGGGATTAAAGGTACCTAAGGATTGTGATGTAAATCAACTAAAAAAAAGATAATTTGATACTCCCATATCCATATTGACTCGATAGTTACTTGCTATGCAATTCGAGATTCAAGATTTGAAGAAGGAGAAGAACAAACTGTCAAAACAATACTCCTTGGAACACATTTGTCCTTTCCCATTTGATAAGGATGTATGAATGATCTTGTTCCCACAACATGTGGAAATTACCAAATATAATAAAGATAATGGGAACTCAAATCCTAAAGATCACATGAGAGAATTTTTCACCTTAAGAATGGACTTTATGCATGAACAAACCTATTTGATGAGGCTATTTCCAAGAAACTTAGGCGGACAAGCAATGGAGAGGTTTTCTAAGCTATCCACAAGAATTAAGAAATTCAAAGAGGTGGTCTAGAATTTTATCTAATGATATTCATACAACATACAACACATAATGACCATGCTTGATTTGTGTAATATGAAACATAAAATTGGTGAATCATTTCTATTATTTTTACAATGATGGAGAAAAATGTTTGCAAGAGACTCAAGGAAAATACTTGAAAGAAAAAAAATGGACATATTCATTAACAATTTGGTGCCTAAAATGAACTACCCCATACAACTTTAGGGTCCACCAAGCTTTGATAAGATAATAGATAGTGTTATCAAGATCGAAGAAGTATTGATTGAGAAAGAAGAAATCACTATCTATGAAGAAAATAAAGATAGGTACTATTCTAACAACAACAAGGATAAGTACAAATATGGGAAAAAGAATAAGAGTGTGGTCAATGATGGAGTTGTGGACACACCTAGCACAAGGTCAAAACCTGAGGTGTTCAACCTTTCTACAAGTCTACAAGCTAATAAGAGCTCCAATACAACAATGATGACACCAATTACTTCTAATACTTTTAGTAAACCTAACAATCAAAATGAGCCTAGGTTATCAAAACCTAAGCGCACATTTACACCTTTTGGAGATACACTTGAGGTGGTCTTGAAATCACTGTTGGACAAAAAAATTATTACAATCCCTAAGTAAAAACCATGGGAACCAAAAGTGAAACCAAAGTGGTGGAATGATAATGAATATTATGATTTTCATCGCATTAAAGGACACAAGACCAATAGTTGCATGAAGTTAAGGCATGTCATTCAGGACTTAATTGAACATGGTAAGGTGAAAGTTGATGGACATCATAAAAACAATGATCATAAAGTATTCCAAACCCTATTGCCTAACTATGAGAAAGGTGAATAATGTAAAGGCAATAAGATCAATTACATATACACTGATAGTGATAATGTGATTCATACGGTGGAACCATGGAGACAATCCATTAATGTTATTACTCTCAAGGGAGTACAAGAAAAAGAAGAACCTTCCAATGTTATGATGAGGAGTCAAGCTAAGCTAACACTCAAAGGAGCTTCCACATCAAGTCAACCTACTATGACAAAATATCCTAAATAATTAACATTGTCTTCAAAGTTCAACATAGTGGATCAATTACAACATACCCCTACCTAAATTTTGATTTTGGAGATGTTAAATATCTCTATAGTCCATCGAGAGATTCTTGATCAAGCCTTGCTTACCACTAATGTACCCAAAGACTTAGATATAGATAGATTCCAAACTATGGTTAGTCATTTAAATTACCCACATTATTTGTCTTTCTCTGAGGAAGATGATAAATCCCTAAATCATCTACATAATCATCCATTGTATATAGAGGTATTAATTTATAAACACTGAGTCAAGCATGTCTTGATAGATGGAGGTGCTAGTTTGAATATATGCACATTTAATCTTGTGAAGAAATTGGTATTCTGTGAACATGCAATTGAACCCAGAAGGAAGATAACCATTAAAGCTTACAATGAAGAAGAAAGATCATCCAAAGGATTGGTTATCTTACCTATTAGAGTGGGACCAGTGGATAAAGATGTCATGTGTCAAGTTCTTGATCTACCAATTGCCTATAAAATTCTTCTTGGAAGGCCATGGATCCATACAATGCAAGTGGTACCTTCTACATTGTTACCATAACTGATAATAATGTTGAAGATTGATTATTTGATGGAGTTGATGATGAAGACCGACCAAGATCAGAGGTATACATGATGATATTAGAATGGATAGATCAATTATAGTCTCATCATTGATGTCAAGCAATTGATTTATGATTTATATTATGTTTCCATATCATTCGGTAATGATATAAGATGAATGAATTAAGGAGAAGGAGAAATCAAAAGTTAAGAAGTTGTAGAACTTAAATGGACAACTGATACAAATCAGAAAATGATTTGATTATGTTGATATAATTGTTTTCTACATAACATATGAAGTCAGTAAAGCATGGGGGTAAAGATTTGACAACTCGGTAAGATAAGATATTTTGGCTACAAAGCATGAAAAGTCACTCAGTAAGGTAAAGAGAAAAAGATAGGTCACTCAGTAAAGAGGAAAGGTTTAGGCACCGAGTGATGTAACCAAAATTATAAGTGAAGAACACCAAGCAAGAAAATATATTAAATATGGATGGAATCGACATTTAATGATTATCTATGATGATCTAGATGATCATGATGATGAGAAGAGTTAGTTACAGAGATCTATGGTTATGAAAATTCAAGATGAAGATCTATGGAAAGATCTAAGTGGCAAAAAGGATGGAACAAGTTTTAATAAAAGTTCAAGTTCCTAGGTGAAAAGAAAATGTGTTATCAAGATCCAAATTTGATGAATAATGAATTGAACAGTCAAGATTGATTAAAGGAAAATGTAGTAGATGAGATTTAGAGGAAAAAATTATCTATATAAAGGATGATCTTGTATGGACAATAGGCTGGCAAACTAAATAGTTGAAGGGTTACCAACTATTGGAGAGAAGAAGGAACAAAGAGATTCTGAGCAAAAAAATAGTGATTTGATGAAGTGTTGATGCCAGTGGAAGATGAAGAATTGAAGTGAAGATTGAAGAGCGCATAAGGATCTAATTGAGAAAAGATATGTGCACATCTATGTGTTATTTTTATTAATGTTGCTTACTAGCATTTGTAGTAGAGAAATCTCTTAATAGAGTGGACTTAACAGTCTTATTGTAAATCATTGAGAAATGTGACATTCTAAAAGAGTGTTTAAAGCCCTCTAATAAGGCCACTCCTAACAGGGTGAAGACCCTAATAGATCTAAGGTAAATCCCTTGACTAGGTCACACATAATTGTATGTTTTGTAATCTTTAACTAGATTGGCTCTTAACCAGGTGTACTTCAAAAGAGCATATTTCTTAGTGGGTGACAATTCCCATAGTGGTTTTTTCCAAAGCTGGAATTCCATGTTAAATATTGGTGTTTTGGATTGTGAATAATTTATGTGAATTTTTTACTGATTGATATAGAAGTCTTTGCTTCTTCAAGGCTTGAAATATAGCATAAATTTAATACCTTCTCTTTGCATCATTCAACTTCTCATTGAAATAAGCAATCGGTCTACCTTCTTGTGTTAATAATGCTCTAGTTGTGCTTCCACTTGTATTACAAACTACTTGAAATGCTTTATTGAAATTCGGTAAAGTTAACATATGTTTTTCACTTATCTTTTTTTTTTCAACAATACAAAACTCCTTTTTGCTCCATGTGTCCACTTGAATTCCTTCCTATCCCCTCTTATGGTCTCAGTCATAGGTCTACAAATTGAACCAAAATTCCTAATGGACTTTTGGTAGAAACTTTCCAATTCATGAAATGATATTACCTCTCCAATAATATCTAGTGTAAGTCATTCAACAATTGCTTTGACCTTCTCAAGGTCCATCTTTAATCCCTCTACAGATATCACAAATCCTAGATACACTATCTCCTTTTCATGAAAGAACACTTCTTGATATTTATAAAGAACTTCTCTTCCCTTAATCTCTACAAAACTTGTCTTAGATGAAAAAAATCATTCTCTTTTCTCTTACTAAAAATCAAAATTTCATCAAGATAAATAATCACAAACTTACCCAATAATTTCTTCAATACTTCATTCATCAGCCTCATGAAAATTGCATCGATTAGTCCTAAAAGCATCACTAACCACTCATACAATCCTTCATTTGTCTTGAATGCAGTCTTCCATTCATCTCCTTCTCTGGTTCTGATTTGATGATATCCACTCTTCAAATCAATCATTGTGAAATACTTAGCTCCACTCAAATAATTCATTATATCATCCCTCTTGGGAAAAGGAAACCTATACTTCACTGTGATCCTATTAATGGCTCTTAAATTAATACACATCCTTAATTATTTATTCTTCTAAGGTGTTAACATTGTAGACACTACACAAGGACTCAAACTCTCTCTAGTCAAACCTTTCCTCAGTAATTCTTACACTTGCCTATTCAACTCCTCATTCTCTACAGGTTTCATTCAATGTGTTTCTTTGTTTGGAAAACTAGCTCCCAGAATTAGATCCATGCAATGACTAATACTCCTTATAGGTGAAAATCCATCAGGTACATTATCTAAGATTATGTCTTCATACTTTGGAAGAAAATCTTTTATCTCCTTAGGTTGTTCCTATTCTGATTCCAAATCAGAATTCTTAGGAATCTAAGCATAACACATACTATCACTTATTAAATCATCCAAAAAAATTCTTCCTTCAACCAATCAAACTCTAAAAGTGGTACAAATATCACTCTCAGGATTCCCTATCAAAGGAAACAACACTTATTTCATCCCATTTGAAATAATATTATACCTATTCTTCTTCCCATGATGCAAAGCTTGTCTATCATACTGACATGGTCTACCTAACAAGATATGCCATACATCCATAGGCATAATATCAGAAAATAACTTCACCATGATAATTTCCTATCTTTAACTTTACTTTGCATTGCTCACTTACCACTACCTTACGACCATCCTTTATCCATGCAATCTGATAGTGTTTTGGATGCTTCAGTCTCTACAACTTCAACTTGCTTACCCATTCCTCAAAGGCTATATTATCTGAACTACCACTATAAATGATCACTTTGAAACATTTTCCTTCAACTTTACATCTTTTTTGAATAAAATCTTCCTCAACAACTACTCTTGATCCATCTCACCATGACATAGGGCTCTTATCACCATCAAGGCTTCTCTATCTTCTAGTTGATTCAAATATTTGGTAGGATCTTCTTCCACATACTAAGATCTACCTTTATTCTCTATCTTCTTACTTGTATTCCCGTGGGTACATTTAAAATCTCATTTTCTTTCTCCTCCACATTTGAAATAGGTTCCTCTAAACACTCTTTTGTCTTCTCTCCTATAGCTACTTGATCCACTACCTCTATGAAAGTTTTTGTCATCCCTTTGGTATGTATTATCTTCCTTAATTTTTTCCTTTCCTTTGTTCTAATCTGTAGAATTTTTTCCTCCACAAGAAAATGTTCTTTCTCTCTAAAATCTTCCACCTTTTCCTCTTTTCATTTTCTCATGTCTTTTGTTCAACTTTTCTTCAGCTTTTAGTATATTGATAAGCTTCTTCCACAATCTGCAACTTAACCAAACTGATTACATCTTGTATAGATGTCCTCAAAAAATTATGATACCTCAATACCCTTTCAACATCATCATTTGTATGACAAAATCTAATATCCAACCTATAGAATTATTTGGTATATTCCTTCACACTAAGATCTTTTTCCTTTAGATTTTGTAGTTTCTTAAACAAACTTACTTGGTAATCAACTAGTAAGAAATTATCCTTCAATTTTTTCACCATCCTATCCCATGACTTAATTTTATCCTTTCCTCTTTGTTTCCTATCAATCTATAAATAAACCCACCATAAGGATGCATGACCTCTCAACTTTGTGGAAGCACACCTTACCTTCTTATCTTCACTTGTACCCTCAAATTCAATGTACTTTTACATGTCTATGATCCAATCAAGTAACTCAAATAAATATAAAATTCCATCATAATCAGGTGGATTAAAATGGGGTTTAGCATTCACTACATTTATGGCTCTTAGGATTCTTTCATCTCCATGATCAAGTTTTGTTGTTTCTTTTTCTTTAACTTCTTCCTCATCCTCACTCACATCATCAATATGGAGACCTCTCCTCTAGATTTTTTCCAAAGATTCCAATTAGATTTCTATTTGTCTCAACATTTCCATCATGGATATATTGGCATATATCCTTCCACAAACCATCTTGTGCATGTCCTCTACAAATGCAAGTCAAATCCTCACTCTGCCACCTCACACCAATCTATCTAGGGATTCACAATGATAAAAATAGAGATCACTTCCACAAGGAACAAAAAATCACTTTGATACCACTTGACACCCAAGGAAAAGAGGGACCTCAAAGAGATCTATCCAATCCTTGCAACAAGAGTCACACAATGAAAGCAACAAGGAACTATTGAGAGAAATGCCAGACCAATCTTCACTTTATTAGAAATTCAATTACAATGGACCTGTAGCATGTAGTCTTACATGTCAAACATATAGGCCTGATTACATAATGAAAATCCAATATTCTAACCTTCAATATGTTATCTTATTATCCAGAACTAATAAGATACCCCTTGGGATCAATTACAACAACTTATAAAAGCCTTCACAAGCATCAAGTCATCTTGAGAAAGATTACATTCTCTAAGAACGGGAAAATTTATCACAAATATAGGTCAGAACCTAAATCATAAGGATCTCCCAAAAATGAGTAAAATTTAATGTTAACCCACAAGTAGGTAGGTCACAGGTGTAGAAACATTAGGAAATAAGCCACTAATCTTTTTTTTTTGGAAAAATCCTTCACAAAATTGGAAAACTAAAACTGGTTGAATAAACATGAAGAACAGTTAAATCCCACCAATAATCTAAGATATCTCTTAGGCAAAGAAGCCAATCATAGTGTGAACCTAGAAAAAGGTAAAAAGTGATTCTAGGAACACTCCATGAGGTGCACAACTACAACTAATTTAAATTGAAGGAACCCAACATGAAACTCAGAGACTGGACAAACTGGAAAATAGAAAATAAATATTTTGGTTGATGCAATATTGCCAAGAAACCCAAGATGAAGAGAAGGGAAATTTGTCAATATTTAAAGCAAAAGGATAGTGAGAGATCAAGTGATGAACAATTGAGTCAAGACTCGAAGGAGAAGACTGGATAATGTGAGAAAATCAATCAAGAGAATGTAGACATGAAGCATGAGATGGAATCTATATTGATGAGTATGACCAAGGAGATTGAGGATAGGAAGAACAATGAAGAGAATCTGAATTAGTCCTTAAAGAAAAGTGTTAGTGTAATTAAATATTAATAATTACACTTTACTTAATTTTACTTAGGATAATTCATTTGTATAGTAGTTTGTCATTCAGACATCTAGGAGTTTGCATTTTATTTTAGAACATGGTGTAGGAGAATTTCCACTTTAGGTGTGAGATCTACCTTTAGTGCTCTTATCAAATTATCATCCTCTCATTGTTGCACATACTTTTTTGTACAATGGAGGATGATCCACCTTTGGTGGATATGTGATTATACCTTTTCTAGTTGATAGGTTATCTCTTGCATCACTCTTATTTATCATGTATTTCTTAAATATATTCAAGCACATCTACTTTGAATTCAATCAATTGGCCTTATTCAATTGGGCATTATCAATTGTATCTCTTATTATTTGATCAATATTGAATCAATCATTTGATCATATCATGTTTCCTATCTCTCTTATGCTATCAATTGAGCTTCTAGATCTTGGCATTTTTATTATTTTCCTTAGGAAAATTATTACATAGTATCAGAGCAATATCAAAATTCTTACATGGTATCAAAGCCATAGGAGTGTCATTGTATAGCCTATTTGGAGAGAATTTTATTGAAGGTCAAAATTGGATCTTGCTAGTATAAATTAGAGGTTGGTATCACATTGAGAAGATCCAAAAACCCCTAAATCAAATTTTGTTTCATCCAAATCAGGCACTCGAGTCCAAATATAGAGCCATTTGAATTTTGAAAGTGCGATGGTGACAATTCAAAAAAAATAATTTCAAAGGCGATTTTCAAATAGTGATATCTCAATCATCCAGACTCCTTTTTTTGAGCATGTTTTTTTTGTTTTTGGGTAGAATTGCATGATCTACACAATGGCAGAGATGGTATTTGATCTCTATTTCATATTTTTTCTAAAAATCACAAATCCTAATTTTTGCAACTTTAGAGGCTTCGTTTGGAATCATATGGACACATTTTCATGTGCAATGTTTTTTTAAAGTGCACAATTTTTTGTCTACTTTCCAGATCTGATATCAGTTTGGATAAATTTTGAGTAGACATAGTACTTTTAGCATTTGGTCTATTTTGACCTATACTTAGCACTTGTAATTTCTTGGATCCTTGAGTGATCTTGTGTCTTGTTTGTTTGAGTCTTCTATAGCCTTATTTATGTATTTTTAATCATCAAAATTAGAAGTCCACTTTGTCTTATTCTTCAATTGGCAATTGTACATGCACTAAATATAAAGTGCCAAAATCATCTCTTTTGGGTGGGTTATTTGTTTCATTGCATTTTGGGGGGTGTATTGATTTTATGATCTCATTGTTTCATGTGAGAAGTGCAACATGGATGGTTTAATTAGATTGAAAATAGGAAACTATAAGCAATGGAGTGAATTAGTTCTTGCTCATCTTAGTGAGCATAATCTATTGTCCTATTTGTATGAACACAAAACTACTAGTCCTCCTTATGATATGGACTCTTGGATAAAAGTTCTTAATGTTATCTATTGGAATATGTATATGGATGTTATGGACTCCCTTGATGACTTCAAAGATCAAACAAAGAGTATTCTTGATCTTTAGACTTTTCTTTGGGAAATGTATGGAGATCCACAGGTCCCTCCACTCCCAAAAGATATAGAACCTCCAGTTGTAGCACCTAATTCTCCTATTGAGATTACTTCCACTATTATTCTTGATGATTTTTTCCTTCATACGACCATGGGTTCTTGTAATTTGGTGTAGCGGGATATTCCTTGTCTTCCAGTTTTAGTTCCTTGACATGACTACTTGGCAGACATTGCAGGCTTGTTTGTGGAGTCCTACATTGAAGATTTGGGAGATATTATTAATGAAATTCATATTCTCTTTGATGAGGATGTTTTGTCTTTAGTTGTTGCGAGTCAAAACTCTAACCCTCATCTTCATTCTTCACTTGATCATTCTTTTGAGTTTGAGATGGTTTTAGATCCAGCTTTGATACAACATTTGGAGGAGGTCTTTTTATCTTTGGAGAAGACATTTGAGTCTTTGGAGATTGGCTTTCATAATTCTCAAACTTCACTTGATATGTCACATTGCATGGTTCAAGTTTCTCATACACATGTGTTGGATATTCCTATTCAATTTCCTAAGACATCATACATTTTGAGGATTCTTCCTATATATTGGGGAGGATTCATTAATACACTTATAGAATTATTTCTTCCTAAGGGGAGGAACATCAATCAATTTTATTGGTGCATTTTCTACATTGATTTAGGTGCACCTGTCATGGGTGTACATTCTACATTGAGGGGGGGCTTATTTTCTTCTCTTCCTACTTCTTCATTTAATAAGGCATCTTTGTCTTTAGATTTTGATCCAAAATCTTATATGGATAAGTTACCATTGGTTCCTTGCTTGTCACCTTCTATTGGGTATCTTCCTAATTGGTTTGTGGCATATTCATCAACCAAGCACATGAAGACACATGGGCATACTTCAGAGACATCATACTTCATTTGGATTCCCCTTCCTTCTTCCTATCCACAATGGGAAGCCTTCTTGCATCTATACTTGGTTTATCTTCTTCCTAAGGGGAGAAATGTTGTTTATAGGAATTGGAATATGTTTTACCTTCAAGCACTCACCATCCTTGGAGGAGATTATTCATTTTGGGCTGGATATCATGTTTCCTTATTTCCTTCATATGGGAGGATTCTTGATTGTATATAGATGATGTATGTCATAATGAGGGGGTCTTAATTACTCCATCCATCCATGCATCTTGTATTTTTCATCTCTCTTTTGGGGGGGGGGGGGGGGGGGGTTTCTCATGATTTTTTCTCTCTTTCTCTACTTTATGAGAGATTCCATTTCTTTTGACTTGCATATTGTACATGGGTACCCAACATGGCCTAGTGGTCATGACCCATCATGCATTTTAATCTATCTTTGTGAACTTAAGTGCATTCCCCTAAGTTTCACTTAGGGGGGGGTTGGTGTAATTAAATATTACTAATTACACTTTACTTAAGTTTACTTAGGATAATTCATTTGCATAGTAGTTTTTCATTGAGACATCTAGGAGTTTGCATTTAATTTTAGCACATGCTGTAGGAGAATTTCCACTTTGGGTGTGAGATCCACCTTTAGTACTCTTATCACATTATCATCCTCTCATTGTTGCACATACATTTTTGTACAATGGAGTATGATCCACCTTTAGTGGACATGTGATTACACCTTGTCTAGTTGATAGGTTATCATCACTCTTACTTATCATGTATTACCTATATATTCAAGCACATATACTTTGTATTCAATGGGTTGGCCTTAATCAATTGGGCATTATCAATAGTATCTCTTATTATTTGATTAATATTGAATCAATGATTCGATCATATCATTTTTCATATCTCTCTTGTGCTATCAATTGAGCTTCTAGATCTTGGTATTTTCATTCTTTTCCTTAGGAAAATTATTACACAAAGATCTAATGTGTGCAATAGACTTATTTCTAATCTGTAGGAAGCCAAGGATATTGAGGAAGAACTAAGAAAAGAGCTTGTGATTTCTAATGACTACAGGGAGAAGTTCATGATTGGCTCAACCAAACTTCATTCACTACTTTAAAGTCAAAGGATTCCAGATGATAAGTGTGGTCTTGGATTTGAGGAAGGAGAAATCTCCAAATCTAGATCTTGTCAAGGAAACCCTAAATATAAGAAGAAGAAGAAGAAGACATCAACAAGACAACCTAATGCTCAAAGGATTGGTGGTAAGTGTTTCATCTAGAACAAATTTGGTTACAAATCCATGCATGGTAGGAATAGGATAAATCATAATAGTGCATCTTTTTTAGGTCAATAATTTAAGTGCAAAAATTATGGTCATAAGGCAAGTAAATGCATAAATATTGTGAATAACTCTTCCAACAAAAAAAGAAACATTAATTGTTATGCATGCAATAGATTTGGTCACATTGCAAAGTAGTGTAGAACAACAAAAAATAATATGATCAACAATAATGAGAAAAGTAATTTTGTATGTTTCAAATGCAACAGATATGGATATATTGCAAGGTGTTACAGGAACAATAATGGGAATAACAAAGGTCTAGTAGAAAAGAGTAGGAATAAACAAAGAAATGATAAAGGAAAGGAAAAAGTGAATGTTGAAGAGATTCAAAAGAAAATGAAGTATACATGGGTGAGGAAGCATGTTGAGAACACATTTGAAGGATCTACATATAGACCTAGTGCTACCAATTCCTCTAGGAATTGAACTTAGGGATTTGGCCTAGAGGGAGATTACAACCAAAATCTTATGAAACCCCCTATATATGTTGATTCATGAATCTAGTAGGCATGGAGAAGTTGTAATTAGTTGGCATAGAGGAATTAAGTCTTTACCAAATAATTTGATAGGTTTTGAAGTTACACAATCAATCTTTGTGAACCAAGTAGTGAGCTCGATGTTTGGAAACACTTAGGGTTTGAAGAATTAATGATACCTTATAGTTAGGTATGTGAAGTATAAAAAGAAATGTGTGACATACATTTATCACTTTACATTTGAGAAAACAAGAAGAGAAGAGCTCTATAAGAAAATTCCATTAAGACTGAAGCGACAAGGCAATTGTTCTAGGCAACTTCACAGAAACTCTAATTCAATGAAATGTATTTATCTATTCATTTTTATAAAATTTAAATCTTTCATGATGAATACTCCATTTATTGTTGATATCACTGAGAAGCCCCAACCAAAATTTAAGAAGCATCCACTTAAGTTGGTTGAGGTAGATCTAATGGGTGCATTTTTTAATGTATCATATGGGGTTTTTCACATTTAGGATATTAGGGAATACATTCATGAAAACTTGGAGGACCTAGGTACATCCCAAATCTAGGAGTTACACCTTAAGAAACTTGCGTGAGAGGATTATATATTAAAGCCATAATTCAAAGCCCTAGAAGTCAAAAAGTTTGATCAATTTTCTAGGTTTTTGATGATTGAGGAGGATGAATGAATTTTTTATATACTAAGAAGGATAAATGGTGAATTTTTATGTCTTAGAAATATATTTAAGATTACCAAGAAGGTCTTATAGGCAGTGACAAGATTGTGGGCATCCGATGAAGTCTCTGCACTTAAGTCAATGAAGCTCAATATGGTTCATGATGCAACTGGAGCCAAGTATCACAAAAGGGGTATGAATATCAATGATATTATTGAGGATCATGTAAATTTTACATTAATGGTGATAGGCTATAAGGTCTATCACTCTAGTAGAGATAATTTAGTGTCTACTACTACAATTTACAGTGCATACTAGATGTTAAAGGAAGATAAGGAATATGACCTATGTGAAACATTAAGGATTCAATTAATAGAGAATTTGAAAAATATTAAGGAGGAAAAGAAGAAATCATTCAAGTTCAGTACCTTAATATTATGTATTTTCTTTTATTTCATGAATGAATTCCAAGGTGTTGGTCCACTTGATTGGTTCGGTGATAGACCAGTAGCAGTTCAAATTAGGGAATTGAAGTATGGAATGGATAATAAGATGAGGATAGCTTCAATATGGGGATATTTTAAGACATTTAAAAAGATGATGCAATATAAGTATAGAATCCCTCAGTCCATAGTTGATAAATATAAAGATACAATATGTTTTATGGTTGATACAAACCAATGCTTGATGGAAGCAATTGAACCAAGAACCTCATGGGTAATGCCAATGGGATATGAGGTAGAGGAACATGTGCAAGATTTATATTGTCAAGATCTGTTGAAGAAACCCATCCATCCCACTAAGGAGAGATTCAATACATATAAAGAGATGGATCTCAAGGTACATATGGAGTTGTAGAAACCTGAGATACAAAGGATTGTAAGAAGGAAAGTGGAAGGCATTGTAGAATCTATGGGGATTCCAATTAAAAAGTATAGGGAAGTAAGAAGAAGAACACAGAAAGTGATTGAGAATCCTATAGAAATTATTGAAGCTAGTTCCATACTCACACCTACTAAGGGTAGGAAGACTATGAGTTCAACATCAAAGAATCCTCAAGTTTCACCACCTGTGAAATAAGTCAAGAGGAAGAAGACATAGGAAAAGAAGGAAGAAGAAGTTATTATTGAAGATGATGAGGATATTGAATCAAATGATATAGTAAAATAATTGAAGAAGTAGAAAACCAAAGCTCTACAAGCCTCAAAGTCCATGTCATCTAATATAGAAGAAAAAGTAAGTAAGAAGACAAAATTTGATTCAGATGAACAAGGCATGTCAATAAATTATGTAGTGAAGAGCATTACATCTCATGATAATTTGATACCATTGTCAAAATTCTTTGAAAATTTTTGATAAAGAAGGGGAAAGAGAAATTGAAGAGGTTGTGGTAAGGTATCTGTATAGGTTTAAAAAGGAACTTATTGAAGTTGTATCTAATTTACCTAAGAGCCTGTACAAAATCTTAGATTCTATGAAATATTATGCATTATTCAAGGACAAAAGGATGAGAGAGAAAGTTTTAGTTGATATACATCTATTCATATCTATGGAAGAATTAAAATAGATTCTTAAGGACTCATAGAAGGATTTCAAAAGAAAACTTAGGATGAATAAGCTCATGATGGGAAAAACAAAGGAGGTTGTTGAGGAAATAAGGAATATTATGAGAGCATACCTTGAGAGGAAACAATATGATGTTATCTCTAAGACTCAAGGTGAAATTTCTACTGCTCCAAAATAATGGTCTTCCCACAATGAATGTTCATAGTATTCCATAAGTAGAACAAGTAGAAGTTAATGTAGAAGAGGCTAATGTTGAAGACATTGATGTTATGGATATCCCTAAGATTAGGATAAAACAAGAGATGGTTATGGAAAATTATGTGGAGACATAGAAAGAGAGGAATTGGAGATAGAGAAGGAGAATGAAGTGGAAAAAGAGAAGGAGAAATAAGTGGAGAAAGAGAAGGAGAAGGAAGTAGATAAAATAGAACAGGTGGAGGATACTCATCCTCTAGTGCAGATGTCCTTAACAACTAAAGAACTTAAGGTAGTAAATAACAATAAGATAGTTGTCGAGAAAGATATGGGAGAGAAATTGAAGGCAAGAGACACTGCTAAGGTAGTGAAAGAATTTATGGAGATAAAAAATTTAGGAATTGATCTAGAACTATCAAAAGGGCTAATTGATTTGTTTGTTCTCTCACCATTTCAAAAGCTTAAGTTTGCACAATTTGTTGAAGCCCAGAATAAGGAAGAGATTATAAAAAAGCACAAGGAAGATAATAAGTTTTTGGAGAAGGCATCTGGTATATTGGGAAAGTTGGTTAATTTTCTAAGAATGCAGTATACAACCCCTCCTGACATTTCAAGAGCCTGATCAATGTGGTAAGTACTCAATTTGAATCATTTCAAAAATTAGTTGATGTAAAGATTTGGAAATAATTTAATGATAAGAGGTTTAATGAGCTAAAAGGAATGATAGTATTTGATAGAGTTGTATTAGACACTCACATTAAGTGCATTCAAGATACTCTAGTTGAAGCTAGAAATATTTATAGGTTATGTCTATCAGTTTAAAAATTTGTTGGAAACATTAAGAAGCAAATAAAGGAATATGAGCAGAAATTTGAATAAATTTCTCAATAATTTGATCCTTTGGGATCTTCTACCTCAAAATTGGAAGGTCAATTAGTCTCCTTACTTGACAAAATCAAAGGGATAGTGCAAGAAAGAGATAGAATTCTTGGTAGATTGGGAGAAATTAGAGGTCTACTTGCTCCCAAACTTTGAACTCTATTTATTCTGGTGAAGGAGGTACAAGGGGCATTAGCTACATCAGCTCCAACTAACTTACAAGTGAAAGAATCAAAAGTGTACCTATTCAATGACCACATATAAATCTTGAGCAGTCTCAAATAAGGATGAGATAAGGATCTACAACTATTGAAGACTATTTATGTAGACATCTTCAAGATGATGTAAATTAGTAAGTTTTCGGTGTGTACATATGCAAATATGTATATAGATAGTTTTTGGATGAATATTTGTATGTGGGTCCTTGCCTTTTCCATTACTATCAAAGGGGGAGTGTAGGGGAGTGAAAATGTGTACAAATGTACATAGAAGTGGCTTAGAGGGAGTCTTGAAAATCTTTTTGAAGTTTTGGTGTGCATATTAAGGTTTGACACTTAGTCATTTTTCACTAAGTGTTGCCATCAATGCCAAAGGGGGAGATTGTTGGAAAGAGACACTGCATAGATGCTTGGATGTTTTCATTAATGGAAACTAAAATATAAATTCACATGCACATTGTAGTAGGAGATCAGACTAGAAGTCAAAATAAGAAATTGGGTAACTGTGGAAATGAAGAACATGGTGTTCTGCTAGTATTCAGTGTTTGGTTCAGTGAACTCTTCCAAGTTCACACATTTGGGCATGGATGTAAGGGAAGTAATTTGGATGTATGGAGAGGCTTATTAAAAAATTTGAAGGTTCAATCATACATGGTGTAGAATTTACATGGACAAGTGCATTGGTTTTTGTGTTTGACAGTTAAAATAGTCTACTTGATGGAAATTCTTTTTGCAGATGTCGTAAAAAATTCTTGATGATAAATTGTATGTTAAAATTAGAGAGATAACATATATAGAGATATGTGTATGATTATTTTGGTTCACATTAATATTTGAATTTTGAATTTAGTAGTTTTGGTCAACATGGTTCACATTTCTCTAGAACATTTTGAGCTAACATAGTGCGATCTAATTTTTGGTTGTGAACCTATAAGATGGGTTGTTTAGGGTTTGTAAATATAGTTTATGCATGTGAGAAGTATTAATAAGGTGTTATGTGAAATTTTTCATACAAGAATTTGAGACCTGATTTTTTGATTAGTGAAGAATAAGGATACAAGGCAGTTAGAGATAAAGTGTATCCGATATGTTATTTGTGTGTATGGGGAATTACAACTAGGCATTAGTAGATGCTACTTTAATAGTTCAATATTTCTTATGATCAGTGTAGTAATATTTTAAGGTAGTGAGTCTTCTATATAGGGTTGTATGCCTAATTTTAATTGAATAGTGATCTTGAATGCAAGTCCATTCCTCTTTATTGTAAGATAATATTTTCTGCAAAACTGTTATCTTGTGGGTTCCATCCCCACTATGTTTTTTCCCCTATTAGGGTTTCCATGATCAAATCCATGTGTTATGGTGTTATGGTTATTTTATTTATTCTCATACACTTACATTTTATTATATGTGTTAAGTGGTTTATAAATTTAAATAATAAAGTTAAAATTTATACAACAATGAGTCATCCCCCCCCTCTCAATGTTCCCTCATTCCAACACTCACATATAAGTTGTAAATACTACATCTGACTTATACTTAGTTTTAAAAACAAGATTAGATAAACATTATTTGATACAAATAATTGAGATCATAATAGGGGAGAGGGATCAATAGGTGATAGATGTACCAATACATTTTATAGTAAGTGGATAAAATAAACCTTATAGTGGTGCACTAAAAATATCTTGTCAATGCTTATTCCAAAAAGATTCCTCTAATTTTTTAAAAATAAGCAATCATGTGATGCTACACCAATGCACCATTAAACATGACTTAATGCACACCTATTGGTCTTATCACCTTTTGGGACCATTTTGGACACCTTCACACCAAAAAAGTAAGTTGATATGGCATCATATTTGACCATGTAAACTTGAAAATAATTTTTTTAAGTTAAGAAATTGACAAATAAATTATTGTATAAAAATGAAGCACAAAATCCACATAAGATTTTAAGAAGCACAAAATTAAGGTGTACATGTATTGACCTTCTTCCCTATTATGTATCATATATGTCATAGCTATAAGAAATATGACTTATGTATATGCATCTAATTAAATTGACATAAATTAAAGAAAATTTAAACATTTTTGTTTTATATTGCATTCCATTTGTAGGACCCAATGGCCATTGGGGGCGGGATGCCAATATGTATGTGGGGTCTAGTACATGCTATATTATTGGGAGGTTAGGGGCCCATAGGTGCACACCTGATTCCCAAGCACATGGCATGTATCATTTCAAAAGTAAAACACAAAATATCAAAATGGTAATCAGTGCAAATTTTAACACGTTATGGTGAAATCATGTTTTCTATACACACACACAAACACACACATATATAATATAGAGTACAAAAGGATACAGTTAGACAAGTCCATCCAAATTAGACAAGTCCATCCAAATTAGACAGGATCTAATGCCTAATACAACATAGCCAAAATGACATGTATTTTCACCACCCCATCCCATATTCTCACCTCACATGCACACCTAGTGGTCACATGTAAAAACAACTTTCATCCACCACAAAAAATATGCAAGGCCACCATTTTCCATTGACAAGAAATCAAATCAAAAGTAAATAGCAGAATCAAAGAAGCTTTGCAAATTCAATGGAGATTCAAAATTCAAACTAGAAAGAGTACATGCATTAATGAGGTCACACACACAATACATTTCAAACATATAAATAAACCTAAAATCATCTCATTAAATTCATTATTATCATGAAGAAGACATGATACACATCAAAGATGAATAACCCATACTATTCCAAGTATTTCACTTGTTCCAATTTACACTTGTTCTAAAGACCTACATGTTTTCCATCATCTTGATGTGGTTTGGTTTAGTAGTTAGTAAAAAAAAATCTTTGTTTGTCACGTATTAACCATATATATTATTTCTTTTGTTTGAATTCCATTCACACCCTTGTGTGGTTTTAGTAAACCCTTATTTTTATATATCCTCTTGCTTATGATATTTTTTACTTCTGTACAATTTTACATGTTTTGTGCAAACCCTTTCCATTTCACATCCTTACACTTTCACTATCTCTATTGATATTTCAAATTCTTACTATTATACTAACTACATCACCTTTTTGTTCCTTAAAACCCTTCATTTCTATTTCACGTGCTCTTTTAGTAATAGATGTATAAATGAAATGTTCTTTTAATTTTTTAAATCATTTTAATTTCATTTTTAGTTTTATGTACTCTCATATTACCATTTCACATCCTCAAGCTTTATTTTGATATAAGTATTACCGTCACTATTTTAGTAGCCAAGTGATTTACTATTTCCAAGTGAGTTATTATTTTTAGCTAATTTAGTTACCAGATTACATGTCCATACATCATTGTTTTTTTTTCTTAAACCCTTGGTTACTATTTCACTATATTATTTATATTATTTCCTTCATGTTCATTACATTTTAATTTTTAAGTACTCTTTATTCTTGTTTCACATCCTCATGATTTACTTTTATCCTATTTTTTTTGGTGTTTCACATCCTCGTCATTTTACTATCCAACATTTGAGAAATTAGATTACATATGACAAACAAAAAAACACATTATTTAAATGGAAACATACTACTTATATTCAAGACTCACTATCATCTTACACAATATATTATCATTATACATCAAATTTCATTTGTGTTTCTCTTTATGTGTCACTGTTAATATTTATTGTCAAGCATCACCCTTGGATATAACATGCTTAGTTTTTTTCATTTCATAGTTACCCATATTCCACCACACTTCAATTTAAAGCTCACATATCAATTTATAATCTCAAACATTATGCAGATGACCCTAGATATTAATAAAAAAAAAAGAACATATACAAGTAATAATGATACACTTCAGAGAAAAAACATGGACACAATTAAAAGTTGACATTACTCATAGAGATGTGTACTCAGATTGTACAAAATTATGAAAATGATAGGGAAAACTATTTTAATACTCATCACACACTCATAGGTCAAGGTTTTATTACAACCTACTCTCCAAGAAATGTATATGAACATATCCTAATGTTTCTCAAGAAATCATCCCCTACATCTCATAGACCAATTCTTCCACATAGTGACCCATCAAGATCTCATATCCATTGATTTGAGCACCTAAAAGATGGCTTGGGAACCATTCTCATATTATTGACCAATTATTTGTAGGAACAAATCATTGTAATGATCTTGTCTTTCTAACAAGATCTTTCTTTTCAAAATTATTCAAGATCAACCTTGAATTATGGTAAACTAAACATTTGAATAGATATTTCTTATAAAATTATGATCCATGGGTTTGAGAAAGCTCTAAAAATATATCATGGAAAAAGAGGATTTGATGATTTGTGAATGAAAAAATCTCATCTTTTATATTTACCAAGGTATTTGTTCTACCTTATGGTCATCTTAGTGTCATGTCTCCTAACATAACTTGTCGTGTCTACAGTTAACGAAATATATGGAAAGAAATTGCTCCTGCTACACTGGCACATCTATTTGATGATCAAGGACTTGAACATGAATCTCTACTAGACTAATTGTTAGATGCATTGAGATGTTAAAATTTCCCATCCCTCCTATTTATCTATATAAGTTACCTAATCACATTTCCATGCCTTACTGTCAAAAAATAAAAAAGTATGTAATCAAAACCATACTTATTTTGTTCAAGCAAGTATCAGTCTAAAAAATGCCATGGTTAGTTTATTGTATTTTATTGGGGCTCATTTTATACTATAATTCAATTTTTTGAAGCATTATTATATTTAGAACTAGTTAAATTTCAATTTCCTTTTTGGCCCTGATAACATACATATTGTACATAATGTCTACAAATGATGGGTCCAGATGGAATATTGACTCATGGTAAAAAGAAAAGATCATCTACAAGGTTTCCTTGTTAACCCCAACTGATGGTGATGATGATGAAGACTGAGATCAGAGGTATACAAGATTGTAGAAGGATTAGATCAATTTTTATTTTGTCATTGATGACAAGCAATTGATTTTTGGTTTTTATTGAGTTGCCATATCATTAGGAGTGTGATATAAGTTGAGTGAACTAAGGAAAAAGAGGAAGTGAAAATTTGTGAAGGAGTTAGTGAAGTTGAAGAACTTAATTGGGTAGCTAATATAGATAAGACAATGATAAGGTAATAATGGTTTAGTTATTTTCTACTTTATATTTGATGATATCAAGTCAGTAAAGGAGATCGCACAAGTGAGCAAGGTTAGAAAGTTGACAAGGAAAATAAAATAGTTTAGTTACCAAGTAGGAAGAAATCATTTAGTAAAAGGAAAGTAATTTTTGGCAAAGAGAAAGAAAGCCAAGACACCGAGTGCAAGGAGTTAGTTACTAAGCAAAGAAAATAGAATTTTGGTTGAAGGAAAAGGAAGGGCACCGGACAGGGAACATAAATTGAATACAAGGATCAAAATGATATTTAATGAAGAGCCACAGTGATTTGGAAGACTCCAATGATGAAGAAGAGTTAGTTAGAGAGATATACGATTAGGAAAATTCAAGGTGATGATCTATGGTAAAGATTTAAGAGGCAAAAAGTAAAGGTACAAGTTCCAAGAAAAGTTCAAGTTCTAAGGTGATGATAACAAGTTTTACTAAGTGCCAAGCTCATTGAATCAATTCAAGAGGATGATCTGATGGTTTAGAATAAATAGAGGAAAACCTAATCAAGAGTATTAAGAGATAAAATAAAGTCTGTATAAAGAATGAAATTGAATGAAAAACAAGTTGGCTAGTTGAAGTGTTGATGTGTTTATCAGTGATGTAGTGAAGAAGAAAAAGGTGGAAATCTGAGTCTACAATAGATATTGATGAAGTGTTGAGGTCAATGAATAGTGAAGGAATGAAGTGAAGACAAAGAGCACACAAGGGATCTAACTAAGAAAGAGGTAGTTGCAGATTTACAAATCAAATTTTATACTGATACTTATTAATATTTGTAGTAGGAAAATATCTTAACCAAGCGGACTTACGAGTCTTATTGTAAATCCTTGAGAGAAGTGACATTCTAAAAGAGTGTTCAAAGCCCTTTAACCAGGCCACTCCTAACAGGGTGAAGATCTTAACATATTTGAGGCAAATCCCTTAACAGGGTCACATTTAACAATGTGCATTGTAATCTTTAATAGGATTGGTTCTTAACCAAGCATACTTTAGAAGAGTATTTTGATTGGTGGGTGACAATTCCCACAATGGTTTTTCCCAAATTGGGTTTCCACATTAAATAATGGTGTCAAATGTGTTGAATGTTTATTGTGCATGTTATTTGTTGATTACTTAAATTTATTGATTGAAAAAGTTAATTTACTATTGTTATCGGTTACTACTGAAGTTTATTTTACCAAGTTGAATCGGAGTTAAATTTCTTAAGGTTTAAATAATCATTGATTACTAATTCACCCCCCTCTTAGTAATCCAAAAATTGGTATCAGAGACAAGGTACTCTAAAGGGATAAGTTTAAAAGACTTAAGTAAAAGATCTGAATATGTATAAGAGGGTGGCACCAAAGTTGAATAGGGACAAATTCTCTACATTACAAAGAAGGATGAGGTTGTACATATCTATAATTAAAGAGTATGCATTATATTATATTGACAATGAGTACTCACCACCTCCATTTGGGCCTATGATAGTCTAACTGTTAGAATTTATAATCTTTCCTTGGTGTTTTATTTTAAATTTGGATAAGCCAAGGTATCCTAATTATAATTTTTCATCTAGTCCAAGTGGGAGGACAACTCATTATTTGTATTTCCTTTATTAAGGAAATTAGTTTATTCCTCCTTATGAGGATTTTCACACTTGGCACACACATAATATGAATGTGGCATTCATTGATTATGGGAGTTACATTCTAACTCCATCACTCATTTTTATTTAAGAGATGCTTCTCCACACACTTTATATGATTTTTTACTCACTTTTTCTCATTTTCTCATCTTAGCTCTCTCATTATTATAATGAGATTCTTGCTCATATTCTCTCTCTTTTTCTAGGATTTTTTGCCTCATTCATATTATATTCACAAGGGATTTACTTTTCTTTCCCCTTTCAAAATCCTTGTCTCATTATGTTGATCTTGGAGCATCTTGATGGTTTTTGATAGATTTTGAAGCTATCTCTCTTTCATTATGTTAATGGTAAAACTCTTCCTTTTGCTCACTCACTTGGATTCTTTCCTTTAGCTCTTTTCCATTTTTTTGTATATTTCTAACATGGTATTAGAGATAGTTAAATCCTTGTTTTGAGTGTTGTATGAAGGTGTCGTTCAAAAGATATCTCCTTTGAGAAGAAGAACGTCTTTTTGTTGAGATTAACCTTTTGTTGCAGAGTTTTCATTGTTTATAAATCTAACATTTGTTCAGCTCCTTCTTATATCCTTTTTTATTTTAGATCTAGTTATTTATCTAGTTCTAGATGGTTTACCACCATATCTAAGTTTTATAATCTCCATTTCAAGTTTTTTTAAAGATCTAACTACACTCTCTTTGGTTGGCTTGCCGCCAGAGAGTTTCATTTGATTTCTCTAACCTTCTTTACAGGATATTTTAATCAACTTTATTTAAAATCTAATCATTTGTTCTTGCATGTTTCATTATATTGGTTTTGTAACATTTGTTTATTATAATCTATTGTTTATTACAATTACCATTAATCTTGTTGTTTAATATTACATTTTACTTGTATTTTATACTCCACTGAGTTTAGTGATCTCTAATTGTTGTTTATATATCTCTATTTATTATTCCTATTTATCTTGTTGCATATCTTAATAATCTTTCCTTGGCAACTTTCTCTTGTTTATTTTCCTTATGCATTGTTCTCTTAATCTCCTAGCACAACTTCACTTCACCTCAACCAATCCTTTGTAACACAACTCCCTAAGCATTGCATTTCTTTCTTAACACGCAACAACATATTTACCTACTCCCACTTGAGGTTAGAGAAGCCTCTTAATCTATATCAATATCTACGTAGACAACTTGTTTATTTTCTCCCTTCATCCCTACCCAGCCAACTTGTTTATCTCCTTCTCACCTTCTGCATGCCCCTTCCTTTCTTCTTCACAGCCTCTTAATCTCTCATTTCAAAGCATCTCCCACCTTGCACAACCTTTCCTTGGCAGCCCTCACTTCCTTGTGCATACTAATAATCAACTCACGTAGCACCTTACCATACTCTTCCTTGCGCAGCAGCCCATCTCCATGTTTAAATTTTTAATTGACCCTTTACTCACTTCCTTGTGCAGCATTTTTTACAATTCACCATCTCCCACTTTAATTGCTATTTTTTAGGTTTGTTGTAATGTTATTGTTTGGATTGTGTTACTATGTGTCTTCTAGAATAAACTGTGTAATGTCCAGGTTCTGATAAATTGAATTCAAATTGCATATTCTTTTAAAGATCTTCATTTCAGTTTAGGGTTGCATTTTTATAATATTTTTGGCTTCTCACTTATTTTAGAGGTTTCATTTGGTTTTGTCATGTTGTTTGTAATGGGTTTTTATTGATTCGTAGACTCTACCTATTTTATATTTGTTCATTTTGGTTTAATTTGGATCCCATGCTCACTTTAGTAAAGTATAAGTTCTATTTATAATTATTGTGCAACCCATTTTTAGTGTATGTGGCCATTGAATACACTTCTATGTCCACAGATGTGATATAGATTTGTTTATTGATTGCAAGTGCATAGCTCGTTCAATCTATTCCTTTAGATAAGTAGGGAAATCACCTACCCTCTCTCATGTGTAGGCCTTCATTGGTTACCAGTCATTCTATATCATTTTTTTCAGTTACTAATAGACTTCTAATGCTCAGCAATCTTTCTATTTTTTATTATAATGTTTTTGCAAGGAATAGAATCTAATAATCATTTCTAATATTTCTCATAATAGAATCTCATCTCATTGGCTGCAGATCCTCACATAGGCTTGTAGAAATATCTTAGAAACTTTCAAGCAAATTTTATCATCAGATTCCTCTTCTTTTTTTATCATTAGATTCTTGAGTTTTTTTTAATCATTATTTCATTCATAATATATTGGTGCAAGTAATCTTATCATTTTCAAAGTTGTTTATTAGTCGTCTTATTCTTTATTTGTAATATAATCATTTCATCTTAGTATTATAACATTTTTCCAGGTTTCTTGCAGCTCTATTATCAGTCATTTTATTTAATCATTAGATTCTTTTCTACATTTAACACAATTTATTCAAAATTTATTTATCATAAAAATGTTTAAACGTTAAAACAAAATTTTCACTCAATATTTTTGAATATCGGTTTAAGGCATTTTTCATTTGATTAATATAAATGTATTTCAATTGTCATTTTAATAATTAGTTGGACTAAATTTTTGTTTTCTCATTTAAACAAAAAATTTAAACTTTTTTAATTTTTAATTTTCTTGCAATTTAACCAGTAATATTTGTGTAAAATTTATTTTTCTGGACCTTTAGCATAATATCTTCATTGTATTAATCTTTCACTTTGCTTAATTAATCATGTCTACCCTCGTTCCTAAAATCAAATTGAACAGTTCTAACTATCATCAATGGAAGATGCATATTTCTTTTATATTTCATTTTAAGCATTTGCTTCAAGTTTCTACATATGCCTCTCTTTAACCGGTTGTCATTGCTTCTCAAGCCGACAAAGATGCATGGCAAGTTAAAAATGACAAAGCTGTTGGATTCATTGGCCTTTCTATTATTCCTGATCTATATGTCTTGATTGAACATTGCACAAAAGCCCATGAAGCATGGGAAATTTTGTAACAAATTCATGATAGCTCCACCAAATCACGAACTATTCAACTCCAAGACAGCTTAGAAGACTTGAGGTATACTAATTTAAAATCCATGGATGAATTCTTACTTAAATTTGATGCCATTAAAACTCAAATAAGTGGTGTGAATGTTACTTTAACTGATATTAGATTAATTACTATTATTCTAAAGAAATGTCTTCCTAAAGTATTTCAACAGTTTATTACTAACATTCATTCTCAGCTTGCTATCCCTAGTTTATCTCCTTAATTAAGTTATGCTATTTTTCATAATTTATTATGTCAAGAGGAAGCTAAGTTACTACAATTTGGTACTCTTAGATCTTATGAACATGCTTTTGTGTCTAAGAAACAAAATCAAAATAATAGATCATATAATCATAATGCTTCTAATAATAATAATAATAATCGTAATAACAATTATAATCATCATAACAATAATAATCATTATAATAATAGTTAGTCAAATAACAGATTTAATTCTAGGCCCTCATATAACAATAATACTAATCATAATAATACTCCTAATAAGAAGCCACATTGTACTTATTGTGGAAAAGATGGTCACCTAACTACTTGTTTTAAAAAACAAAATGATAAGAAGCATATGTATACAATAATCAAAATAATCACAAATCTCAAGGTAATCAATCTCATCCTACTTTAACTGCTTATTACAAAGCTTCTCATGCATTAGAATGGATTATTGATAGTGGGGCTTCTCATCATGTTACATCTCATAGAAAAGCATTTTATTCTTTGCAACCTAATACTACTCATATTCCTATTCAATTAGCTGATTATCATAGTTGCAAAGTTGATGGATTTGGTTATGTCAATGTTCCAAATGGAAAATTAAATAATGTTCTTTATGTTCCTGAATTGAAATCCAATCTTCTTTCAGTTGATCAGTTATGTCAAGATTACAAAGTTGAATTTCATAAGGACATATGTTATATTATTGATCCTAAAACTGATCATGTTGTTGCTAATACTAAGATGGGTCATGATAACTTGTTTAAATTTTATGAGTTTGCCTCTTCAAGGTACTCTTTGAAAGTTAATATTGATTTCAATATATGGCACGAAAGGCTCGGCCATTTGAATTCTTATTATATTTCTATGCTGCTAAAATCTAACATGGTTTAAGGATTACCCCATATTGTTCCATCTAAAATTACATGCACATGGTGCACGAGTGGCAAAATGAAAAGGGAGCCCTTTCCTTATGGTACTTCATGGAGGGCGTCTCATAAGTTACATCTTATTCATAGTGACCTCTTGGGTCCAATGGAGAACACCTCCATTCAAGGTTCAAAGTATGCTCTTACCTTTTTTTATGATTTTACTAGAAGAATTTGGATCTATTTATTGCATAGTAAAGATCAAGTTCTTGACACATTTTATGAATTTCATATGTTTGTGGAAAGGCAATCAAGTTATAAGCTTCAAATTCTTAGAAAAAATAATGGTACTGAATATGTTAATAATGCTTTTTTTTCTTACTTGAGATCTTTTGGTATAAAACAACAACTTACCATTCCTTATACACCACAATAAAATGGTGTGGTGAAAAGGAAGCATAGAAATATTGTGGAAATGGCTAGATGTATGTTACATGCAAAGAATATGCATTACAATTTTTGGGCTAAAGCAATTGCGTGTGCCACTTATATTCTTAATAGAACTCCTCCTAAATCTTTGCAAGATATAACTTTTGAGGAAGCATGGTCCAAGTAGGAAACCCAATTTACAACATTTGATAATTTTTGGATCTATTGTTTATGTTCACACATCCAAATAAAAAAGGCAAAAACTAGATTCTAAATCTTCTCCATTTACTTTTGTTGGGTATGTTGAATTTACTAAAGGTTGTAGAGTTTATGATCCTACTACTAACAAGGTGAAAATTGCAAGAGATGTTTGTAATGCAAAAAATGAAGTCCGTGATTGTTCCAAGTTCAAAGATGATGAATTTAAAAGAGACACTATTGAGATTGTGGAGGAACAACCTCCTATTCTAAACACTATTCCTAATGCATCTATTTATATTCCTAATAGTAGTAATAATGATGATGATGATGATAATGACATATCTACTCCTCATAGTGATAATTTTATTCATGATGATAATGATATATTTACTCCTCATATGTAGTGATATATTTGTTACTTCTAAGAGAAATCATAAATGGTTTAAAGATTTACTTAATGAAGGTGATGATTATATTACTAGAATGGGTAGACTTAGATCTAGGAGACTTAATTATTGCAATTATGCTTTGATGTCTTCTCTTATGAAATCTAATGATCCTCAAAAAAATTCTCAACATAAAAATCAACCTCATTGGAAAAATGCTATGCATGAAGAATATGACACTTTAATTTCTAATAATACTTGGGATTTAGTTCCTTTACCTCATGATAACAATATGGTTTTATGTAAATGGTTATATAAAACTAAGTTGAATTCCAATAATGAAATTAGTAAGTTTAAAGCTAGGTTAGTAGCAAGAGGTTTCTCTCAAATTGAAGGATTAGACTACAATGAGACATTTTATCCTGTTGCAAAAATGCCTACCATTAAAGTAGTTATTGCTTTGGCTTCTAAAATGAATTGACCTATTCACCAAATGGATGTTAAAAGTGCCTTTTTAAATGGTGATTTGCATGAAGAAATCTATATGTCTCAACCTCCCAGTTTTATTAAAGAAGGTCATGAACATCTAGTATGTAAACTTAAGAAATCTATTTATGGTTTAAAACAATCTCCTAGAGAGTGGTATTCCAAAATCAATGCTTTCTTTATTTCTCAAGGTTTTGATAGAAGTAAAAATGATCCTAACTTGTATATCAAGCATAGTGAAGATAACATTATTATTATCATTCTATATGTTGATGATTTGACTCTTTTTTCTTTTTTTTTTTGATCGATAAAAGGCCGAGGCCCTGTGTAATTTTTATTAATATATTATAAAAAATTTTACATGTGACCTCGCTCACTATGGGTGCTGGTAGGAAAGAGTGGGGTGGAGAAAACCTCCAGCCTAGCCTGGGACCTGAGGTCCTGTACTTATACAATTTTACATGGGCATACCCATGACTCAACCATAGTTGAGATTTTATAGTATCATAGTCCTCATTGGCATTCTCACTACTAATACAAGAAGAGTCCTATATCCATTCAAAATACAAACTTTCAATGGGCATACCCATTGCTCGATAATATCGAGTATTTAAAGATACAAATATTACATTTCTGCTTTACGTGTTGCATTTTATTGTTACATCATTTAGTATGTAGATTTGAGAACATCCATACTGGATATATATGATCTGGTGCTATAGGTAGCTTCTTGATTGTGTCCTCCTGAAAAACACAGAAAAATTCTACCATACCTACTGATTAAGGGTTACTATAAAGAAATGATTATGTAAAGACAACAAAAATTACTATTACCTTCTTTTATTTTGACTCTGAGGTGTCTGCTGCACTGGAAGAGTTAATGAATAAATAAGCCTGATTAATCAAAACTTAAACCTGACAATCCATTATATCATATATGTACAAAAGGGCTACTCCCATTCTTACTTAACATTTCCTTTGATGTTCACTTAGTATTTGAGCATCATGTGTCTATGATCAATTGGATTAATATCAACTTCTTATGCTAAATCAATTTGTTTCTCCCTTCACAGGATATGTATTCAAATGTTATTCAACATTTCAAGTATTGCTTATGTTGAATAATATTTGAGCATATTTTTTATACATTATATATATATATATATATATATATATATATATGTATATATATATATATATGTATATATATATATATATGTATATATGTATATATATATATATATATATATATATATATATACGTATACATATACATATACATATACATACATATATATATATATACATATATATATATATATATATATATACATATACATATACATATACATATATATATATATATATATGTATACATATATATGTATACATATACATATATATATATATATATATATATATATATATATATATATATATATATATATATATATATATATATATATATATATATATATATATATATATATGTATGTATGTATGTATGTATGTATGTATGTATGTATGTATGTATGTATGTATACATATACATATACATATATATATATATACATATATGTATGTATATATACATACATACATATATATATATATAATGAAGATTGACGGGGGTGAAAGTCTAATAATGTTTCAATCTAAACAATACAGTAGTATCATCATAAAAGAAAAGCTTTGGGAGATTTCCATATTTATTTCTTCATTATTATCTGCATATAAATATGTTGTTGTTAATAGGGGGATATACCCTTAGCTGTGCTCAATTATGGTTCTTTTTTATACTATTGGCTATACTACTTAATATTCTTGATAGTATTTACCTAAGTCACCAATCTTATCTTACTTGTTTAGAGATGTCTGTCATCTCTAAACAAGTAAAGGGTGATAGACATCTCTAAAAAATAAATCCTTCATCTTAACTTACTTGTTTAGAGATGTCCATCATCTCTAAAAAAGAGGCTTAGCTTCAAGAGAAAGGGTGAAGGCTTTATATGCAATGATTCCACAGTTATGGTTATTCCTTATGCTGGATGTTACTTTTATGTTTTCATTTGGATAGTATTGTCGCATAATCACATGGCTACTCTCTCCTCTCTTGCGATCATGTGACCAGTACTTGATGCGACTAGCCTTCTCTACCCTGACGTTGACCTTCCGCACACCTTTCGGCCTTTACTATCTGCCTTGTTGCATGATCGCAAGGCTTCTCTCTCCTCTCTTGTGATCATGCGACTACCTCATATTTGCCCAGTGTTTTACTTTATACAATCTCTTAAACAGCGTGGGGCCCCCTCTTTTGTGTTTTTCGCATGATCACATGACCTATATTTTATTCATGCGATCATGCGACCAACATCTTTTGCAAACCGCCAACCACCATATTTAAATGCAAAATATTTTATTTTGTTTTTTCTATGACATTTATTCAATCGGATGTTAACCAGGCAATTCCAGAAGTTAAAGAAAGTCAATTCATGCTTGTCTATTGAAGTTTATTTGCACAAAGGAGAAAGTGCCTGATACTATGCATAGTGATTTTTTATGCCGAAAGCATTACTTGTGAATAACTTATCTTACCTTACCTGTGCGGAGATATGATAACTGTTGAAGAATGTGAATGCCAAGAGGACATGGATGCCAGCATGGAAAATAATTTAATCTTTCCTGTCCTCTATTTTGTTATCTCACCTACCCCAGGCCTTCCTTTATGCCTTGGCGCATGATCGCAAGGTATCTTTTCTGCTCTTGCGATCATGCGACCACACACCTTTCCGCCTCTCTGCATTAACTACTCCTGCACGGCATTCATTTTAGTCTTTATGCATTATCGCATAATCGCATGGCTTCTCTCTCCTCTCTTGTGATTATGCGACCAGTACTTGATGCGACTAGCCTTCTCTGCCCTGACGTTGACCTTCTGCACACCTACCAGCCTTTACTATCTACCTTGTCATATGATCGCAAGGCTTCTCTCTCCTCTCTTGCGATCATGTGACTGCCTCATATTTGCTAGGGGTTTTACTTTATATGATCTCTTAAATAGCGTGGGCCCCCTCTTTTGTGTTTTTCACATGATCGCATGATCTCTATTTTATTCATGTGATCATGTGACCAGCATCTTTTGCAAACCGCCAACCACCATATTAAATGCATTATATTTTATATTGTTTTTTCTATGACATTTCTTTAATCGGATGTTAACCATGCAAATCCAGAAGTTAAAGAAATTCAACTCATGCTTGTCTGTTAAAGTTTGTCTGCACAAAGGAGAAAGTGCCTGATACTATGCATAGTGATTTTTTTATACCAAAAGCATTACTTGTGTATAACTTTCAGTCTTATCTTACCTTACTTGTGCGGAGATTGATCCAGTGCAGTGAAAATCTGACGGTTGTCGCATGTTCTCATGGGATCTTCCGAGCCCATGAGATCATGTGACAATCGTCCGATGAGGATCTCAATGGCTCGTGGGTCAGATGGAGTCACAGTTTGTGATGATCATGCGGTGAGGATCAATGGTGGTCGCATGATCTCATGGGATCTTCTGACCCCATGAGATCATGCACCCGCCATTAGATTAGAATCTCAATTGGTGGGCCCAGGGATGGTAAAGCGGATACGTGATTGTGTGGTTAAAGAGATTTCACATGGTCGCTGGATGTAATCGTGGTTAAGAAAAAATAAAGTGACTTGGTGACTAAGAGGGAAAATAAACCCAGGGTGAAGCTGGGGTTAAAATTGCAATCGGATATCGAGTGCGGGTTTTTAGCCAGCAGTTTGAATTTTTGGTTAGCCCGAGGTGTCTTGCAAGGTAGGAAGACAGAGAGTAAAGGCTTGTCGCATGATCGCAAGCAGATTTCTAACCACATGCGATCATGCGACCATTGAGTAAGGAGATGTTAGGGAGAGATAGAAAGGAAAAATGAAAATATTGTACTCATAATCATGAAAATAGTATTTACATCAAAATTGTAGGTAGATATTGTATATACATCAAATTTGCATATACTGTTCCTTAACATAATGCTACTCTTTTAAAGTAACTAAAGACACCAAATTTGTTAGTTACAGTCTATCTTCGGTCAGAGCTAAAAATTTGCTCCATTCTCTTGCTAGAACTAGCCAAGAGACTCAATATTGCATTTAAAAGGGACAAGAGATTAAAGGAATGTGGAGCTACAATGTCTAAAAGGAAAAGGCTAAGTTTGCAAACCTACTCATATTCTCTGATAAAACTACTTTATTATTATTTAAGGGTCCCATATGATTCTTTAGTAAGCTATCTTCCCCAAAGAGCTCCTATATTCTTATAAGTAAGAAGGGTTCCTATGGTTAGAATGTCTCTATATGAGGATCCTATATCCTCATAGGAGAGTCAGTTTCCCAATCTTCCTACTGAAGTTAACACATGGTAAGGTCTCTACCTTAACCTTATCATTAAAATACCTCTTAAGCTATTATATATGTTGTTCCAATGTTACTACTCCATTGGCACCTAGATTCGCTAGCTTATCAACCTCTGTGTTTCCTTCTCTGAAAGTATGTCTGATTTCATAATTGAGAATATTATCCATTAATAAATTAATCTCTTCTATTTTTTAATTTAAAACCCAATTAGGAGTTTTTTTAGTGCGGATGGCATTGATAATAATTTGGGAGTCTCCTTCAACAATTACTTTTGAAATGTTAAGATTTTTGCATAATTTAAGCCCTTCTAATGCCGCTACACATTCGGCCATATTGTTGGTTGTAGGGCTAATGGGTCAAATTTTGCTATCACTTTTGATTTCCAATTGCGGATGATCCCTCCTATACCTGCTACCCTAGGATTGCCTCAGGATGCTCTATCAAAGTTGAGTTTATACCAACCAGCTTTTGGTGGTATCCATTTACAGGATGCTCTGTCCATTTTAGTTTTGGATCCCCCTTTACCATAAAGGGGAGGGATAGCTAGTTTTGGCCATTTGCACCTGATTATGTTATCCCAACTCTTAAAGGAATCTTCATAGCTCTGTTTGTCCCTGAGTTTATTGTTAGTAATTTCTACGATGGATGCTTCTATCTTGTTAGCTATTGAGTTCCAAGTTAATTTGTGGTCCATAAAAATCCTTCTGTTTCTTTCTTTCCATAATTCCCATACTAATATAGAAGGTGCTATTGTCCATATGTCCTTGAAGAAATTGTCTTTATACAGAGATGGCCATGCTTTAAGGTTGCTGATTAAATCACAATGAGAAGCAGATGTCCATCCTAAACTTTGATGGAGCCAATTCCAACAATTTTGAGAAAAAGGACAATTAAGGAGAATGTGATTGGCATCCTCAAAATGGTTTTCGCATAGCGGGCATCTAGATGGTCCTTCGAATCCTAATTTATTAAGCCTGTCTGCAGTAAGAATTCTATTTTGTAATGCCGCCCATAAGAACAATCCAGCTTTAGGGAGGCAGGATTTGTTCCAGCAAAGGTTCAAAGGTATAACGATGTTATCCATATTTTGGTTCTTAATAATTGCATTGTAACCCTCCTTAACAGAGTATTTTCCATTGTTATATCATGTCCATATTAAAGTATCTGGTCTATCTTTAAGAATTACTTCTCTATCATTTAAGATTGTAAGGAGGTTGTTCTTCTCTGGCCAAACATCCTCTATTATATTTGTAATATTCCATTTATTGTCTTCCATCTTGCCTAGGTAGTCCTTAAGGTAAGGGCCAATGACTCTTTTGCATTCTTCCATAAACTCCTTGGAGAAACCTAGTTTGTTAAGGGAGGGAAGTCCTGCCCACGAATCCTCCCAAAATAAAGCTTGATCTCCTACTCCTACATCCCAAGAAAGGAATTTTCTGATAATCCCTCTCCAGTCCTTAATAAAATTCCATATCCATGAGCCCTTAACATGTGATTGAGACCTGAAGATGTTGATGGGATCTGCATCAAGGATGTACTTATGTAATAAAATTATTGCCCACTTACTGCTTGATTCTCTAAACATTCTCCATATAAGTTTAGCCCCAAGGGCTTGGTTTTGCCATAATAGATTTTTAATGCCTAGGCCCCCTTTAGAAATCAGTTTACATAGAGTATCCCATTTGATAAGGGCAATTTTTTTTTCCTCGGAAGGACCTTGCCAATAGAATTCTCAAAGAATTTTGTTTAATTCCTTTTTAACACAAATTGGGAGGGGAAGGACCGACAAATGATACGTGGGAATGGCTGAAAGGACAGATTTAATCATAGTTGTTCTACCTGCTTTAGTTAACCACTTTCCTTTCCATGAGCTTTTCTTGTTTTGAACTTTGGATATGACTTGTTGCCATAATTTGGAGGATAAGAGACCTGTATCCAGATCAATACCTAAGTATTTACATGGAAATTTGCCAATTTTATATCTCATCATACCACAAATTTCTCTTTCAATTTTTGAGATAGTGTTAATAAAGTAAATTTATGACTTAGAAGGGTTGACATGTTGACCTGAGGCTTTCACATAAAGACTTAGAATGCTTTTGAAGGCACTTGCTTCCTATCTACTAGCTGATCCAGGTAAAATCGTATCATCCGCAAACTGTTGGTGAGTTATGTTGGGCACGTTTTCCGTGGCTTTCAGTCCCAAGATTTTCCCTTCTAAATGAAACTTAGTAATTGATCTCCCCAACGCTTCTGTTGTAATGACATATAGAAAGAGGGATAATGGATCTCCTTGCCGAATGCCCCTAGATATACTAAAAAAGCCTTCCGGGGTACCATTGACAAGAATAGAAATCCTGGGAGTTGAGATGCAATTAAAGATAAGATTAATCCATTGTTTAGAAAAACCAAATGCTTCCATAAATTTGCACAGGAATCTCCAATCTACTTTATCATATGCTTTTTGAATGTCAATTTTCATTAACATACTAGGTTCCTTTGTTATCTGTGCGGTATGGACTATTTCTTGCGCTATAATAATACCATACAGAATCGATCTATTTGCTACAAAGCCCGTCTGCTCTTCTAAGATAATCATTGGAAGGATGGATTTGATTCTATTAGCTAAGCATTTTGATAGGATCTTGTATATGGTATTACAAAGGGAGATAGGTCTGAAATCCCCTAGTTCTGAACACTCGTCTTTCTTCGAAATAAGAGTAAAGAAGGTATTATTAATTTCACTTAATAAAGATCCTAAATTTCTAGTAGCTTCCATAACTTGCCATACTTCTTCTCCAATGAAATGTCAACATTTTTGGAAGAAGCCAGCTTGGAAACCATCTGGGCCTGGTGCTTTATCCGGATGTAGTTGAAACACTGCTGCTTTGACCTCTTCTATTGAGAGCTTATTATTCATCATTTTGTTGTCAGAATCCATAATCAGCTTAGGAACAGCTTTAAGCATTTCATTTTGGGCATGAAGGTCAGAAGCTTCTATAGCGTTGAGTAGGGAGTTGTAAAAATTCATTAGTACATTTGAGATTTGTATAGGATCCTCAGCAATAAGTCCCTCAGCTGACTTAATTTTCGTTATTCTATTGATGCTTCTTTTAAAATTAGTTGTATTGTGAAAGAATTTAGTGTTACTATCGCCCTCCTTAAGCCAAGATTCCCTGGATTTTTGCTTCCAAAAGATTTCTTCTTTGAGAAGGATATCATTGTATCTAGCCATCAACTCTTTTTCCTTATGGTAACTAAGATCGTTCATACCTTGTTCTATTACTATTTTGTTAAGGTCAGAGATTTCTTGTTCTACCTTGGTTTTCTCTTCGAATATGTCATTGAAGTGATTCTTATTCCATTCTAATGCTTTGTTTTTAATAATTTTTAATTTAGCTGCTAAGCAGAACATTTTCGACCCTTTGACCGAGGTTTGTTTCCACCAATCCTCAAGAAGGATTATGAATTTTGACTTTTGGAACCACATAAATTCAAATTTAAATGGATTCCTCGAGGGTTTAGAATTTTTTGTTATGGTAAGCCTGATAGGGAAGTGATCCAATCCTGCTTCAGGAAGTATCTCCACATTAACTATTTGATTAAAGTTTTCGGAATTAGTTCTAGTAAAGAATCTATCTAATTTTTCAGCTATGTAGCTAAAGCCACTCTTCTGTTATTCCAAGTATAGATTCCATTAATAGTATTTATGCTTATTAGATGATTAACCTCAGCCCATTTGCCAAAGTCTTTATGAGATTGTGAAATATACTGAGAGCCTCCAGATTTTTCTTCTGGATTTAAGATAGCATTGAAATCTCCTCCAATGATGAAGGGATGTTCTTGTTTTTCAATTAGAAGATTTTGTATTTCCATCCAAACTTTTCTTTTTTCCTCATTAGGGATTGGCCCATATATGTTGATCAGGTAAAATTTTAAATCGGTTTTAGGCTATTAATTGTTAATGTCATCCATCTATCGTTAATGTGTACGAGTTGGGCCATTACTTTACGGGGATCCCATAGGACTGCCAAACCACTAGAGAGGCCTACTGATGGGACATATTCTGACTTCCATATACCTAGTCTTTTACTAAACTTGTTAATTTCATCTTTATTAAGCTTAGTTTCTTGTAACATAATGATTTCGGAGTCAAAGTTTCTTAAATATCTTTTGATTAATCACTATTTGTTAGGGGCATTTAGACCCCTAACATTCCAAGTAGTGACTTTCATTGTTCCTTGGGAAGGAACTTCCCCTTCCCTGTGTTCAGAATATCCGCTATCTTTTTTTGGTTACCTGCATTACCATCCAACATTCTCAACTCAACAACTGACTTCCTACCTCTTGTCTTTTTGAGTTTATTAATATTGGGTGTACTTAAACTACCTCTGTTTATGGCTATGCCTAATTCTCTATTTTCATTAGTGATCCCGAAAAGGCCTTCTATTGCTTCTTTAACCAAAGTAGTTTCTCCATCATACCTTATTATAGAATTAACCTGGTTGTTTGAGTTTTTTTGCTCATTTAAGGAACAATCTAGGGGTACATCTCTATCTATGATCTCCTTGCCATAAATCTCCACTATATCTACATCATTTCCTGCCAAATCTAGATTTAATGCTTCTAGCTCTAGAGGAATATAAACAACTAGTTCCTTCCCATTAACACAGGTAGGCACATTTAAGTTTTCCTTATCATTTATATTTTTCTCTTTTGCGTTATGCCTGTCTATAGCTTCTTGACTAATTTTTTTATCTGATTGGTCTGAATTTTTGTCAGGGTTATCCAAAAGTGCAATTTTTGAAGCTTCCTTTTCCAGGGAAGAGGGAAGGAGATGCTGATTCAGACTATTATTCTGTTCCTTATTTTCTTCTAGGATGCATTCCTGAATTTGTTTAATTAGTATTTCCTTTTGGAGTTTTAGTTCATCGAAGTCACAAGTTTTGTCAAGAAACATGTCCATGAGTTTGTCCGTTAGTGATTTTCCTAAGTAATTAATAATTTGATTCACCTCCTCTTCTGTTATGTTTACCTGCTCAACTAATTCTACTACATCAGCACATTCCGACTTCAAAATCAAGTTAGTTGGTGGTTCAGTCCTATTACCTTCATCTTGAAAACAAATTTTATTATTATTTGTTCCAAGTTCTATTTGTTCTGATTTACTCTCCCTATTGAATTTTTCATATGGTTCTTGCCTTATAATGTTAACTGGGTTATTATTTATTGGAAGCATTGCTTTAGATATTTGGGGGTTTATTAGTTTAACCATAAGAAAATTAATTGGGTGTTGATCAGGTATTGATTTGTCTATATTATTAATTTTACAGCCATAGTCCAAACTTTTTTGTTTATCATTCTCAGTTATATTTTCCATGTTCAGGCTCAATGTTTTCTTGGTTTCTATCCTCCTTAAAGAAGTATGGGCATTGGATGAGTCCTGAGGAGTGTCATTTATAACCGGAGTGTTGATTTTATACAAATTGGGAGGATTCTTAGAATACTCCTCTTCGTTATTCAGGATTTCAAAACCCCCTTTGTTATTTAAGAAGTTTACCTTTATTCTATTATCTATGCCATGTTGAAAATCTAAGCAATCTCTAAGAGTAAGTGAGAAAGGATTTCCTCCTTTCTCAGAATCTTCTATGTAGTTATCTAAGATCTGGGGATTTATAATTATGGAATTAGAGTTAAAACACAGCTGAAGGGGAGGAATGTAATTATCATGATAATTTAAATTAATTATGATAATCACATCTATTTTTCTATGTTTAGTTTTAACTATCCTTATAAAAATTCTGATTCTATTGCCTATATTTTTAATGATTTCTGGATGATTAAATTCTAATGGCAGATTTCTTAATAAAATAGCTTTTTCTACTTGGAAATCCGCTACTTTTATTGGATTAAAAAATGGAAACCATGAGCATACAAAAAAGGGAATATCTCTGAATTTTAGATAACCTATCTCTAAAATATCATTTTTGAGCTTACTACTCTTGCAATCTACAAAAATAAAGTTATCTGTCATGATAGTAGTACTTACCTCCGGGAGAAGAAGCGATGCCAAACCTTTGATTGTATCCTCTAAAAGGGCACCTGTACCCATCCATTTGCATATGACACCTGTTTCTACAAAAACATGTTGATTTTGCACAATGTATTTTTCATCCAATGTTATCCTAAGATGATTAGGACCATGATTACCATATTTTGAAAGTGTTGAATGGCTATGGTTAGCTACACGCCTATGTGGTGGGGTGTAAATGCTATCATTACACTTATCATGAGACAAATTACCCTCATTATAGGGTTTAACCATATTATATGACTTCCTGTTCATAGAACCCATATTTCCCTTCCTTCGATGAGGAGGGCTGTAAGCATTTGGGGATCTATGAATAAAAGCTAGATCTTTAATATCCTTAGAAGTTCTATGTGCCATGCCTAGAGTTTTGGACAGGGGAAGGGGGGAATTTCTCATATCGGGTTGTGTAGGTTCACCTTCCAGATGTGATTTCCCCCAAGAAGCTACTCCCCCTCCCAAAACCCTACTACTCTGATGATTTACTAAGTGCGTAGGTTTGTTACTAGGGTTAATATCCCTACTTAGAATTTCAAAAGAATTTTTAAGAGCAATACTACTGCTATTGTGATTTATAGGAGAAGATTTTACCATTTTCCTGCCTTTGACCATGTGCCGTTCCTCTTTTCTTGATCTACCACCACCGGAAGATGCCTTAGTCTGTATCAATCCTCCTCCCCTCACAGCAGATAGAGGTTCATAGGGGCATTTGGCCAGAGATGTCCTAGATGACAGAGCCTTTACGGTCTCAGGGTGATCATACTGCTTACTTTCTGATAGTCATGGATAGGGTTTGTACAAACTGTGAGTGGTAGGCTTCTGAGAAGGTGCCACTCCATCTTTCCCCACTTTGGAGTTAGCTTGAAGTGAGACCTGCTCAATAGACTTTGCCCTTACCATCTCTGAATTATTTTTCTTCAAATTCACATACTTGGTTTTGGCAACAAAATTCATTTGTGCATCGAGTGATTTGACAGAGAAAACCTTTAGCTCCATAATCTTGTTTTGGAACCAATAGCCATTGGAAGTATGGTTTTTAGAACCAAGTTCCAAAACCCTAGTTTTAATTGCTAAACACTTATCAGATTCCTTAGCGATATGCTCTTTGCAACCATTGTTTGGGGGATTACCTGAATTAACATGTGAAGTGATGATCTTGCCCTTAGATTGCTCATTTTGCTGAGCATCCTGCAGACTTTTTGCCTTCTGCTTCGCAATGAACTCATTGAGGTGATCGTAATTGGGATGGAGATGACAGACATCCCTAAGTTTGCAGTCTGTATGTTTGTGCCCATATTGCCAACAATTAAAACAATAACTAGTGAAATCCTTTTCCAGGCTAGAATATCTGGTATCTGAATATTGAGCAGGCTTGGAAGACAATTTCACCGAGGTAGAATCTAGATTTTTGGCTTTTGCTAGGTCATGATGAATAAGTCCTAGCTTGACCTGATGATTATATAAAGTTATTTTCCTTTGAAGTCTAATTTTTCGCATTTTCGTAAGCAGTCCTAATTTATTGTTTTTTATTTATTGATGATTTGATTCTTACTTCTAGTTCTAACCATTTAATTTTTGATATTAAGTTTCAACTTAACCAAAAATTTCAAATGACTGATTTAGGACTTTTACATTATTTCTTAGGAATGTAAATTTGGCAAACCCCTAAGGTTATTTTTATTTCACAAAGTAAATATGCTAAATATCTTCTAGATAGATTTCATATGAATGATGCTAATCTTTCAATTCCATGTAAATTAGGAACTAAGTTAATGATAGATATGGAATATCCATTTATAGATGCTACTCCTTATAGACAACTCGTAGGTAGTTTAGATTATCTAACTCTCACTAGACCTGATATATCTTTTAGTGTTGGTTTAGTTTCAAGATTTATGTCCAAACCTCAACAAACACACTTCAAGATTGCTAAAATAATATTATGATATATTAAAGGTACTCTTAATTTAGGATTATTTTATTATACAAATTCTGATTTTTCTTTAAAAAGTTGTACCGATTCAAATTTAGGTGGAGACCCCAATGATGGGAAATCCACTTGTGGGTATTGTTTCTTTCTTAGTTTAGGTGCTACATCTTAGAAAAGTTAAAAAGATCAATCTATTTCTTTGTGTTCTGCCAAATATAAATACAAAATTTGTACGTATGCCTCTAAAGAAGCTTTATGGCTTAGAAGAATACTTGAAGATTTGGGTCTACCTCAACAAGAACCTACACCATTATATTGTGACAATCAAAGTGCAATAGCCTTGGAAAAGAATCTGGTTTACCATGAAAAGTCAAAGCACATTTCTCTCTACCACCACTTCATTAGAGAGAAAATTGAAGAAAAACAAGTGTCCCTCATCTATTGCAAGGGTGGAGATCAAGTTGCACATATTTTGACAAAGCCTCTTTCTAGAGAAAATTTTGAATTTCATTGCAAAAATTTGGGTTTCATACCCATTGATGTAATCACCCTGAGTAAAGATTAAAGGGGGGTGTTAGATTTTATAATATTTCCTTGTTTTTTTAAAAAAAATTTGCATAAGCCAAGGTATCCTAATTGTAATTTGTCCTCTAGTCCAAGTGGGAGGACAACTCATATTTTGTATTTCCTTTATTAAGGAAATTATTTTATTCCTCCTTATGAGGATTCTCACAATTGGTACACACATAATATTAATGTGGCATTCATTGATTATGGGAGTTACATTCTAACTCCATCAGTCATCTCTATTTAAGAGATTCTTCTCCACACACTTTGTATGTTTTTTTACTCACTTTTTCTCATTTTCTCATCTTAGCTCTCTCATTATTGTAATGAGCTTCTTGCTCATATTCTCTCTCTTTTTCTAGGCTTTTTTGCCGCATTCATATTATATTCACAAGGGGTTTTCTTTACTTTCCCCTTTCAAAATCCTTGTCTCATTATGTTGATCTTGGAGCATCTTGATGGTTTTTGATAGATCTTGAAGCTATCTCTCTTTCATTGTATTAATGGTAAAAATCTTCTTTTTTCTCACTCACTTGGATTCTTTCCTTTAGCTCTTTTCCATTTTTTGTATGTTTCTAACACTAACAAATAAGAGAAAGGAAAGATCACACACAAGTTATGATTGAGATATCTTCTTCTCTCACCGACCTAGAGTTCAATCTTAAAGGATGTGGTACAACAAAATAGATATGGGATAAGCTTGTGTTGGTATGTGGTGGAGATCAACATGTTCAGAAGGAAAAATATGAAAGTTTGAAAGGAAAATTTGATTCTATGAGAATGAGAGAAGGTGAAGATTTTACATATTACAATACAAGATTGAAGGAAGTTGTGAGTGCTATCAGAGGTGCTAGAGGACATATTGAAGAATAATATGTAACAAGAAACTGTTGAGGATATTTTTTCCTATATATGCCACCTGAGTGTTTGCAATACAAGAACTGAGATCCATTCCTCATATGCATATTTCACTGGATGCTACAATTGGTAAGTTGATTTATTTTGAGATAAAAGATTTTGACAATAGTTTACCTACCAGTACTAAGATTGAGTCTACATTCAAGTCATATTTGAACATTGTAAATTCTAGAGAGTCTAGATCAAGTGATGGTTATGTAAGAAATGAAAGTGAAAGGTTTCACAGTTGCAAGAGCGATCTAGAAAGTTTTTTTGAAAAGGAAAGACGAAAAAAAGATTTTGAAGCCTTACTAGCTAAGAGACTACCAAGAGGAAAATGGAAATACCAAGGTAAACTACCTTTGAAATGTTTCAATTACAACAAGATTGGTCATATTGCATCTAGATGTCCTGACAACAATGGTGATGAGAAGAAAGACAACTGAGATAATAACAAAAGAGAGAACAAATTTAGGAGATACTGAGATCTCAAGAACAAAGGTAAGAATTCATGCTACATTGTTGAAGAAGGACTAACTGATGATATTAAGATAATTATGAAGGTGAAGAGGTTTTTTAAGTTGTTATCAAGGATGATTCTAATTAAGAAAGGTATGAAGAAGAAAAAACCCCAATTTCCCATGTTAGTAAGAATGATACATGGATAATAGATAGCGGATGTTCACATCATATGACTAGTGACACACATAAGTTCATTACTATGGAAGATCATGATGGAGGATTGTTAGAAATAGAAAATAATGAGAGGGGGGGTGAATCATTATTTCACAAACTTTTACTTTTGCCCAATTATGGATATATGAAATTAACTTGTAGCTTGCATAAGAAACTAAACTAAGTAAACTAAATAATAAGCATAACAATAAAATGAATGAACTCATAACACCATGTTTGTTCTTGAGGAAACCATGGCCAAGGGAAAACCCTAGTGGGGATGATACCCACAATTGATCAACTAATCAAAAGTATTTGGTTAAGGATATTGACCTTGTTAGGAGTCTATTACATCTGTATAGTGTCTTTGTCCTAGTTAGAGGACTTTAGGCCTTGTTAGAAACCTCAAACTTGTTAGGAGTTTCTATTACAAAACAAAGATGTATGCAAGATGAGCTCACTACCCAAACATGCAATGTACAATAATAACTTTAGACACAAAAGGTAGAATACAAAAACCTTTTTTTGATGTCGAATAACTTTATTATTTTGATCTAGCTTTGTAGGCTCTTCGCACTGATATACAATAATTTCTTCTTTTCTTTCTTATAGTGTACAATTTTGCATCATATAACATCATATGTGAACTTCTATATATTCACATTACATTTTTCTTACTTATATACAAGTTATTACAATATAACTTTCTTGTCAGCTTACAATACATTATACATTTCTCAAAACATTAAGTCATTTCATGCTGCCTTAGGGTTAACATCTAGGATGTCTTCCCTAATTATTTAAGTCATTATTTTGATAAACAAAATAATCCCTTAACTCAATATAATCATATTCTGATCACTGCTCTGTTCTGGTCAGCTCAACACTATCTCAATAAAACATCGATATCTCTTTATGTACATGTCGTACAAACTTTCACTCTTAGATGTAGCTTTGATATACCTAGGATGATCTATGTTCAAGTGTGCATGCATCAAACCTTCTTCTGTGAACATTGCTAATCAAAACGGTCTCTGTGTAGACTAATAAGCACTGTTATACTTAGACAATTTTCATGTGTTCTCATACAAAACTTCTTCCTATGATCATGTTGTCTCAATGTTGAATATATGTTTCCATAATGACAACATTGTAATATCCTACTTAGCCAAATTTCCAAAAATCTCCCCCTTTTTCATTGGTGGCAAAATATGGGAAAATTTGCTAAGTCCCCCCCCAAAAAAAATTTATCACAAAATTTCAAAAGGTGTAACATACAGCCATTACAAAAAAAATATATGGATCATACATGTCTAATTATTTCTCCAAAATGATACTCCCCCTAAGAGTATACTTCATACTATTTCTCATATCTATATCTTCTACATATATATAATTTTCATACTATACTACTCCCCCTTTGACAACAATGACAAAGGTGTCAATTATATGTATAAGTATGTCAAAATTTTGATTTACCTCCTTGTTTTCAATACTGCAAGGTTGGAAGACTTGCTACACAATCTACAAAATTTGGCTTTAGAATTTCAATCTCTTTGTCCCATGTCTTCTTGACTCAATTAGAAACACTGAGTAATGCACATAGCCCATAGGACGCTATCTCAACTGCCTTAAGGTTTGAATATGCAAACTTTCCATACGATGTCTATGATGAAAGACATTCTTCCAATTGATTCTCTACATTAATTATCTTCAATGTTAGATGCTCTTTGAGTAGAGTGAATCTCTTCAATTTTCTCTCTTTCTCATTCTCAAGAACTCATATCTCATCATAGATTTTTCTTATTTTCTTCTCAATATCAGTGATTTTCATATTAGGACTCTGCAAATCATTCACTATGGCTTATAACTTTGCTTCTTTGTTCCTTATCTTCTCTGAAATTTTTGATATGTGGCTATGAGATCATGTACACTGGACATATAATGCTCTTCCTCTCTCTAAACATCTCCTTAACTCTTTGATACATATATCCAAATTATCCAAATCATTCCTTATATTCTGACAAGTTACTTGAAATAACCGTGCATCATGAGCTACTTGAGCTTTAACTAATGTGATGACAATGGCTTGAAATATTTGAAAGTTAAAAGTGGATTATTGACATCATTTGATCATTCAAGTGTTTATAAATGATTTAGAGAGCTAGTCAGTGGAGATTGAAAGCAATTTGAAAGATTTGGAGATAGATTCTTTGCCAGATCTATACAAAGCCCTAAATTACAATTTCAAGGTATTTAACTAAGAAATCATTATTAAAAGCAGTTACTTTTCAGTAGAATCATGGATGCATCACTAGTTCACAACATCAGAGACACAACTAGACCTAAGATGAAGAAGGAACCAATAGAACCCTTAGAAGAAGATCCTAGTTTGGCCTTATCGATCATTCCAGATGGAGTTTTACATTTGGAAGATGTAAAAGGGTATTTGAAATGCAAGTTTGAGATAGTAGGAAATAGGAAATACTAAGGGGGGGGGGGTGGTGAGTCAATATTTCACAAACTTTTACTTTTGCCCAATTATGGATATATGAAATTAACTTGTAGCTTGCATAAGAAACTAAACTAAGTAAATTGAACAATAAGCATAACATTAAAATGAATGAACTCATAACACCATGTTTGTTCTTGAGGAAACCCTAGCCAAGGGAAAACCCTAGTGGGGATGATACCCCATAATTGATTCACTAATTACAAGTATCTGGTTAAGGATATTGACCCTGTTAGGAGTCTATTACATCTGTATAGTGTCTTTGTCCTGGTTAAAGGACTTTAGGCCTTGTTAGAGGCCTCAACCCTATTAGGAGTTTCTATTACAAAACAAAGATGTATGCAAGATGACCTCACTTCTCAAACATGAAATATACAATGATAACTTCAGATACAAAAGGTAGAATACAAAAACTTTTTTCTGCTGCCGAATAACTTTATTATTCTAGTTTAGCTTTGTAGGCTCTTCACACTGATATACAATACTTTCTTCTTTTCTTTCTTACATCTTACAATTTCACATCATATAACATCATATGCCAACTTCTATATCTTCGCATTACATTTTTCTTACTTATATACAAGTTATTGCAAAATAACTTTCCTATCGGCTTACAATACATTATACATTTCTCAAAACATAAAGCCATTTCATGTTGCCTTAGGGTTAACATCTAGGATGTTGTCCCTGATTAGTTAAGTCATTATTTTGATAAACAAAATAATACCTTAACTTAATATAATCATATTTTGATTGTTGCTCTGTTCTGGTTGGCTCAACACTGTCTCAGTAAAACATCGATATCTCTTTCTGTACATGTCGTATAGACTTGCACTCTTAGATGTAGCTTTGATATACCTAGGATGATCTATGTTCAAGTGCGCATGCACTGAACCTTCTTTTATGAATGTCGCTAATCAAAATAGTCTCTGTGTAGACTGGTAAACATTGTTATACTTAGACAATTTTCATGTGTTCTCACACAAAACTTCTTCCTCTGATCATGATGTCTTAATGCTGAAAATATGTTTCCATAATGAAAACATTGTGATATCCTACTTAGCCAAATTTCCAACAAGGTTATGTTACATTTAGTAATGATGCTCCATATCCTGTGAAAGGTAAAGGCTCTATAATTATGCTGGATAATACACAATGTGATGATGTCTATTGGGTTGAAGGAAAAAGTATTTAATATGTTGAGTGTGGCACAACTGAACAACACAGGTCACCAACTGGAACTTCAAAATGGAAATGTAAGAGTATTTGATCAGAATGGAGGTCTGATTGCCACTGGTGAATAGTCAAAAGGTAACTTATTCTCCTTGATACTACTACAAAGAGTTGCTTATTTTCTAAATTTGAGGATGTATGGTTATGGCATAAGAGATTATGTCATGTGAATTTTGACAACTTAATTAAGGTGATAAAAAAGAATAGAGTAAGAGGTCTACTGAGACTGGACAAACCTGAAAATGTCATGTGTAAAGGATGTCAAGTTGGTAAGATGACAAAGTCAAGTTTTAAAAGCAAATCTTACACTACACAAGGAATTTTGGAGTTGGTGCACACTAACCTATGTGGACCTTGAGAACACAAACTGAATGTAAGTTATTTCAAAGTATTTGGAAGTAGATGTTACATTCTAAAGGATGATAGAGATGGAAATTTTGATCATAAAGGTGATGAGGAATATTCTTAAGATATTTTACAAAGAGAAAGGCTTACAAGTGCTTAAACAAGTCTACTAACAAAATTGTAGAAAGTGAAAATGTAAGGATCGATGAATTTGCAGAAAAATGATGAAGACAACAAAAAGGAACTTGACGACTATCAAAGATTTGTATATGTTCAACCTAAAGTTCCTGATACCTTACCCATAGTACAAATCAAGGAGGAGGCTGAACAAAGAGAGCCAGCACCGAATGCTAAAAATGAAGAACTTCCATAGCCTACCCTGTAGTGCCCCTCCATAGTCTATTTTTTAGTTATCTTTGCCAAACTCTTTTAGGCCACTTTTATGTGTGCATTGATTATTTCAGTGATATTTGGAGTATTAATTTGATTAAATATGAACCTTGGATTATGTGTTATATCATGTGTCTTCAATTAGATGAATATGGTTAGTTTCATGTCAATTTAAATGCTTATGATGATTTATAGGTTATGGCTATATTTTAATGATAATTTATATGTTGGGATGTTACTTACATTTATGGTGTTACTAACCCCATACTTGCATGTGTATGGTTGGCGTGCGTGTTTTATATTTTTGTTTGATGTGTTTGATGTGGTTGAGGGATAGAGTCATAGTTACTTGCTTGTGAGATCCACACGATCGGTCGATCCTCACCATTGTCTATTATATATCTATACATGTATGTACATGTTTGTCTTTTATGCAGGATTTTAGGTATCGGGCATCAAATTTCTTGAATTGTTAGGATGAGCATGCCCTATCGCAATATCCCAAATGGTAAGAGAGGGGAGAGAACACATAGATCCAAACCCCAACCCAAGCCAATATTGTCCCAAATTAGAGGACAAGTTTCTGATTGAGTTCCCTATCCAAATGTGTCAAGATGACGTGAATTCATGAACCCTTCCTTGGTATTTGCATGTTATGGAGTTAGTTGATTTTCAGTTTTTGGGAGTCAAGTAGTTTTGCTTGTGTGAATTATTTGATTTAAATAATTAATTAGCAGTAATTATGGTATTGGAATAAGTTATATTTTATAATGTGGAAATATTTGATATAGAGAACATTTAATTATTAAGGTTGGTTAAATACCTTTGATTAAATTAAAAGAATTAAATTTGGAATTAAAAGGTTTAATTAATTATTAAATCCTAATGTAAATTAAAAGGCCTAGTTGATTTATTTAATATTTAAATAAATTGTTTTGCATAGTTAACTTTGTGCAAAAGTATTTATTGTTTAATTTAATAATTGAAATACAAATTTAAGTTGCACATTCGACTTGGTGAAAGTTAAATTAGAATTTAAAGTTGATGTTGAGTTAGAATTTAAAATTAGGAAATTGCATTCTTTTATTATGGTAATGGGAATTAATCATGCATTATTAATTGATTAAAGCAAGAGTTGAGAGTTGAGTTCATTTTTTTTATTTAGAGTTGCATGTCCAGTTATTTTCCTGTTTGAATTTTCATTTAGGGTTTTGTCGGGGGAATTTTCTTTATTAGGGATTCCTTTAGTCATTTTTGGGAACATGAGTTTTAGGAGGATTTTGGGTGAAGGATTTTCAAAGTTGCGCTACCATGTTTGAAAGTTTGGATTTGTCTTCTTTTTGGTCATCTTTGAATTCATCTCTGGTGTTAAAGGTAGGGTTTGATTTCCTTTGTATTTGTGTCTCTGCAATTCTGAAATGGGTGTTTTCTTTGTACTTGTGAGATTTTGGATATTTGAAATTGTTTGTGTGTTTTCCTCTTCTAGAGAAATTTAGGAATTCTTGGTTTATTTTGCTATTAGGGTTTTCAGATTTTGCATATGGAACTATTTATTCTTGGTTTTAAAAAAATGTGGATGATTTAAATTCTCCTTGTTTCCTTTAGAAATAATAAATAAATATGGGAAAAAAATATATTAAATACCCCTCATTGTTATTTTAATCAGAATTTTATTGCTAGTGTTATCTTATAAATTTATCATTTAAAATGTATATATTAAATTATATAATTTTTTTTGAGTTTGTTCTAAATTAAAATTTAATTATAGAGGTTTTTTTTTTAATATGATATAAAGAAAATTTAAAAAAATTAAATTTTTTTTTGTGGCAGGGCATCCCCCAAGGATTGTTGTGCGCAGCACTAGGCTGACGCACACAGCCCCGTAGGGACTGACGTGCGCAGTCTAAGGATTGCGGCATGGAGCCCCATGGGGATTGTCGTTCACGTAGTCTGAGGACTATCGTATGGGCCCCTAAGGGTTGTCGTGCACATTACCTTAGGTTACTGCCACGACAGGTCTCTGGGCCACCATGCACAACACTAGGGGGAGGGACAGTGCCCCGTCCCCCCCCCCCCCCCCCCCCATATTTAATTGCCATTTTTTAAGGGCTTTAGTATTTGTTGGTTATTTTATTAATTTGTTTTTTTATTAAGTTTAAATAATATTTATATTTAAATCAATTTGTTTTTTAATTTAGTTTGATTTAATTTTAATTTAATTTAATTTTTAATTACATTATGTTATATTTAATTTACTTTAATTTCTAAATTTGGTTGTTTTATTTATAATTAATAATATTAGTTTATATTATTAATTTAGAATTAAGTTTCTTTTTGTATTTATTTAATTATTTTAGTTGGTTATTGAAAGATGCCTTATTGAATGAATATGAATTATTGATGGAATTTTAATCGCTATTCGGATAATTTATTCTAATTTATTTATTGGAGATTTATGAAGTGAATGTGGGTTTATGGGAGTTTTACTATGACTATCCTAGGAATGTACCACAGGCCTGAGGGGGGAGTTGTGTGAGTATCTGTATTATCTCTCATGTGTTTTATTATTGGATTTATGTTAGGAACACTTTGAGAAGTGTCATTATGATTTATGAGAGTGATTTGTGGATTTGTGAACCTAAGTAGGTTAACTAAGTGTATAGGGGGGAAGTGGCTTGTAATTGGTGTTGAAGCCCATAAGTGGCTGCCCGAATATCCTATTGCAAGTGGCTTAACAAGTGATAATTAAATGATACTAAGAGTTTAAAATAAATTAATAAGATATTATGTGTCTCGCCCATGCTTGAGTTTATGATTGAGTTTTGACTAGGATGGGAGTAGGGAGATGCTTTCCGCCTACGTGGACTGGATATAGCATAGTTAGTACCTCATCTACACGAGAGGTTACTGATACCACATAGAGCCACTAGAGCACCAAGGTCTTGAGAGACTACCGGGATAACCTTAGAGTTGGTTCATGTGATGACACTTGCCTTTATGCATCTCAGGTCTCCTATGTGTGTTGGTTGCCTCTGGTTGAGTATATTATACCTTGTTATCATATTGTACCTTTTGAGTTAGAAAGCATCCAGGATCTCTTCCTTAGCTTGTATTGTGTTTATTGGTGATGTTTTTTATCTGATTGGGATTTGTTGCTATCTCCTCAGCATGGTGGGAGTGGACCATTTAGGTTCCATGAGTCATGTGGTAGTGATTCTTTTACCATTTGAGATTCTGATGTTCATGCACCAGTGTTGGATGATCCTTGTAGCAGTTGTTCCTTCTTGTTCTTCATTGATGGAGATGTGTTCTTATCTTTCTTATTTTATGTTTCCTTGTACCCTTGTATCAGTTATTCAAGTGATATCATGTTATACTTTATTTTGGATATTGTATTACATACCTTGCGACATCTGTAGTGGATGTGGGTTATGATGGATACCTTATGGTACCAATTGTAGTTATGTTATCTTTTATATGATGTTGTATTTATCATTCATTTGTATACATGAGATTTGTAATTATATCTAATCTAAAGTAATTAATTAATGTTTATGTTATCTATGTCAAGGAACCCTTGGGATTTTCAATCTATGTTGAATTGTATTCATATGTGAGTTTTAAATTATACTATATTGTTTTCGCATTGTAAAGTATTGTTGTTATTGTTTGTTAACACTTAATAAAAAAAATATTATGTAAACTTAGTTGCATGTTTAAGTTAATTTCTCCTGGGTTGCCTGGTGGGGCATTACATACCAAGCATGTCCTAGCCAAGTATGTGAGAAGACACCATTCAGTGAACAAGAGTATTGGAGACAAGAGTGCTAGAGTTATGAAAAGAAGAAAGTTAAGAGATAATACATGTTTAATTTTAAAATTTGAGCCAAGAATAGTAAAAGATGCATTGGATAATGAAGATTGGGTTAAAGACATGAAAGAAGAGATAGATCAAATTGAAAAGAACAACACATGGACTTTGGTACTGAGACCTAAAGATAAAAATGTTATTGGTACTAAGCGGATTGTTAGAAACAAACTGAATGAACATGAAGATGTGATTAGAAACAAAGCTAGATTGGTCTGCAAAGGGTATGCACGAGAAGAAGGCATTGATTATGGTGAGACTTTTGCACCTATTGCAAGATTAGAAGGAGTTAAAATTCTACTAGAATATACAGCTTATAAAGGATTTAAATTTTATCAAATGGATGTTAAGTCTGCATTTCTTAATGGTATCCTTGAAGAAGAAGTCTATGTTGAAAAACCTAAAGGATTTGTTGAGAATACTAACAAGGACATGGTATTTAAACTACAAAAGGAACTGTATGGTTTGAAACAAGCACCCTGAGCATGGTATGAAAGGTTACATTCATATTTAATCAATATTGGATTTCAAAGAACAAGGGACAACAATAATGTGTATCTGAAATGTGATAGTAATGGTAGGATTTTGATTGCTAAAATATTTGTTGATGGCAGTATTTTTGGAGGAAATAACACATTGTGCATATCTTTTGTTGAGGAGATGGGAAAGGAATTTGAGATGTCCATGATAGGAGAAATAAAATTCTTTATTAGACTATAGATTCAACAAGTCAAAGATGGGATCTACATCACACAGTCAAATTACATTAAGGAGATCCTAAAGACATTTGGGTTGGAAGATTCAAGACCATTTGGAACACCAATGGCTAGTTGTTGCAAATTATTAAAATAAGATGAGTCAAAGGAAGTGAATAAGACACTCTATCTATCAATTATTGGTAAGCTATAATATGTTGTCCATAGCAGACCTGATATTTCTCATGTAGTAGGTATTGTTGTAAGATTTTATGCCAATCCAAAGAAATCACACATGTCTACAGTCAAAAGAATATTTAGATATCTGAAAGGTACTGAAGACTTTGGTCTACTATACAAGAAAGGAGGATATTTTGATCTTAAGGTTTACACTGATGTTGGTTGGGTTGGAAACATTGATGATAGGAAAAGTACAAGTGGAGGAGCTTTCTATTTAGGATAAATATTAGTGACATAGTTGAGTAAGAAATAGAGTTGTATATCACAATCTATAGTTGAGGTAGAGTATGTAGCAACAACTATGAATTGTCCAAACATTATATGGATCAAATAGCTACTCAAAGGTATGCAAGAGGAGATTACAAATCTAGTTACTATTTACTATGATAATACAAATGCTTTCAACATATCAAAGAACTCGGTGGTGCATTCAAAGACCAAACACATTTTTATCAAGTATCATTACTTGAGAGAACATGTTCAAGACAAGCATGTGATATTGGAGTATGTAAATTCAAAAGAGCACATAGCAGATATATTCACCAACCCACTACCAAAGGATGCTTTTGATTATCTTAGAGGTAAATTAGGGGTCCTTCCCCTATCCAATATTCACTAAAGCAAGATGTGTGCTACATCAATTCAAGGATTCATTAGAATATCTCTTTTGTGAGTTGATGCTAGTGTTCACTCTTTAGGTGATGCCCAAAGTTGTGAAAATGATTATGTATGCAATAAGATATCAATACATGCTAGGTATGATCCACTACCTGAGAAATTTTTTTAAGAGTATGTATCTTTGGCATTATTGTCAAAGAGGGAGAATAAGTTATTAATGATTATAGAGAATTGAAGATTGTTGAAGAACACAAAGAGGGAGAATACAGATTAAAGAAAAATGGAAAGTAAGAATAAGTAGCTAAGAGGGAGAATACAGATTAAACAACATATGCTAAGAAGATAAAGTTTTAGACAAGCATAGATGATAAAGTTCAGAGGGAGGAAAGGACATAACACAGTGACCAAGAAGACTGAAAACTAGAGAACTACAACAAGAATAGCATAGAGATGTCACAATATTGTCATCATCAATTGACAGTGTTGCCATCAATGCCAAAGAGGGAGATTGTTAACCCCAACTAATGTTGATGATGATGAAGATGGAGATAAGAGGTATACAAGATTGTAGAAGGATTAGATTAGTTTTTATTTTTTCATTGATGACAGGCAATTGATTTTTGGTTTATTTTGAGTTTCCTTATCATTAGGTGTACAATATAAGTTGAGCGAGTTAAGGAAAAAGAGGAAGTGAAAAGTTGTGAAGGGAGTTACTAAAGTTGAAGAACTTAATTTGGTAGCTAATACAGATCAAACAATGATAAGGTAATAATGGTTTAGTTATTTTCTACTTTACGTTTGATGATATCAAGTCATTAAAGGAGACTGGACAAGTGAGAAAGGTTAAAAGTTGAAAAGACAAAGAAAATAGTTTAGTTACCAAGTAGGAAGAAGTCATTCAGTAAAGGGAAAGTAATTTTTGATAAAGAGAAGGGAAGCCAAGATGTTGAGTGGACTTAACAGTCTTATTGTAAATCCTTGAGAGAGGTGACATTATAGAAGAGTTTTCAAAGCCCTTTAACCAGGCCACTCCTAACAAGGTGAAGATCCTAACAAATCTGAGGCAAATCCCATAATAGGGTCACATTTAATAATGTGCAATGTAATCTTTAACAAGATTGGCTCTTAGCCGAGCATATTTTAGAAGAGTATTTTGATTGGTGGGTGACAATTCCCATAGTGGTTTTTCCCAAATTGGGTTTCTACATTAAATACTAGTGTCAAATGTGTAGAATGTTTATTATACATATTATTTGTTGATTACTTAAAGTTTCTAATTGAAAAAGTTAATTTACTATTGTTATCAGTTACTATTGAAGTTTATCTTAATGAGTTAAATTAGAGTTAAAGTTTTTGAGGTTTAAAGAATCACTGATTACTAATTCACCCCCCTCTAAGTAATCCAACATTCTTATGCATAAAAGAGTACTCAGTTCCCTCTAGATCTTGAAACTCCTCCACCTATTATCATAAGTTCAGAGGTTACTCCACCAACAATTGAGGTAATTACAACTACAAGATCACCAAGAGATATGTATATTTCTACAAAATGTTGTGGTGTCTATTACAAGTAGTGGTTATCGTTGCACCAAAAGATCAACCTGTTAATTCCTGATACAACCACTAGACTTATAGAAGACATAGGATCCATTTAATCTATTGCACAAATCTCGAGGGGAGCACTAGCCATTATGCCAATAATCTCCCCCTCATTGCTACCTGAGGTGATTTGAACCTACGACCAAGATCTGATACCACTTGTTATAAGTAGTGGTTGTCATTGCACTAAAATATTAACTTGTTAATGCCTGATACAACCACTAGACTTATAGAAGACACATGAGGTAGTTAAGTTGTTACTTAAAATTACAGCATACAACACAATAAGCATAAATAGGAAAAGGTTGCACATTTGTTTGTCAAATTAACACTGCCTTGTAGGTTTTGTTAGTTTACATTTTGTTATTCCATTCATTCTAGATGTCATTATTGTACTCTAAGTATTGATCACTATTCCAAAGATTTCAAAATTCATAAATGATCATTACATTGTGCATTCAAACTAAATGTAGTATAAAAATGTCTTTCCATGTTCATATTTCATATCAATAAGTAGAGTACATTTGCAGAATTGAAAGAAAAGATTGAAGTATGGAATAGGGGTCCCATACATTGCCTTTGTGTTGGTTTGAGTCAGTTGGTTGTCTGCTAGGTCTCAGGTCCCAAGTTCTTTAAAGTCTAGGTGTTCATCTACATTTAGGTCTTTAGGGTTCATATATGCATGAGAAGGAGAAAATGTAGTTAGATCCTGTTGGATCTAAGCAATGCATAAGAAACAAATAACATACTATAACAATCAAGTTTTCAAATCTTCACCTCAATCTGGAAAACTAAATATAATAAGGAAATGTACACTCACACTCACTGCAAGGTAGTATTAAAGGGACTTGTTTCTGTAAACATGAAACCTTTTACTATTTATGATCATTCTGGTGTATGTTGTCCTTTTTATTAACTAGGTATCTGAATTAAAGGGACTTAGTATGTTCAAGATGAGAAACCTTTTTTAGATGATGCAATGTTTTGATAGATTAGTGAACATAATGGTTTGAAAATTGATTGACAAAGTTTTTTTATTATGTTCACTAATCTAACCAATTTAGAATGATGTTGTTTGAAAGCTTAAACAGATTATTTTGCGGAGAAGAGTTGACTGGTTTTCATATTCAATCATAGAAAAAGATGCAGATCAAGCTGGAATTTCAAGAATAAAGTGCTATAGGAAGTGCCATTTATGGGTCAAACCATGAACTCAAACTAATTCCATTGTAACAGTCACGATCTCATGACTGGTTTTCTTTTAGTTTTTTGCTACATACAAAGTCATAACTGTGACTTTATTATCGAGCTCGAACTTGAATGATACCATGACTATTTTTCTCAAGGTGTGAGTCTGGATAACTCTTGGCCTCAGTTGGTAAGTAGTTGTTTGATGATATCCCTTGTAACTGATACTCTTTTTCGGCTCTTCTTTGGGCTTCCAGCTTAACTCATAAGTCACAGCTTGCTCTTACATTGTAACTCTTTATTACTTCTAAAAATCACAAATTTGAGATTGATGAATGTTCTTAGGATTTTTGGGTCTTCAAAATATGAGTCACAATTTATGTGACTGTGGCTATAAGATGAACAAGCCGAAACTGATGCTTATCTTCTGCTCATTTGAACAGTCACGACTTGGCTTTATCTTGATTTATGGGTTGTGACCCAAAGTTTGTTTACAGTCACAATCTCATAACTGTGTCTTTGTGGGATTTCGACTGAAAGAATATCTAATACATTCTCACTTAAGATAAATAACAAAAAATTTATTATTTCACCACTTTACTAACAAAAAACCTTTCATTATGTCGACAGTGAACTACTGAACTCGGCTTCCATTCTTTGACATGCGATAGTGACAGAACATTGTGAAACCATGAGTCAATAAAAACATGAATCCAGCTAGCTTAATTTTCTTTGATTAGTTTCCACTCTTGGTTTATGAAGAACAACCAACTGCATAAAAATAGTGAGTTAACCAAACTCAGCTTTTATATGTTTTTTACAGTATGTACTTAAACTGTAACCATAGAATATAGCATCAAGATTTGTTTGACCCTGCTGATATGGGTAAATTTGTGCTTTGACAGTGCACTATGACTGAGCATGAAATTCTTTCAGTCATTGTTTGACCCAATTCTAGTGTTGGTCATAAATGGATTTTAACTACTACTGATTATTTTATGAGATGGATTGAAGCTATTGCATTAAAAGATGCCACTGGACCTACTGTGTTAAAGTTCTATGAAGATATTGTAACCAAGTTTGGAGTTCCTCAATCAATTATCTCTGATAATGCTATGGCTTTTATTGGTTTAGCTGTTACGGAATGGGCTATGAAAAATGGGATTTATTTAAACACTTCTTCTAACTATTATCCTCAGGGTAATGGTTTAGCAGAGTCTACTAATAAAAATCTAATCAGAATTATCAAAAAGACTTTGCAGGAGAATAAGAGAGATTGACATTCTAAATTGAAGGCAGCCTTATGGCTGGATAGGATTACACCTAAACAAGTAATTGGGAATTCCCCTTATGTCCTGGTTTATGGTAAAGAGGCCAGATTGCCAGTTTCTATAGAATTCCCAGCCTTACAGCTAGCTGATCAAATGTTGTTGTTTGAAGAGGAAGATACTCTTAAACTAAGGTATGTTCATTTACTACTGCTTGAAGATGAAAGGAAGAAGGCATTGGAAACTATGGAGCTAAAGAAAGCACATACTAAGAGGTCGTTTGACAAAAAAGCTAAGTACAGAGAGTTCAAAGAAGGTAATCTAGTACTCAAGTGGGATGTACTAAAGAGTGGGCCAGGTCAACATGACAAGTTTGATAATTTTTGGTCAGGCCCTTTTGTTATAACATCCTATAAAGAGAACAATACTTTTCAATTGTCCACAACTAAAGGAGAAAATATACAAATTCTAGTTAATGGAATACACCTCAAGATTTTCTTTAAGGGTTAGGATAGGTTTAGTTTTCAGTTCAATAAGTCTTGTCGAAGCACTAGGTCTCTAGGTTGCATTGAGTCTAGTTTAGGTGCATTTTTCATTTCAATAATGGTTGCATTCATGGTTTCAGTTTTCCTAACTCTGTTTCCCTATGATAAGTCTACAGTTCATGTCTAGAAGGAAGACATCTAGTAGAAGTCACCAAAATTGTTACTTAAAATTATAGCATACAACACAATAAGCATAAATAGGAAAAGGTTGCACATTTGTTGGTCAAATTAACATTGCCTTGTAGGTTTTTTTAGTTTACATTTTGTTATTGCATTCATTCTAGATGTCATTATTGTACTCTAAGTATTGATCATTGTTCCAAAGATTTCAAAATTCATAAATGATCATTACATTGTGCATTCAAATTGAATGTAGTATACAAATGTCTTTCCATGTTCATATTTCATATCAATAAGTAGAGTACATTTGCAAAATTGAAAGAAAAGATTGAAGTATGGAATAGGGGTCCCATGCATCACCTTTGTGTTGGTTTGAGTCAGCTGGTTGTCTGCTAGGTCTCAGGTCCCAAGTTCTTTAAAGTCTAGGTGTTCATCTACATTTAGGTCTTTAGGGTTCATATCTGCATGAGAGGGAGAAAATGTAGTTAGATCCTGTTGGATCTAAGCAATGCATAAGAAACAAATAACATACTGTAACAATCAAGTTTTCAAATCTGCACATCAATTTGGAAAACTAAATATAATAAGGAAATGTACACTAACACTCACTGCAAGGTAGTATTAAAGGGACTTGTTTCTGTAAACATGAAACCTTTTACTATTTATGATCATTCTGGTGTATGTTTTCCTTTTTATTAACCAGGTATCCGAATTAAAGGGACTTAGTATGTTCAAGATGAGAAACCTTTTTCAGATGATGCAATGTTTTGATAGATTAGTGAACATAATGGTCTGAAAATTGATTGACAAAGTTTTTTTATTATGTTCACTAATCTCACCAATTTAGAATGATGTTGTTTGAAAGCTTAAATAGATTATTTTGTAGAGAAGAGTTGACTGGTTTTCATATTCAATCATAGAAAAAGATGCAGATCAAGCTGGAATTTCAAGAATAAAGTGCTACAGGAAGTGCCAATATTGCAAATATTCAAAGTTCAAGTCACAGAATGTAGCTGCATAAATACCGGTACAATATATGTCCTTGTTGTTTCAATGGTATAGTTTCAAGTAATATCATTATTGTTTCTGATTACAGAAGGAATACTCCAGGATTATGACATAAAGTTATAAAATGTTTTCAGTTTATATTTAGTGAGTGTCATGAGTCCTTGCTCAAACTTCATTAAATAGAAATCATTTTATCTTGTTGCATTTCTCATATTTAAGGATCAGATTCAGCATCAAAATAGAAAAAGGACTCTGTTCATACATGCTAATATGTATCAGTGAGTTCAAGGATTTTCTCTGTTTTAACATTGAATTCGAATACAGTCAAGTGAGTTGGTGATAGTGGTCATGTTGCAAGAGCTTTGATACAATGAGCTGTGTTTTGAATTCTTTCAAAATGAAAATTTATGCTATTGAACAAATGTGAATAGTATATTATACCTACAGTTGAAATATTGAAGTTACAAATCAAACAGAATGCAAGCTGTAGAGGTATTTTTATAAATAGAAAGCATGAGTTTTCAACATGGTTCATGATCACAGGTGGAGTGCATGGTATGTTTTTTCAAAGAAAAGATGACAGTGTATTTTATATGTTCCTGGTGATGTATGTGCATATTTATTATAGCATTGAAAATAGAGATGTAAATGAACATGAGCTGAAAGAAAAAGAAATTTCACAAGAAGGAATGTACTTATCTATTTTGGAAAGGTGTTGTTATTCTTTGACATCTTTTCAGTCATATTTTTAGTCAGCTCCCAAAGTTTTTGAAGCTTATGACTGAAAGATGTCATAGTAAAACCGAATACATCTACCACATCTTTCAGTCATAAGCTCATGACTTTGATGAAATAACTAGAAAAGAGCTCATATGGTGGAATGCAAATCAATATTTTTCAGACATCTCAGGAAGAGTCTGAAACTGTGAGTAGGATGTATTAATTCATGCCAATTTTTACACTGACACATCCCGGTCACAGTTTATACTATCACCAAAAAATGACTGAAAGAATTTTATGCTCAGTCATAGTGCACTATCAAAGCACAAATTTACCCATATCAGCAGGGTCAAACAAATCTTGATGCTATATTCTATGGTTACAATTTAAGTATATACTGTAAAAATTTTATAAAAGCTGAGTTCGGTTAACTCACTATTTTTATGCAGTTGGTTGTTCTTCATAAACCAAGATTGGAAACTAATCAAAGAAAAGTAAGCTAGCTGGATTCATGTTTTTATTGACTCATGGTTTCACAATGTTCTATCACTATCACATGTCAAAGAATGGAGGTCGATTTTAGTAGTTCACTGTCGACATAATGAAAGGTTTTGTGTTAGTAAAGTGGTGAAACAATAAAAAATTTATTATTTATCTTTAGTGAGAATGTATTAGATATTCTTTCAGTCTAAATCCCACAAAGACATAGTTATGAGATTGTGACTGTAAACAAACTTTGGGTCACAACCCATAAATCAAGATAAAGCCAAGTCGTGACTGTTGAAATGAGTAGAAGATAAGCATCAGTTTCAGCTTGTTCATATTATAGCCACAGTCACATAAATTGTGAATCATATTTTGAAGACCCAAAAAGCCTAAGAACATTTATCAGTCTCAACTTTGTGATTTTCAGAAGTAATAAAGAGTTACAGTGTAAGAGCAAGTTGTGACTTATGAGTTAAGCTACAAGCCCAAAGAAGAGCCGAAAAAGAGTGTCAGTTACAAGGGATATCATCAGACAACTACTTACCAATTGAGGCTGAGAGTTTTCCAAACTCACACCTCAAGAACAATAGTCATGGTATCATTCAAGTCCGAGCTCGATAATAAAGTCACAGTTATGACTTTGTATGTAGCAAAAAAATAAAAGAACACCAATCACGGGGTTGTGACTGTTACAATGGAATTAGTTTGAGCTCACGGTTTGACCCATAAATGGAGGGTAATACTCAGTAGAGCCGAGTTCTTATATGCTATAAACAAAAGAAAATGATTTGTATACTCACAATTTCATAATATTCATTCACTGCCAAAGACAAAGAGAAACCGGGAGGGACTTTCAGTCACGAGATACAATCAAGAGATTATGAATGGAGAGAACTCGAGTTTCAAAATAGATATGAGAACTTACCAGTTTTGACCATATATCAAGCAAATAAAAAAGCAAATGCCAGTCAACTAGTTATAACAGTGAACCCGAGTTTGATAGAGAAGGCCGAGTTTGACAGGGAGCTTCATTTATAGGAAGCTGAGTTTCATCTGCAAGTTTTTTCTAGAGTTTTCCTTCAGTTAGGGTTTCATTTTTTCCCTAATTCTTCTTGGCGAGGATTGAGATTGCACTTGTCTCAAAAATGAAATGAACATAAGATTTTTGGAGTCCGACAGGTGAAAGACATTGAATGTCTTTACTGCAGATGTACATTCCTGCAGTTTTTGAAATTGCAAATATACCACCTCATTCCCCTTCCTTCGAAACTTGTGCAAGTGGGTTGAGTTTGTTATTCCCCACTTAGCACTTGTTTACACTTAGCATTTTGGAGATTAGGATATGGATTGGATATTGAATTTTATTTCAATTTTCAACTTTGTAAAAATTTTGGCAATTTTTGTAAAATGATTTTTAATCCTTACCATAAGCCATTTTTTTAGGCATTTGACATGGGGAGTTGATATAGGTTAATTTTTGGCATAATTTTTGGCTAAAATTGGGCATTTTTGGAGGGCTTGAATTTTTGAATTTGAGCTTAGGGCAGGCTATAAGGTGGATTTGGATTTTTTTATTTTTTTTTCTTTTGGGCGGGGGGGGGGGGGGTGTTGCGAGTTTTGGGAGAGAGGCTAATAGTGAACACATTGTTCTTATTTTTCTTTGAAGCCATTTTTGTAATCTGATTATCATTTTTGTGAGAAATAAAGAAGATGCTCATTGGTTCATATGTTTTGTGGTGAGATTCAAAGATCTTGATTTCTTTTTTCTGTATAAGTGTTGATTTTCAACTGTAATAAAAAAGAAGTGAATGTTTGATTATTCCTTCTTAAGGTGATCAGTTTATGCTTAAACCTTGTAAGGGAAAAGTATGTTGTTAACTATTTAGCTATTTTTGGTTTAGCCCTTATAGTAAAGTCGGTTAGCCTATATGTTGAACAGAGATCTGAAGAGTCAAACTTTTGGTCTATGATTTTGAGCTATTGTTTTACCATTCCAAAAAAGTCTGAACTTATTTTGGTGGATCACCCCACATTCATTTCAATTTCAAAAGTTCTTTCTATCCCTTTCCTTATCAAATTTTTAATCAAGTGGTGATATTTCATACTTAATAGGAACCAGCCTAGAATCTGGAGATTCCTCCTCATTCGTAGTCTACCCACAGCTAGAGGAGGTTTCCATTATCAGGATAGAATTTTTGTGTGGCTTTAATGCCCGAGTTAGGGTAACAATTATAAACCTAAACATAAGCCATGTTGCAAATTCTGAGGGGAACATTGACCATTATGCCAACAGTCTCAATATGACATGGAAGGGGAATTGAAATATGTAGTGGAAAATGACATGGAAATAAGGGTTTGATTTGAGAAATGGTGTATCCCAACAATAACATTGTCCAAATGGTTTGGTGGTCTCATTACCACTTCCAAGAAAGGTCCCCCAACAATCTTCATGATTGATGAAGAAGAAAAAATTATTGAATGGTGCAAAGAGATGGAAAGAGTTGGGAATGGACTATAAATTGTCCACTTGAAGGTAGATGTTTCTCAAATTTATGAAAGTAGACTCACCCCTTTTAAGGATGGGATGCTAGGTAATTCTTGGTGGTCAATTTTTAAGGCTCATCATCCTAAGATGACATTGTAAATAACTAAAGGTATCAACAAAGATAGAGAGATCAACCTTAAATTGATAGTTGTCTCTTCTTTCTATGAGACATTGTCAATAACATATCAAACAAATCCATATAATATTTCTTGCATTTGGGATTATGATGGAACTGGTGTCTAAACGGGTGAAAATGGGGCAATGAGGGTGCTTACCAAAAAAGGAAGTTGGATTTTTTCCTACATAATTACTAAGATTTGAGAATGGATTACCATTCTATATTGTGTTAATGCTTCTAAGTAAAACATTTTGGTCATCTACTAGTTTAAGGGACAAAGGTCATTAAATAATTACATCACCAAATATGAATCAGGTTCCTATATGGTAGCCTAGCCACATTCGTGTATGAATAAGGAACTCTTCCTCAATCAGATGCACCACTTTGTGTGATCTATTCTAGGTGGTGTTTCACCCATTAATAGTCACTTTCTCATTTTTTAAATCCATAGACCTAATGTTGCAATCACAACCATCTAGGAGGAAAGGATGTTAGGTGTTGATCTACTAAAACTATCATCTTGACTCCCAAAAATTTCAACCCATAGCATCCTTCAAGTGAGTGTATTTTCTCCATTCAAAACATACTTCAAATCTGAAAGAGCATCATGGCTAGCAAGGTACCCCAATGTAGAAATCAAGAGGTGGAACTTACAAAACTAGGCATTAAATAATTGAAAAAAGAATTCATGGTTTCTAACTTTGTGCTAGAATTAAAATGGATCACTAGAATATGGCCCCTCAATCTTGATGCATTCCTTGAGGACATGCAACCCAACACCACATTCACAATTAATGAATGCAATGATGATTTAGAAGTGTAGAACATGGTTAACATTTTTGGTTTTGACATTTCAATAAAAAATGTTACACAACATTTCTCAAATAAAATAATCAAATCCAAATGCAGAAATCAATTGTGATCACCCTGTTACTATGGTAAGCAAGAATGATTGCATCCTTTGTCTCCTTGGTGTTGCCAATGTAGAGGTGGTTCATGACATGGTTTAACATCCTTCTATATCTTCTATAAGTCTATTGGTTGTATTGGGAATTAATAGGTTGATCTTTTGGTGCAACGACAACCTCTAGTTGTAACAAGTGGTATCAAAGCTTGGTCACAAGTTTGAACCCCATTCTTGCACTGGAGGGGATTGTTAAAATGGTGAGAAATAATAAATGTGAATTTGGTCTCCTTGGTGTTTCTATCATATTGGTGGTTTGTGACATGGTTTAACAACCTCCTATGACTTCTATAAGTCTAGTGGTTGTATCAGGCATTAACAAGTTTATCTTTTGGTACGATAACAACCGCTAGTTGTAACACACCCAACATATAACATGGTGGAAGGATACATAAAAAAATGGAGGAGAGTATTTACATTCCTTCACAAAAAAAACCACAGACCTGGTTGGTGGATGGGGTGATGGATCTAAGTGTTGATTTGTAGGGCCAATATGAAGAAGGAACTTTCACTTTGTCATCGCCACCCACAACTAAACAAGTAGAATGGTGCATTAATATGTTGATTGTGTCTTATCAAAAAATAGAATTGATGTTGATTATACATAAAATTTGAAAGAAGGTAGCAATAAGGAAGAGGAAAAATTATTCTCCCAAGTATCAGAGACCTAGGTTTCTCAACCAAAAACAACAATCAATAAATTATTGAGGCTTCTAGTGTGTATTGTGAATAAAAATTGAACCAGAGTTGTTGATAATGGAATCTTCTTAACCATCAATATAATCTCTTAACATCATATGATTACATGAGTATTTTTATGGATCAGGAGTAGAGGAAGATAGAACTTGAGGAGATTAAAGTCCAAAATAAAAAGAAAAGAAAAGAGAACAGGGCAATACACATATTGATAAAGGAAAAGAAGGATGTAGATATAAAAAGAAAGGATATTGAATTTAAGGAAAAGGAAATTCATAAAGAAAAAGAAAATAAGGAAAAGGAGTACAGAAAAGAGTGAGAGAGAAAGGATAACAAACATGAGGCCAAGGAATTGGCCATTCAAGAGGGCTAGGGATTTGTCAAGAAAAATTATATTAAATAATGTATCAACTCTATCCACTCCCATGCACAAGCATCATAGTATATTGGGGGATATGATCAAAATAAAAATCCCTTTCTATTTAGCTACAATGAATTGTCTAACCAGCTCACCATCTTTTACCTTCTCTTCTCCTACTAATTGTATTTCAAGGGGGACATCATTTGTTACCACCAACCCTACTCTAATTCAAGTGAGTAGCACTCCTAGTACAACATCAAGAGATGAGAATGTGATTCCCATTACATCTTTTATTATATAACCCACCTCACTCACTATTGGGTTTCTTATTTGGATGTGCTACTTGTCCAATTGATATAATTGTTCAAATAATCTATACAACCATACATGTATTTGTTTTTCTTTTTTATTTGTACTACTACATGTGAGTTGCAATTGTTACCACCAATCCTACTCCAATTCAAGTGAGTAGAACTCCTAGTACAACATCAAGAGATGAGAATGTGATTCCCATTACATCTTTTATGATATAGCCCACCTCACTCACTATTGGGTTTCCTATTTGGATGTCCCACTTGTCCAATTGATATAATTGTTCAAACAATCTATACAACCATACATGCATTTGTTTTTCTTTTTTATTTGTACTACTACATGTGAGTTGCAACTATTTATTGTGAATACATGGATAGGACATGATTTTTATTTCCAATTATATTTGGTTAATTTGACATATATTTCATTGTGTTCCACAACCATTAAAAGGATTACATAGACAAGGTGTTGACAAGTGCATGCACTTAGGCATACCTTGGTACAATTTAATAGAAGTGCATGTTGATTCAATGTTTTTCAAGTTTTGTCTTGGCTCTGCTTTTCAAATTTTTGACCTTGGAAGTAGCTGTTTGCCTTTGAAAATCCCTCTCGCCTTTTAAATCTTCAAGTGTGTATCTTTTGATAGTGACTAATTCTAGATTTTAATGAAGTTTATATTTTTCATTTAGTTGCTAATTGCTAACCTCATAGACTGTTAGTCGCAAGATCGCGGTTTCTTTTGTTAAAGTCTTGTTAACCACTACGAGTAGGTGAGTAGTTAAGTTGCCCCTTATTGCTAGCTCACTAGGAATTTAGATGCTTAGAGGATAAGCATTGTGACCCTGCGAGTGCCTGATCCAAACCCTTTGTCACTAGGTCGTAGACTATTATAGAACTGTGTCACTTACCTTAGCAACTCGATGATGGTTTATGTTTTTCCTTTAGTTGCCAGATTACAAACTTGTTTGGCAGTTATTGAAATCCTTGGAGACCAGGTGAGTGTTATAATTTGGTGTTTGTCATTGGCTCACGGTTTCATCTCATGACCCAGATGTTTTCTTTGTGAGTTAACAAGGTGATGCCAGGTGTCCATTTTGCAGTGAAAGGAAAGGTTTCTAATCAACATTGGTCGTTAACTCATGAAGCATCAAAGAATAGTTTGTAAACATTGGTGAGTTAACAAGCGAGTGCCTTGTGGTGAATGGTTGAGCATGATCAGAGATAAGGATAAGGTTATAGATCTCACAATTAAAGTTAACTGTTGGCAAACCCACAACTGAAGAAAAATGCTAAAAGGAAAGTTTGTGGTTGCTAACTCGCAGAGGTTCTGAGCAGTGGTAAAAAAATGTTAACGATTTGGCGAGAAGCTTTTGCAATCAATAAATTTTCTTTGGTCGTCAGGTTGTAGAGGTCTATGGAGGTTAGTAAGGAATGCTTACGACTTGGTGAGTGTATTTTTTGAAAGCTTAGTCACCAACTCGCTACAGTTTGGAAAGTTTGTCAAAAGTTTTAGCGACTTGGTGAAGCATCTTCATAAAGAGTAGAAGATGTATCAGTTCAACTAATTAGTGATTGACACATAGAGATATCCCTTTGAAATGCATGGTTATGATCTGAAACTGTAACAAAAAATAGAAGTTATTATAGTATACTAGCCTGGTGAAAATTTGTGAAGAAAATATCATTGTGAAGATTTCCCAATCATGATTGCAGTCCTCTGAGGTGACGACATGAAAATAGCTTGAGAAGCTATAAAGGAACATGTGTTGTCAATTATCAGGTACCTTTCCCTTTGAGCTTTGTAGATTTCAAGTGAGTTGAGACTTGATTGCAGAGCTAGTTCTTCGAGATATTATTGATATTGTTTTGAGTTACAGGTTTTAGAAGAGCTTGAAAGATGAGTCAATCTACTATTGGATCTCTTACCAAGAAGGAGAAGGGTAGAAGGCTCCCAGATGAATTCATTGAAATGCTCCCTGGGTGCTCAAATTTGAATGCAGCCAATGAGTTTCAATGGTGTGATACATGGGAACAGTGCAAGAACACATATAATTACCCCTGGTATGACTAGAAATTTTCTCTTCCACTTCTTCTGGGAGAATAGAGTAAAAGAGGTCCCTATTTCTAATTCATGGGAATTAGGTTTAGGGAAGTTGATATGCCCAAATGTCTACATGGATGGAGATTTGCTAAGAGATTTTTCCAGCAAGTATGATGTTGTCATAGGAGTGATAAGGAAGAAAGACATGTCTGAGCTAGTGAGAATAGATCATGCTAGCATTGTGGAGGCTTTTGATATCACTAGTGCAATGTGCACTGAGATATAGTTGGATAAGGAGGATTATTTTGAGAAATTACACAATTTTATCAAGAATAATGTCATGCCCAAGTTTATTCTAAGATATGATGGAAGGAGGGTGATAGTACCAAAGGATTTGATGCCACCCTATGACTTGACCAAGTTTCACCACTTCTTACAGTGTACTATGTATGGATACTACAAGGTATTGGGGATTGAAGCTGACAAAACACTCACTACTGATTTGTTGCAAATGTCTATGGACATTCAAAATCTTCATGTCAACAAAGATTATGATTATGTTGGGTGGATAGTGAATGAAATCCATGAGGGTTTGAAGAAAATTTGTGATGCTCATCAACCCTTAGAGATTAGGTTTAAGCATTATTCTCTGCTAATGCACCTAATTCTCTTATACAATTATAAAAACATGGATAGTGAACTCAAGATTTTCAAGTATGAGTTTGATTATTTATAGCCTATGCAAAGATGGACCCAAGTTTGGAATAGTTCCTCTTGTTTGTCTAATCTTGATTGTTTTCAAAATTGGATAGTACAACCCCTGTATACTATGTTAGGAACCCCAATTAAGAGGCTAATTATAGGAGTGAGAAGGCCCATTCATGCATAACTGGGGGGATTTCTTCTATTTTGATGATGTAACTATAATAAGGGTTTATGGGTGTCCTCAGCCACCTCACATTTTGCCTAGGATAGTGCCACCAAGAATTGCCTAGTTAGAGTTCAAAAGGAAATTGACCTTAGCTGATAAAGACCTCTTAGAGAGGCATAAGAAGGGAACTTTCCTTCCTATGTTGTGGGGGGTGCACTATTTCTATATAGGGAAGAAGGCACTAGATTAGATTAATGATTTTTTAAGATATGTTAGGATGCCTTGTGTCATTCTAAGGGTTTCATTAAGAAGGTTTGCAAGGAGATGATTCCCATTTTATAAAAAGTGAAGGACCATGAGCCTCTAGAATATAAGGACTTGATAAAAAATATAATCAGTATAGATGAGATTACAAAGAGGGAAAGAAAAAGGAATGATTTGATGAGAGTGGAAAAGGAATTAAAGGAATTGGATGGTTCATTCTCTGATTTTTTCCCTAATACTCCTTACTTGGACCATTTTGATAACATGATTAGTGCATATGAGGAGTTGATGGCTCAAATGCCAAATGAGGTGGTCAAGAAGGAGGCTACAATTGAGATTGAATCTTGTGAAGAGGTTGATAGCATAGAGGATGAAGGGTCAGCTTCCCATGATCCCATTGTATATGTAGAGAAAGTAAGGGCAAAGAGAAAGATGTTTTAAGAGTAGGGCCAACGCTCTAGTTCTAGGGCATGGCCCTTATTTTGAAAGTATAAGGAAGAAACTTGCCAAAATTCCTTTTGAGGAAGAGAAGATCTTAGAGACTTAGCTACCAGTGGCATTAAGGCTAGATGAGAGGGTCTTAGAAGCTCATGAATTCATGAAGGATGACCAGTTCATCAAAACTCCATAATTCAAGAGCTTGTTGTATAAGCTGAAAGAAAAGGAGCTTAGGTATACTCTCACTTTTGATGGTGATTAAGAAGAGAAAAAGGAGAAAATATTGAAATCCCTTCAAGAATATGATCCAGAGCCATAACAAATATTTGAGGATCAAGCTAGAGAATTGGTGAAGAGGAGTGGCATGTTATTACTCCCTGATTGGGAACTACAATCATCATGTGTGATTAACCAAATTAGGCATTAGCCGGATCTCCTATTTAGGAATGAGGAAGAGATTGGAGACATCATAAGAGGATTAGGTTTTGATCCAAAGTCAAGGACCTTTGCATTATGGAAGTTGGCTCCTTCTATTTAGAAACCCCATGTGGTTAACATCAAACAAGACAAGAGAGATGATAGGATAATTTGGAATTTAGATAACACAGGTGACATTGAGGTGGCATCTTCCCTACAAAAATTTTCTTTGCTAAATCTTGCTAAGATAGAGAAGATTTACAAGAGGTATATAGAAACCTGTTATCAAATCACTACAGTGGCTAAGAAATATGAGGAAATTATAGTAAAGTGTGCTCACACTTAGGAGCAATTGGACATAGAAAAGGATAAAATCAAAGAGCTAAGTAGATCAGCAGGCTAGAAGGAAATGAAAGATGCATCAATTGATGCACAGGTGGACCTTGGGGTTGTTCTAGAAGTCTCCACAAAGACACAACCAATGAAGATAAATATGCCACAGGGGGTAGGAGGCATTGAGTAACAAAAGGAATGAAGTAATGCTCAATGCATTGATGGACATTATGCATCATAGGTTACAAGTAATTAAGAGAAAGGTGGATTTTGTACACAACTCACACATCACCTTGCATAAATTGGAGAGAGATTTCAGTGATGCATTAGCTACCCTAGAGCCTCTATTTACTCTTTGGTCTGGTAGGGCTTCTCTATTTGAAAAGTTGGAGGTGGTGCAGTAGTATAGGCCTGATTTTCCTAAGACCATTACTAACACCAAAGAGACACTAGTACATTTGAGGCCAAATTGCAATGTCCATTTGTTAGATTTGCAATGCCTATTTGTTGCAATTTTGACATTTGTGTCCGTTGGCATTTTTGCATTGGAAATTGCAACAAAAGTGCTAACCATCAATCTTTTGACATCCTATTCCATCAGAATCTAGCACATGAATACCAGAATTTGAATTGAATTTCCTACGGTAGACCTATCAGAACTCTGAAAAAGCATGTGGCCATCTTGTCAAACATAATTGTCAGAATAGCGACACCAATGTAATGAGTCTCTGACATTGTATCAGTCAGAATAGCAACAGATCTACACTCATCGTCCGATAGGTAAACCCGTCAATGGTATAGCATTCCTGTCACAACTATCTATCAAAAATAAGTTCTCTTAGACATTTTACCTATCGAAAGAGCAACCAAATTGCAGTGATTTTTTGACAAGTATACCCATCGGTGGTATAGCATTCATGTAGCAATGCTCTATCGAAAAGTAGTAAATTTTTTACAGGATTTTCGTCAGAGGTATAGAAACACTATCAAAAGTGTTTTAATTGGTGTCAAAAAATTGATGAATGTGCACATTAAATATAACAAATCTCAAAAGACCATCATAGGTTCTGTCTTTCTTCAGTCTATATTATTGACAAAGTGTTTTACCTTTCATTAGCTCATAAAATTTGGGGATTTGAAAGAATTTAATAGAATATTTTCATGATAACGTATATTATTTAAGTTGACGTTGCACAAATTTATACAAGTGTGAAAAGTATATAAATTCGTTCAGCATCAAACTAAAATAATGTATGTTATACATGAAAATATTCTATTAAATTCTTTCAAATCCATGTATTTGATGAGCTAATGTAAGGTAAAATGTTTTGTCAATAATATAGACTGAAGAAAGAGAGAACCTATGATGGTCTCTTGAGCTTTGTTATATTTAATGTGCATGTCTATTGATATAATTGATCCCAGTCTCACAAAAAAATTTACACTTGTGCAGCTCATCAATACCGGAGGCCTGAAGTAATTTTATACGATCACTAGCACATTTCGTGCATGGATGAGAAATAGTATCCAAAGTTTCTAGATTTTGAGAAGAGGTATGAGTGGAGGCCAAACAAGGGATATTTGTGAAGGTTTTATAGATGTAGGTTACTGAATCATTATCTCTGCATTGGTACTCAATCTGGAAACCCTTGTATGTATATAGCCACTCTAGAAAATCTCCACATCTAGCAAATCTCCACAAAAATCCCTTCTGGCCTCCACTGCATATATGTCTTCTCAGAATCTAAAAACTCTCCATCATTGATTCCCATCATTTTTTTAGCATCTCTGTGGACTGAGACCTTAAATTATTGAGCTTCTCTTTGTTTTGAGAATAGTTTAACATTCTCTACTTAATAGGGCCAACCACGTGAAGGTGGAAGCTCATTTGGCCCCTCCTAGGAGCCTCATATGACCCTTTACGACATTTTAAGACCTCTAAGATGTACCCTTAGGGATTGTAAAGGGTTGTAAAGGGTCATAAGAGGTCCTGGGACACAACAACTTAGAAACATAAATGTAGGCATCATGGTCACAATTTTTTGGAGACACAATATAAAAAATTGTGACCATGATGCCTACATTTATGTTTCTCAGTTGTTGTGATATCTACATCGTAGTCTATAGTTGTTGCAGAATCAGAGCCTATCCACAACAAAAAGGAAGACATCTTTCTAGCCTGGGTCTGGATCCTACCCCAATTATTGAAGGATCCATGTTTAGGCTAGAAAGATGTCTTCCCATTCTGTTTAAGCCATATTCCTTGATCTTGTCAAACTTCCTTGGTACGGTAGGCCTGCTCTCTGTAGTACTCTTCTTCAATCTATGTTCAATGATAAGCATCTTATTCTTCTTCCTAATTGTAGCTAGAGCTTCCTTTTCATCAGGATTCAACTCCACTTCCCCCATCTCATCATCCTTGTCACCCTCAGTTTCCATCCTAAGCCCTTCTTCCCTCTCTCATTCTTGAAGCCTCTACAAGATATCTGGATCAATAAAGTCTGCAACATTGTGTCCATCCATGATCTCAGGAATATCATCATCTTTCCACTCTTCATTTGCCAAAATATACCTTTTCTTCAAGCTTGCAGAGTAATCTTATTAATAAAATAACTCTTGCCAACATTAGGGTACCCACATATCAAAATAGTTGATGTTATTGGTGCTTGTGCTCAAGGATATCGATTCACTATTTTGAAATGGCTAAATCATTTTTATTTTGATTGCAAAGAAAAGGAGTGGGAGAAAATGAGCGGGTGAAAGTTGATCAAGCACGAGAGAAGGTATGTGATTTCTTCATCTTTTATTGGTATCTTCGACGGGCAATGTCTTTCGAGCCTCTAGCATCATATTCGACTGCAAATTTCAAATGCATTGCATTTTATTTGATCATGAATGCTCTTTGAAATGACCAATCATGTTTTCTATTGGATTCTTTTTGGTGCTTTTTTTTCCCATATTCAGTAGATAAAAATCATGGCGGCAACCATTTAGCCATCTTTTTGATGTTCCAGGTATTTTACAAAGATATAGGTATGTGGATTTATCATTCAGTTGCTTGTCATTATTGGTCAAATGCAAATATTTTGTCAAGTTGAAAGGTCAAGATATCAGTTTAGTGTTTTTGTTTTATGTTAAAAGTTGATTTGGTAAAATCCTCAAAAAACACACTACATGTTCTAAAATGTAAAGAAGTTGAATGTTAAATGTAAGATATCTATCTCACCCATATAATCAAAAGAAAGGACATGAAACTAAGGAGATTTACCAATCCAAAAATATAAGAGAATAGAAAACATGATTGGTTCCTTATGAATTGGTTTTTGAGGTGCACAATCTTCATCAATCTCCTTAGAAGAAGACCCCTCCTCACGAAAAATTCATTTAACACAAAAAACAAATTTACAAAGTTGAACCAATGGCATTTTTAGAACAACAAAATAGAATGATAATAATATGCTAAAAATTCTATTATGTTTAATACACGCCAAAGGACTAGTCCCAAAAATTCTTAAACATACTTTATCTGATATGATAATAACATGCTAAACTGATAAACATACTTTATCTTATATGCTAATAACATGCATTTAATCTACCAATTACTAATTACACAAAAAAAAAATTTACAAAACTGAACCAATGGCATGTTCTTCATGTGGTACAAGGAAGATTTGGCTATCAAATCTTCCTTTGTGAAAGTTGAGCGTGAGAGAAGGTATGTGATTTCTTCATCTTTGATTGGTATCTTTGATGGGAAATGTCTTTTGATCCTCTGGCATCATATTCGATCGCAAATTTCAAATGCGTTGCATTTTATTTGGTATAGATGAAAAAAAAAGTGAATGGCCAAATCATTTTTATTTCGATTGCATATAGAAAAGGAGCAGGAGAAAATGAGTGAAAGCTGAGTGCGAGAGAAGGTATGTGATTTCTTCTTCTTTCGAGCCTCTGGCATCATATTCGACTATAAATTTCAAATGCATTGCATTTTATTTGATCATGAATGCTCACTAAAATGACCGCATTCTACTGGTGTCATGCCCTAGCCCATTCTTTATCTCCATTATTTGATGTTATTGGTGCTTGTGCTCAAGGATATCAATTCACTATTTTGAAATGTTTGGATTCACGTTTGTTGATATTACTTATCGAATGCTCTGGAGACTACTTGTTTGACTGTCCATACATTACTAGTGACTGAGAGTCATTAAAGGATACAAAACCCTTCATTTTGGGTTATTGTGTGTGGATTCAAATGTAGGATTGATTTGGTTAATGTTTAGAAGAGATCATTTATTATTGAATTCAATGGTTTCCAAGATGTGTTGAGGAGTTGCTCCTTGTTTAATGTTAATTGTTCATACAATGTAGGTTTGATTTGTTTAATGTTTAGAAGAGATCAATAAAGTATTTAAAGACAATCTTACATGTTTGGAGAGGTTTGAGAGGAACTTATCATGATTGTACCCTCAAAAATAGTGGCATAGACTGGTTTTACTATGTTTCCTTTCTCTATTGATAGGTTTCCTTTCTCTTTCGTAGGGGTACAGTCAAAGGTTTCATTGAAGAAATGATCCTTTGAATGGTTACTATGAATATGAATGATTTGATATAGCATATTGCTCATTTTACTTGAAGTTTGGAATAGCTTGTGCAAGGTTGAAAGTACTTTTGATCATTTTGGTCATGACTGTTCCTGTACACAGTCAGGAAATGTAACTGTCTAATGATTATATGTAATGTTGAATGGATTAAATGCTTTATTCTTGGTAGAAGTGAATGGAAGGAATAGTGTTGGTGTTAGGTTTCATTTATTATTGAATTAAATGGTTTCCAAGATGTGTTGAGGAGTTTCTCTATGTTTAATGTTAATTGTTCCTACACAATCCACTCATACAACAGTGAAGTTACAAAACTGAACCAATGGCATGTTTACAACAAAGAAATAGAATGATAATAATATACTAAAAATTCTATTATGTTTAATACGCGCCAAAGGACCGGTCCCAACAATTCTTAAACATACTTTATCTGATATGATGAATTGTTAATAAAGGTCTAACTATGTAGACTGCTAGCACAAAGGAAGATTTGACCTAGCCAAATCTTCCTTGTACCACACAAAAAAAAAAGTGTGATAACTATGTCTACTCCAACCTATATTGTTTAAGAATTCATCATATCAAATAAAGTATGTTTAAGAATTGTTGGGAGTTCTATTAGACCTTTGTTGTAAACATGCCATTGGTTTTGAAATGTTTGGATTCATGTTTGTTGATATTACTGTCATGTTTAATGATTCCATTGTATATTTCTTAGATGCTCTCTAAAATGACTGCATTCTACTGGTGCCATGCCCTAGCCCATGCTTTATATCCATTTTTTTGAAATGTTGAGTGTGGTTATCAAATGGATAGCCTGTGAGCTTCTAGCTAGGTGCCATTTGTATTGATACCTTAGGGCATCAAATGTATTGTATCATTGATAGTTGAGACTTTTTTAAAAGGAAATAGGACAAAGAATGATTTTGATTTATTTTCTCTATTTTGATCCTAAGTGGCTTACAACCCTAGAGAAGTATATGCAGATTTATGGATGCAGTTGCAAGATACATAGCAGCTGATAATTCACAAGAAATCCATGCATCCAATTTGAATAGAAATTAATACAAATAAATAGGGTCCTCCAATGGCCCAATCATCTGGACCTTGACTACTCCCTCAACCAGTGACCCTTCAAAACTGGTTTATCATGCAATCAGTGAGTGATCCTTCATTCTCCTAGTCTGCCCTACATCTAAACATATTGGAAATACACAATACAATGATAACAAGTCTTTCACAATCCCCCTTCCCTTGAGGAACACTATCAACCATCCCTTCCACATATCATTTCACTGTTGTATGAGTGGATTGTGTAGGAATAGTTAACATTAAACAAGGAGCAAACTCCTCAACACATCTTGGAAACCATTGAAAGGGAAAGAAATTAGTTTGGAGACCTTTGTTGTAAACATGCCATTGGTTCAGTTTTGTAAATTTGTTTTTTGTGTTAAATGAATTTAAATGGAACATTAAGCATAGTAATAATATGCTTAATCTATTAGTAATTGGCAGATTCAATGCAGATAACACCTTTATCAGTTTAGCATGTTATTATAAGATACTAAAGAAGACCTACTATTTGTCAGAGAAATCTTCATTGTCCCCCACAATGAAGATAATGAAGATTGACCTCCTTCCCCACAACAAAGAACATTGTAATAAGAATAAGATATAATATAGTGTTAGAATAAACTTTGAACAAAGACATGTAATGCTTATGTTAATGATCTAAAAAGCTGCAAATATAGGAATTGAAAAAGAAGATAGTGCCAAGAAACATTTTCACAAATATGAAACATGAGGAAAAGTAATAACATTAATAATGCCAATATTCATAGCATTAAATTTCACCTACGGATGAGTTTTTATAGTGGGTTGTCCAGCATCAAAAATATGTTGAGTTGCATTTGAGTTGTAACTAAGAGTATCATGTAGAACATACCCTAAACTTTGAAAGCGTTCTCCAGCTTGGCAATTCAAAATTCAATCTAGGCAAGCATCAGTAAGTGAAATAAATTATAGACAACAACATCAACATCATCATAATCATTAGACATAAATTATAGACATCAACATCAACATAATCATAATCATTTGGAGGGTATTTTTTTTGGATAGTACTATGTTTCTTGAAAGTTTTTGTCATGCTTCTAAACTTTAAAGACATATTTTATGGCTTAATGATAATATAGATTAGTGTTTTTTTTTCTGATGTAAAATCTTTTCAATATAATCATGGAATGTTGTTGATCATTCATGGTCTTGAAGAAACTTTTCTTTTATTTGATGTATCCTGAATTCATTAAGTTCTAGTACAGGTGAATTGACCAGATTGAATAATTTCCAGAGTTAAATTTTTGTTTACCTATGTAAGCTTCACATTCATTATGTTTAATCATTTGTGTTCTTCATGGTGTAAGTGTCAATATGTTATAATCCAACCAGCATGTCATACCTCCACTTCTGACAAACCTCACATCATGTAAATCACAGCCAAAGACTTGGGTGATCATCATACATAAACAACGATTACCCTTAGGAAACAATGATCATTAATATTCATTAATGGTGGGTGGTGATTCCTTAGTAATAAAGGCATTGACAACTATCATCATCTTAACCAAGTCATGGGTGGTGATCCTTGAAATGGCACAATTAGTAAAAGGAAATAACAACATAACTAATAATCATTACCTTTATTAATAAGTATAAAGCAGTGCTTACAGTTTAAATAGAAAGCCACGTCTCTTAGAAAAGAGATCTATGTTCAAAGGGATGTGTCACTTCATTTGGATATAAAGGCATAGAAGGAAAGACATTTTATTTGGAGTGAGGAAGAAGGAAAATTGGAAAAAAAAATATGGAATAATCATGTTGGAATTGGAGAAGAATTCAGAAATAAACTTAAATTAGAAAAAAGCTAAGTTATCCAGTTCTTTGTTTGAGGCTGGGTTCCGGTTCTACTTTTGTTCTCCTCTGGGTTCAACTTGGGTTCCTTTGGTAGGAACTTGGGTGCCTGGGCCAATCCCGAGTGCACCTGCAGTATTATAAATATGATACATGAGGTATTTTATTCATAATTTTATAGGCTAACTCATTATTATGGTAACATGGGTATGACCACACTCCATGCCTAATGGTACCTGACATGGAGTGTGGTTCAAGTGAAGTTGAACCAAATGCTGACCATGATGGCTATGATCATGATGAAGATGACTATGAATATTAAATCTAAAATATGGCTTGTAATTTGAATTTTCATTGTGAATGAAGAAACTATAGATTCAAGTTGACTCATTTTATGTTGTAGTATATTTGTTCCCTAGATCTAACATATTATATATGTGCAGCCTGTAAGGGACATCTTCTACTCATCCATGTATCAGAGCTTGATAAGAGTTCTTAGGAGAAAGACAAGATGTGAGTGGGAGATGGAGAAACCAATCTCAGAATACCACTTGAAGCCTTGCAATGTTGAGAGTGGGATAAAGGCTACACTTGACACCCTATATAAGGAACAATCTTATTGAGCTTCACTTTTTTTCGAGAATAGTTTTCTATTCTATACTAAACAGGGCCAACTATGTGAAGGTGGAAGATCATTTGGCCCCACCCCCCCTAACATCACTCTAAATTCCCTGTTAACATCTAACATTCATTCATTATTTCATCCATTAATAAAATGTAACATTCATTAATTATCACACTTATAAAATGTGATAAAATGTGTTATCTACCGCATAATAAAATGTGTTATCTAACGCATGATCGTCATCTTCCATGGGATCATAATCTTTAGCTTCAATATTCACACCTCCATGATCCTCCACTTCCAAAGCCATATTCTCCATATTCACACCTCCATGGTCCATATCACATACTCCCCTAGGGAGGTCGACCTGTATAAAAATGATGAACACAAATAAACCAAGATAATGATCTCATCATCAAGTGTATTTCATATATATATTAATTGTTAAATAAATATAATGAAAAAATTACCAATTCATGATAATAAAACCCTCCTTCAATGTGACCATTATCCCTACAATGTCTCTTAGTTATTTTGATTAGCAATCTTCTAGTGTTTAAGCCCTTACAAATATTGCAGGGACAATAACATTTTCCATCACCTTTTCTTTTCAAGTTAGACCACAATCTATTGATTGTATCCCCATTACCTTCTTCACTTGGATTGTTTGACATGATCCTCTTCACTTAGATTATCTATAACCTATGTATATATAGGAATTGAAAATTTAGTTATGAAATGATGTTGTAGTATAGTATACCAAATACCGACACTTTTTTTATTGTAGTCTTCCACCTCAAACTCTTTCCTATTGTGGCAAGAGAGAAAGATATTCAAATAATATAGTAGTTTGTAAATCAGAATAAAATATCATATATATTATACACAAAATATATCAGAAGTGCATCAAATTTGACCAAGCACTACTAGGAGCTAAACCTGACAATGAATGGATTTGTGATGATTTTCACAATAATACATTTGTTGCAGGGTATAAGGTCCCAGTAGTGCTTAGGAAAATTTGCATGGTGAAGGTTGTATATGTTGTGTGTGTGTGCGAGGATAAAAAAGGGGGCCTTTATCTTTGATCTTAAAATGACAAATATGCCTATCTAACACTTTTTGAGGTTGCACATAACAACAAATAGAGGCAACTTGACACCACAAATGGAGGCAAGTTGTTGATTGCGGGTGTAGGGAACAACACCCGTCAGTACTTTTATCGAATTGTAAATTTCAATTTTGAACCATTCTGTGAATATAGAAAATGGATGTAATCTCAAAAAATATAGATTACTTATTTTGTTATTCTACATTACTTACTATTTGAGTGCATGTTCCACCTGCAACTTGATCAAGTCTTGTTTGATGCTTCAATTTTGTGTTGACTGTCCTGTAGAAGTACACAATTTTGTATTTCCCCAATATGTTATTAAAAAAAAACAATAGAATAAAATACTTGTTGAGAAAGATCATCATAGGAGTATCAAAAACTCAAGATCCAAAGGTAGCTCAACATTATAAGACTCTTACATTCAACCTTCATCTCATGCACCTAATAAATAGGAGATAAAATACATGAAATTGAAAAATTAAATTACAAAAAAATGAGCTAAAACTACCTACAAAAGTAGTACCCAATTTATATACAAAAAATTTAACTAATGAATTGTGTTTTTCTTCTCATCTTCACTACCAAAATAATCACCCCTTTAATCTAACTGCAGTTTAGCGACCATGTGCCTGTCATCCTCAATCAAGACTAAAGAACACTATAGGCAAATACACTGTCTAAATTGTCTACATTAATAAATGCTAGTATATAAAGAAGACAATCAAAATACAATGAAGATTTTTCTGACAAAAATGAATACACTAAACTGAGCAAATGGCATGTTTACAACAACTATTTTGTATGTGAAATTTTGGGAGTTGCATGAGAAGTTTTAGTGTCTAAATACTCAACTAATCCCTCTAACCAATTAGGAGTGGTTGGGGAAGTTGAGAGGAAAGTTTTCAAACATTCATATTCACTTATTGAATGCTTTGGAGACTACAGTTTTGATTGTCCATGCGTTACCAGTGACTGAGATTCATTAAAGGATACAAAACCCTTCATTTTGGGTTATTGTGTGTGGATTCAAATGTAGGTTTGATTTAGTTAATGTTTAGAAGAGATCAATAAAGTATTTAAAGAAAATCTTACATGTTTAGAGAGGTTTGAGAGGCACTTATCATGACTGTACCCTCACAAATAGTGGCATAGACTAGTTTTATTATGTTTCCTTTCTCTATTGATAGGTTTCCTTTCTCTACTGCAGGGGTACAGTCAGAGGGTTCATTGACAAAATGATCCTTTGAATGGTTACTATGAATATAAATGATTTGATATAGCATATTTCTCATTTTACTTGAAGTTTGGAATAGCTTGTGCAAGGGTGAAAGTACTTTTGATCATTTTGGTCGTGACTGTTCCTATACACAGTCAGGAAATGTAACTGTCTAATGATTATATGTAATGTTGAATGAATTAAATGCTTTATTCTTTGTAGAAGTGAATGGAAGGATTAGTGTTGGTGTTAGGTTTCATTTATTATTGAATTAAATGGTTTCCAAGATGTGTTGAGGAGTTTGCTCCTTGTTTAATGTTAACTGTTCCTGCACAATCCACTCATACAACAGTGAAATGCTATGTGTGGAAGGGATGGTTGATGGTGTTCCTTGAGGGAGGGGGGATTGTGAAAGACTTGTTATTATTGACTTGTAGGTGAAATTCCTTTTCTATTTTTACCTTTTCAATAAAATATTAACCAATTTATTTGTAGGTATTAATTGAGGGAATCAACTCACTAGGGCTCTCATTGTTGTAGGAAAGAAGAGGATCTTTCCTCATTGTGTTATTTGACATTACAAAGGTGCATCATAATGAGTGCACTTTTATATTATATAAAAATGTGTAACAAATGTTTTAGCCAAGTCTAAATGTGGGGATCATGTTATTTGGTAAATGTAGAAACCACTCAAGTATCTATCCACCTAAGCTTTGTACAAATAATCTAATCATTAAAAGTGACTTCTTGGATAAAAATGCAAAATTTATTAACATTTAGTCAAGGATTCCCTTTTCCCTCATATTTATCAAATTTTGGAATCTCAAAAAGTGGAGGGAAAGGTATGTATGTTATAGATCTATCTAATGGACATGATCAATTCTTCAAACATGTACACTTTGCATTGAGTATGGCTTACCATTTGCAAATCGCTTATTGTGTATTTTGTCTCTTTCCATTCTTGACCAAATGGGTTGTTAGTAGGTTGCTTTTATTTATTTTGAGTATTTTTATTGTGTACATACTATAGGTATTTTGAATTTTTGGGTTTGGCTTGGTTCTTTTGTTGATTTAGATTGTAATGATTTGGTTTGGTTGAATTTTTTTGAATTTTTGAGTTTGGCTTGGTTCTTTTGATGATTTAGATTGTAATGATTTGGTTTGGTTGAATTTTTATGATTTCTTTGATAGGTATGTGATTGTTTTTTTTTTGGTTATTTGGATTGAATTACTTTTGTTAAGGATTCTAATTGTTGGGATTAAATTGGTATAGTGAATTATGTTTTTTTTGGTTATTTGGATTGAATTAATTTTGTTAAGGATTCTAATTGTTGGGATTAAATTGGTATAGTGAATTAGGTTGTGACAAAAAATATAAATGATAGGGTTTTTGTTTTTTTGCAATGTTTTTTTATTATAGTGTCAAGAATCATATATTGTGTATTTCCAATATGTTTGGATGCAGGGCAGACCAGGAGAATGAAGGCCACTCACTGATTGCATGATAACCTGGTTTTGAAGGGTCACTAGTTGAGGGGACAATCAAGGTCCAGATGATTGGGCCATTAAAGGACCCTATTTCTTTGTATTAATTGCTATTCAAATTGGATGCATGGATTTCTTGTGAATTATTGGCTATTATGTATCCTGCAACTACATCTATAAATCTTCATATACTTCTCTAGGGTTTTAAGCCACTTAGGGATCAAAATAGAGAAAATAAATCAAAATCGTTATTTGTCCTATTTCCTTTTAACAAAGTCTCAACTATCAATGATATAATACATTTGATGCCCTAAGCTATCAATACAAATAGTGTCTAGCTAGAAGCTCACGGGCTATCCATTTGATAACCACAGTCAACATTTCAAAAAAAATTGATAACCAATAACATCAAATAATGGAGTTAAAGCATGGGCTAGGGAAAGACACCAATAGAATGCGATCATTTCAGTGAGCATCTCAGCAATATACAATGGCATCATTATCAACGTACCATTAATTTCAAATAACATCAAATAATATAGATAAAGCACTGGCTAGGGCATGACACCAGTAGAATATGGTCATTTCAGAGAGCATTCATGATCAAATAAAATGCAATGCATTTAAAATTTGTGATCGAATATGATGCTAGAGGCTCAAAAGATGAATAAATCACATACATTCTCTCGCTCTCAGCTTTCCCTTGTTTTCTCCTACTCCTTTTCTATATGCAATCGAAATAAAAATGATTTGGTCATTCACTTTTGTTTAATCTATACGCCGAAACTGTCAGAATTCTGATGGTCTATTTAGAAACCATCAGAATACTGACACCATTGGGGCCTATTACAAAAAAAAACCCCAAATTCATAAAAAAAAATCATCTTTCAGAACTTTCTATCAAAATTTGGCCCCAAATGTAGTAGTGAGATGATTGATGCTATCAATGCATCCCTATCCTTCTTCAAGGGTAAGGAAAACCTAATAAAGATAAAGCTAGGCATGTTCACCTTTGACTACAACCCTTTTTTGCCCTCCATATTCAATGATGACATTAGTCTTAAAGAAATCAGTACTTGGAGTGGGAAATTTGATGCCAAGATGGTGAAAAAGGAATATTTTGTAGTTGTGGATGACACCTTGGACATGGTGGTTTTTAATGATGTACTTGATACTATGTTTAAGGTGGAAATAGGTTTTGTAAAGTATATATAATATGAAAAAGTTGTAGAAGACTCTAGGTGGGATAAGGCAATCAAGCAGTTGAATGGGATCAAATCATTTGACTGGCCTTCAGATGAAGAGGTGGAAAAGTGGGATGCCATCTTGAAGAAGAAGAAAAGAAAGCTGATTGTTGATGACCCACCCTCAGATCTAGAGGAGTAAAGGACACATGGTGCATGATCATTGAGCACAGGGAGGTGAGTTACCTTAAAATGGCTAAGGTCATCAAGTACAATCATTTGAAGTTGTCTTGAACATTCCTATGCAAAGGTGCCATAATATTGACATACTAGGTTACTGCAGGCATGACTAGACATAGTGGTTCTGACATGCCATTTTGTGAAAGTGATGTTTTTGTAACCAATTTTTGTCCTATCCTAGCCATTTGTACCTTGTTGCATCCTGACTCATTATAGGATTCCAAGATGGCTAGAGATATATATTGCAAGTTAAAATTCATGTAAAGGACCTTCTTCCCAAATTTTGATATTTTTGGAAGAAAGGGGTAATACAATTCTGGTCTGGGGCCTATTTTTTATTTTCTGAATGTTTTGAGTTCTCAAAAGTGTATTGAAACTGAATATATTAATGCAGATATCATTTTTAATCTCATTTTGGTACTTGATTGTCTTTGTTTATTGTTTTAAATCTTTATGAATTGGGACTATAAGGTAGTTTGGATTCATCAATTTATAAGGTAGATTGAGAGATAGTTGTATGTTATTTTCAAGGAAAATATAAATCCTAAAGGTTATTTCTGAGGGTTTAGGGTGTTAGAAAGTAAAGTCCACCAAGATAACTGAGAGGGGGGGGGGGTTGAATCAGTTATCAGATAATTATAACTTTTATCATCTTCAACAACATTAAACCATATAAGCAATATAATTACCAACCATAGAAAGATATTAATACACAATAACACAATGACACAAGATATGTTGACTAGGGAACCTCTTGATCAAAGAGTAAACCTCGGTGGGAATGATGCACACAAAAGATGCACTGATATGAATATTCCTTGTGAGAGGATGGACTCTGTTAGGAGTCTTATAAAATACATTTAGTACATATGAAACCCTGTTAGAAGATTTTGAATCCCTATTAAAAAGATTCTAACCCTGTTAAGAGTTATAGAAGATAGAAGGACCCACTACCCAAACAGCTTCAGGGTAAGATCACTGAACACATTGTCCAAATAATATTTGTATTACTCAATAGAATAATATGTTACCTCTTCTCTAACTATGCCAAACTACACTCACTGTTACATCAGATCTCAATTTCAGATCTATGTACTTCGCATGTCTTCCTTCACATATTCAATTTCATACTCAGCTCTTTTCTTCACTTCATGCATACCGCATCATACATCATCACTAAAACTTCATTCCAATTACATACTTTCACATCAAAACATCATGCTACAACTATACAACAAGGAACATTCCTTCCTTTATACCACACTCAAATAATTACAAATGAGTCGGCATACAATTACAAAATAAAAGTTTCCACACGCTACACCAAAATTACATAAAACTATCAACTTCCGAATACAACAAATCTTCACTCGTGTGACCTCAAATTCTACACTATCATCCACATCACTATCAATGTGTCTCCAACTTCCGTTTAACTGCACAAAACTAGATTCCATCCCGATTAGGAGATATCATCTGATTTCCACAAACCACTACTCAGGAACACTGTTTGAACACTGCTTCTCCCAAAATGATCATAACTTCCATGAATCAATAAATTACTATCTATGCTCTTAACCATAGATATATGACATATCAAAGATTATAACCTCAACATCTCATAGCTCCAACTGCAATAACCCACGTGCACTAATCCAAACTCTATCTACTTCTCTGCAAGTCTTCAGTAAATCACTGTGTTGACATCAATGATAATCATAGTCATGAATGCAACAACAACTTCTACAGAATGGATGCCAAACACTTTAGCATTCATTCCTCACAATCTCCCCCATTTGAATTGATGGAAACATAGATGAAAAACATCCAATGTTCCAAAAATCCAATACTGCAACACTGCTTCTTCAAATACTCTTCATCAATCAAATCTTGCTTTGTTATCCTATTCAATTCTCTCGTATTGTTTTTCATGCATATTTCTCCCCCATTGACATCAATGATAGAAATTCCATCACCAACTCAACAACAAATCAATGTCAAAAGACACTTTTCAGAAAATACATTTACTAGAGTCGTCATGGCTCATCTCAGATACACATACTCCCCCATAGAGGAAGCACCAACATCCAGTCCAAAAGAAAGATAGGGCTCATATACCACTAGACAGATGCAACCAACTACATCACTTCTCAAAAGTAGGTTGGGGCATAACCCCAAGAATACCTCTCAGATACTCAAATGTATCCTTAGGTAAAGGCTTTGTGAATATATCTGTTATCTACTCCTTTGTACTTATGTACTCAAGTTTGACTTCTTTTTCAACAACTTTCTCTCTTACAACATGATACTTAATCTCTATATGCTTTGTCTTAGAATGTAATATAGGATTCTTAGACATACTAACTGTACTGGTGTTATCACAATGTATGACAACAGGTTCAACAAATTTTATTCCAATATCCTTCAGCATCTGCTTCATCCAAATTATCTAGTTACAATTGTTTGCTACTGCTACATATTATGCTTTTGTTGTGCTTTGTGAGATAGAATTTTGCTTCTTGCTTAGCCAAAAAACTAATCTTCCTCCAAGGAAAAATGCTCCTGCACTAGTGCTTTTCTTATCATCAACACTACCTCCCCAATTAGCATCTGTATATGCACATAGGGTAAAATCATCAGATTTTTCATACCATAATCCATAGTCCATTGTGCCTCTTAAATATCTCAGTATCCTCTTTACTACTGTATAATGTGATTCTCTAGGTTAAACTTGAAATCTTGTTACAATTCCAACTAAGTGTGCTATATCAGGTCTTGTATGAGTCAAATACTACAATTCTCCAATCATAGATCTTTATTTCTTCTATTCTACTATAGGAGTCTCATCTATGCTAGATAACTTATGTTCAGTCACCATAGGTGTTCCAACTAGTTTACAATCCTCCATTCCAAATATTTTCAACAAGTCATTCAGGTACTTTGTCTGACTTACAAAAATACCATCATTATTTTGTGTTATCTGTAATCCCAAAAAATATTTCATTTCACCAATCATACTCATTTCAAATTTAGTCTTCATTTCATCATAAAATTTGTCACTAGCTTCATCTTCTCATCCAAAGATAATGTCATCAACAAAAATAACTATAACTAACAAACCATTTTCAATTTCTTTTGTGTATAGATTGCTATCAGCTGTACCTTTTATAAATCCCAACTTTAACAAATACTTATCCAGTCTTGCATACCAAGTTCTAGGTGCTTGTTTAAGTCCATATAAAGCTTTCTTTAATTTACATACCATGTCTCCTTCTTGAGTTAAAGGAAAACCTTCAGGCTACTCAATGTAGACTTCTTCTTCCAATTCTCCATTCAGAAATGTTGACTTCACATCCATCTGATACACTTTGAATTTCTTGTAAGCTATATATACCAAAAACATTCTAACTACTTCAATTCTTGCAACAGGTACAAAATTCTCTTCATAGTCAATTCCTTCTTGTTGTGAGTAACCCTTACATACCAATCTTTCTTTCTTTCTTACTACTTATCCTTGTTCATTCATCTAGTTTCTGAATACCCATTTAGTTCCAATAACATTCTTGTCTTTAGGTCTAGGGACCAATTCCCATGTCTTGTTCTTTTCAATCTAATCTAGTTCTTCTTTCATAGCATTAGTCCAACTTTCATCTTCACAAGCTTCATTAGTAGTCTTAGGTTCAATTTGAGAAATCAAACATAACTGTTCTTGTGCCTTATTTTGAGTAAGAACTCCTCTTTTGATGCTCCCAATAATCTATTCAAAAGGATGATTCTTTAACAAGCTCTTGCTAGGTGTCACTGTCTCAGATCTCTCTTCATATGTAGGTTCTTCAATAACTTCACGATGGCTTTCATTCAATAAATCACTGTCAGTTTCATAAAACAATTCAGTAGTTCCAGTATTAGGCTTAGGATGAGATTCTTCATCAAATTCATAATCAAGCATTCTTTCCTGAATTTTGAACGTTTCATCAACTTTAACATTTGCGCTCTCAACAATAGTCTTAGTTCTTTTATTGAAACATCTATATGCTTTGATTTTCAAAGAATATCCAAGAAATATACCTTCATCACTTCTAGGATCAAACTTTCCTATATCATCATCTCTCTTTATATAACATTTGCTTCCAAAAATTCTAAAATACTTAACTGAGGGTGCATGTCCAAACCATAATTCATAGGGTGTCTTTTCTGTGTCTGCTCTGATTTGTACTCTATTCATTATATACACTGTTGTGTTCACTGCTTCTCTCCAGAATACCTTCACTAGATCATTCTCAAACAACATAGCTCTTGCTACTTCAGTCACTGATCTGTTCCTTCTTTCTGCAATGCCATTTTGTTCAGGTGTTCTAGGGGCTGAATACTGTCTTTTAATGCCATTTACTTCATGAAAGTTGTTAAACTCTCTAGAAGTAAATTCTCCACCTCTATCAGATCTTAAACATTTAATTTTCATTCCAGATTCATTCTCAACTTTATTCTTAACAATCTTAAACTTATCAAATGCTTCAGATTTTTCTTTAAGAAATGCAATCCACATCATTCTTGTAAAATCATCAACAAGAATCATAAAATACCTTTCTCCATAGAATCCTCTAGTCCTGGTAGGACCACTCAAATCTGTATGAACAATTTCTAGCTTCTCTGTAGATGTAAACTTCTTGCTAGGAAAAGAACTTCTCTTCTATTTAGCCATTACACATTCTTTGCAAATCATGTTAGTAGGCTTCATAATCTTAGGTAAATCTCTTACTGCAAGTGTAGTGCTTACTTTCACAATGTTATCAAAGTTTATATGACAAAACCTTCTATTCCATAACCAAATGTCATCAATCTTTGTAATAAAACATGTCATCTCAGTAGGATTCACCTGAAATACATTACCTCTAGTTCTAGATCCAGTTCGAATCAGATTCCCATCTTTATCCTTTATCACACAAGTTTTCTCAGTAAACCAAACTTGATATCCCTTATCAACTAACTATCCAACACTCAAAAGATTATGTTTCAATCCATCAACAAAATAGACATCATCAGCATTAGTCTTTCCATCAAGAGTAATAGATCCTATACCTTTAATCAAACAAGGTGCATTGTTTCTAACTCTAACAACTCCACCATCATATTCATTCAACTTTATGAAATTTTTCATGTCTCCAGTCATGTGATGTGAACAACCACTATCTATAATCCAATCAACTTTCTTTTCAACTTGAGAAACTAAGGCTTTTTCTTCCTTAACATTAGATTCAAGATTTTCTTCTTTAATTGCTACAAATCCTATGTCATCATTATTCTCAGTATCACTTTCACTTAAAGTTCTTTCTATACTAGCTTCAAGATCTTCATCATTAGCATAATAACATTCCTTAGATCTTCTAGGTTTGAAATTGCTTCTGTACTTTTTAACTCTCTTAGGACATTTAGATGCAAAATGACCATATTATTGGCAAGTCCAACATTTAAAAATTTTCTTACCATCTGGTTCTCTTTTCATAAGAAAGGCAATACCTTCTTCAATATTCTTGTCTTCTTCATTTCTAGATCTATTGCTACCAGCATAATCTCTTCTCACAATGATGCTTCTTGACAAAGTAGGGTGAACACTAAGAGCACTGAATGTTGTCTCCATTCTAGGTAAGTCTCCTAATAATCTCAGGTTCATTTCTACTGCTTCCAATCTTCCAAGAAGAGTCTCTCTTGTAAAGTTTGTTGTGCAAGGTATCACTTGTTCAATCATCTTTGTTGTCTGCTTAAATACAGGAGTCAATGTCCTCAGAATTTTCCATATCACTTCATTCTCTATCTTTGTTCCTCCATAAGATTTTATACCTGAAATGATCTTTGACATTCTACCAATATAACTTCTAACAAATTCATCTTCCAACATTCTTATATCTTCAAATACACATATCCAATTATGTAATCTAACTCTTTTTGCATGTTCATCACCTTCAAAAGTAGAGTGTAAAGCATTCCAAATTTCATGAGATTTTTTCAAATATTTTACCTAACTGTACTCATTCTCCGATAGTGCTATCAAAAGTGCTTCTCTTGCAAGTATGTTACACATGAATAGATCTCTCTCTTCCATAGTACATGTTTCATGATTGTCCTCTTCAATAATAGCCTTATTATTCTTTGTAATCAACCAATAACCTAGTCCTAAACATAATAGGTGTGTCTTCATCTTTTCTTTCTATCTGTCAAAATTTACTCCATCAAACTTAGGGCTTTCTTTCCTGAAATTCACCATGGATCTCCTTAAGCTGTTAAACTTCTCTTTCAAGGACCTGCTGCTCTAATACCAATAGTTAGAAAGTAAAGTCCACCAAGATAACTGAGATGGGGGGGTTGAATCAGTTATCAGATAATTATAAATTTTATCATCTTCAACAGCATTAAACCATATAAGCAATATAATTACCAACCATAGAAAGATATTAATACACAATAACACAATGACACAAGATATGTTGACTAGGGAACCTCTTGATCAAAGAGTAAACCCTAGTGGGAATGATGCCCACAAAAGATGCACTAATATGAATATTCCTTGTGAGAGGATGGACTTTGTTAGGAGTCTTATGAAATAAATTCAATACATATGAATCCTTGTTAGGAGATTTTGAATCCCTGTTAAAATATTCTAACCCTGTTAAGAGTTATAGAAGATAGAAGGACCCACTGCCCAAACAACTTCAAGGTAAGATCACTGAACATGTGCAAATAATCTTTGTATTAATCAATAGAATAATATGTTACCTCTTCTCTAACTATGCCAAACCACACTCACTATTACATCAAACCTCACTTTTAGATCTATGTACTTCACATGTCTTCCTTCACATATTCGCTTTCATACTCAGCTCTTTTCTTCACTTCATGCATACTGCATCATACATCATCACTACAACTTCATTCCAATTACATACTTTTGCATCACAACATCATGCTACAACTATACAATAAGGAAATACATTCCTTCCTTTATACCACACTCAAATAATTACAAATGAGTCAGCATACAATTACAAAATAAAAGTTTCCACATGCTACACCAAAATTACATAAAACTATCAGCTTCCAAATACAATAAATCTTCACTTGTGTGACCTCAAAGTCTGTGCTATCATCCATGTCACTATCAATGTGTTTCCAACTTCCCTTTAACTATACAAAACTAGATTCCATCCCGATTAGGAGATATCATCCGATTTCTACAAACCGCTACTCAGGAACACTGCCTAAACACTGCTTCTACCAAAATGATCATAACTTCCATGAATCAATGAATTAATATCTATGCTCTTAACCATAGATATATGAAATATCAAAAAGTATAACCTCAACATCTCATAGCTCCAACTGCAATAACCTACGTGTGCTAATCCAAACTATGTTTGCTTCTCTGCAAGTCTTCGGTAAATCACTGTGTTGACACCAATGACAATCATACTCATGAATGCAACAACAACTGCTATAGAATGGCTACCAAACACTTTATCATTCATTCCTAAAAATATCTCCCATTGGCATTGATGGCAACATAGATGAAAAACATCCAATGTTCCAAAAATCCAATACTACAACACTGCTTCTTCAAATCCTCTTCATCAATCAAATCTTGCTTCGTTATCCTAGTCATTTCTCTCATATTGTTTTTCATGCATATTTCTCCCCCATTGACATCAATGATAAAAATTCCATCACTAAGTCAACAACAACTCAATGTCAAAAGACACTTTTCAGAAAATACATTTACTAGAGTCCTCATGACTCAGCTCAGATACACATACTCCCCCATAGAGGAAGTACCAACATCTAGTCCAGAAGAAAGATAGGGCTCATATACCACTAGATGGATCCAACCAACTACATCACTTCTCAAAAGTAGGTTGGGGCATAACCCCAAGCATACCTCTCAGATACTCAAATGTATCATTAGGTAAAGGCTTTGTGAATATATCTGCTGTCTGCTCCTTTGTACTTATGTACTCAAGTCTGACTTCTTTTTTAGCAAATTTATCTCTTACAACATGATACTTAATCTCTATATGCTTTGTCTTAGAATGTAATATAGGATTCTTAGACATACTAACTGTACTAGTGTTATCACAATGTATGACAACAGGTTCAAAAAAATTTATTCCAATATCCTTCAGCATCCGCTTCATCCAAATTATCTGGTTACAATTGTTTGTTGCTGCTACATATTCTTCTTCTATTGTGCTTTGTGAGATACAATTCTACTTCATGCTTAGGCAAGAAACTAATCTTCCTCCAAGGAAAAATGCTCCTCCAGTGGTGCATTTCTTATCATCAACACTACCTCCCTAATCAGCATCTATATATGCACATAGGGTAAAATCATTAGATTTTTCATACCATAATCCATAGTCCATTGTGCCTCTTAAATATCTCAGTATCCTTTTTACTACCGCATAATGTGATTCTCTAGGTTCAACTTGAAATCTTGCTAAAATTCCAACTGAGTGTGCTATATTAGGTCTTGTATGAGTCAAATACTGCAATCCTCCAATCATAGAATTGCATTTCTTCTATTCTACTACAGGAGTCTCGTCTGTGCTAGATAATTTATGTCTAGTCACCATAGGTGTTCCAACTAGTTTACAATCCTCCATTCTAAATCTTTTCAACAAGTCATTCAGGTACTTTGTCTGACTTACAAAAATACCATCATTTTTTTGTGTTATCTGTAATCCCAAAAAATATTTCATTTCACCAATCATACTCATTTCAAATTTAGTCTTCATTTCATCAGCAAATTTTTCACTAGCTTCATCTTCTCCTTCAAAGATAATGTCATAAACAAAAATAACTATAACTAACAAACCATTTTCAATTTCTTTTGTGTACAGATTGCTATCAGCTGTACCTTTTATAAATCCCAACTTTAACAAATACTTATCCAGTCTTGCATACCAAGTTCTAGGTGCTTGTTTAAGTCCATATAAAGCTTTCTTTAATTTAAATACCATGTCTCCTTCTTGAGTTAAAGGAAAACCTTCAGGTCACTCAATGTAGACTTCTTCTTCCAATTCTCCATTCAGAAATGCTAACTTCACATCCATCTGATACACTTTGAATTTCTTGTAAGGTGCATATGTCAAAAACATTCTAACTGCTTCAATTCTTGCAACAGGTGCAAAAGTCTCTTCATAGTCAATTCCTTCTTGTTGTGAGTAACCCTTACATACCAATCTTGCTTTCTTTCTTACTACTTCTCCTTGTTCATTCATCTTGTTTCTGAATACCCATTTAGTTCCAATAACATTCTTGTCTTTAGGTCTAGGGACCAATTCCCATGTCTTGTTCTTTTCAATCTGATCTAGTTCTTCTTTCATAGCATTAGTCCAACTTTCATCTTCACAAGCTTCATTAGTAGTCTTAGGTTCAATTTGAGAAATCAATCATAACTATTCTTGTGCCTTATTTCAAGTAAGAACTCCTCTTCTGATGCTCCCAATAATCTATTCAAAAGGATGATTCTTTAACAAACTCTTGCTAGGTGTCACTGTCTCAGATCTCTCTTCAGATGTAGGTTCTTCAATAACTTCACTGTGGCTTTCATTCAACAAATCACTATCAGTTTCATAAAACAATTCAGTAGTTCCAGTATTAGGCTTAGGATGAGCTTCTTCATCAAATTCATAATCAAGCATTATTTCCTGAATTTTGAACTTTTCATCAACTTTAACATTTGCACTATCAACAATAGTCTTAGTTCTTTTATTGAAACATCTATATGCTTTTCTTTCAAAGAATATCCAAGAAATATACCTTCATCACTTCTAGGAAATAGCTCGAACAGTGCCTTTATTTATAATTTTATAATTTGGTTTCCTCTTGTAGGATACTTGTCTATCCTAGGTATCCAAATTTAGTCATTTTTGTGTGCTGACCAATGTGTGCATTGGTCCAACTCATAAAGTTTCTTGGTACAGGGTGTAAAACCATAATGGTGACTACATGGCATTCAATTGCATTACCACCATTCAAACTAACTTGAGAACATTTCCAAATTGTTGCCACCCTACACTCTTCCTTGCAATTGAAAGCATTTTCGGTATTAATGTGTTAGAATAAAAGTGTATAAAGTCCTAAACTTTTAAATTCCTAATTGATATCACTGTAAATCACAAGTGAAAAAAGTATAATCCTTCACTTGTCCTTACAGTGGTATTAATTACACAATACTTCATCTTACATCAATCTCAAATCTCCCCATATTTGAGCTCAAAATCATTCAATTCTCTTGTCTTCTTGTCATTTGAGATTTCTTTCATACACATCCTCTCTAAATATGTAGCACAACAAGGACACTATACCATTTGAAAATATGTATAGTGCTAAATTATGTTGCAAAGCTCACCCATTCACTTTAAATGGTGGAGTGCAATATAAGTGAACACTACAAGGGTCTCAAATGACATTGTGTCCTAATTTCTAATACTACATACCATAGTTATTGTTTCATCTAGGACCCTTCGGGCACATATTGGCTCATCTCCCCTATGCATTTCCAATTCATGTGCAATCCATATTTTAATATATTTTCATTTCATGTGTATACATTTCCAATTCATGTTTAATCCATATTTTTCATAGGATGTAACAAGTGTGTATGAATTCCCAAATCATATGTTCAAATATGTAAACAAGATTAATTTCTAAGTGTGAAAAGATTCATTAAATTGTCTTGAATAGAAGCAAATAATTCAATCAATGTCTATACATTTCCAATTCATGTTTGAACAATGAATTTATTTTCTATGTGACAGAGATTGCAATGGGAGATGTAAATAAGAGTATTTTTTAAATACACAAACCTTGATTATATTAAAATAAATTGAAGAAAAGTAACCAAATAATATCTATGGATATCCAATTCATGTTTGAACAATGTATTTATTTTGTATGTGAGAGAAATTGTAATGAGAAATGTAAACATTAGTAATTCCTAAATGTAGAAATATTGATGATACTAAAATGAATAGAAGAAAACTAATCAAGCAATGGATATGTATTTCTAATTCATTTTTGAACAATGAAGTCATTTCCTATGTGATAAAGATTGCAATGATAGATGTAAAGTAGAGTAATTGATAAATGCAGAAACATTGATGATATTGAATTGAATAGAATCAAACCAATTATATGCATTTCCAATTCATGTTTGAACAATGAATTCATTTCCTATGTGATAGAGATTGCAATAAGAGATATAAACAAGAGTAATCACTAAATGCAAATGATTAATGATACTAAATTGAATAGAATAAAACAATTCAAACAATGTATATGCATTTCCAATTCATGTTTGAACAATGAATCCATTTCCTATGTGATAGAGATTGCAATGAGATATGTAAAGAAGAGTAATTGCTAAATGTAGAAATATTGATTGTATTAAATTGAATAGAAGAAAACCAATAAAACAATTCCAATTCATGTTTGAACAATGAATCCATTTCCTATGTAATAGAGGTTGCAATGTGGGATGTAAAGAAGAGTAATTTTTGAATGCACGGAGATTGATTATACTAAAATGAATAGAAGAAAACCAAACAAATAATATCTATGCATTTCCAATTCATGTTTGAACAATGTATTAATTTCATATGTGAGAGATATTGCAATGGCAGATGTAAACAAGAGTAATTTCTAAATACGGAAAGATTGATTAAACTGAAATGAATAGAAGAAAACTAATCAAACAATGTTTTGGTATTGAGGAACACTGAGAGAGAGGGGGGTGTTGAATCAATGTTCTTAAAACTTTTAAACTTAACAATCTAATTTATTAATCATAAACTAAATTTATGAAAATTAAACAGCATAAAAAAATCCACAACATCGTAACACCATGATTTTTGCATGGAAACCTTGTTAGGGGAAAAACCATGAAGGGGAAGGAACCCACAAATGATTACTCTATAGAAGTAATAACTATGTTAAAGGTTCAGTTACAATAAGGAGAATGCATATGAATTCATGAATACTACTTAGATCTCACTCCTTAGATTATAAAATAGAAGGATCACTACCTTACAAAAACACATATGGACTACAATCCAAAAGGTAAACTGAAGAGTAGCATCAATAATGTTGAAATAGTTCCATGTAGGTGCACAAAAAATCTCTACTCAATGTGTCAACCTATTCTCAATGATTAGATCCTTTGTATCACATCATCATTATTGATCTTTGCATCACAACTCTAACAATCACTTCTACAAAATCCCACAAAAACTTGATCTAATATACCAAGTATCAAAAATAATATGTTCACAAGTTGGCCTTGAGAATAAAAAGATAACATGTAGAATATCAGCCAAATCTTTAATTTAAATCTTCATCCTAACCTTAAACACAAACATAGATATCATCATACATGTCAGATCCATCATCTACAACTTTGAAATTGATCAAATCATTGATTTGTTAGGGTCGTTGATCGATCCAATAACTGACTATCATTGTTCTTCATTGTTCACTATATAACTGATACTCAAAATGCCATAACTCAAAAAATTGATAACATAAACTATTGTGAACATAGATTAAGGTAGTGTATACCTTGTAGAATCTTATCCTAGCTTTATAACTCAAACCTTGAATTTAACTATCTATACCGATCCATATACTGAACCATGTACACTATATGTGTTCTATCATACTTAGCCAATTTAGAAATCTAACCTTTGGTATCCAAAAATATGACAAGTGACCATGTAGAACAAGAATGTTTTCCATCAATGACAACATACTATGTGTGTGAAAATTATACTTGATCTGTAAACACAACACTCAGTAAAACATTAGAGGTTAGCTATAATTAAAATCATGCAAAATTGAAAGCTATCTAACCAAGCGATTTACTGCCTTCTAATAGGTGCGAGATTAATGTTCTCAGATTGTAATCGAGATCAGTGACCTAGACGACACCTAAATGAAAGATTTGAATGCAATTGATCTAGATATGAGATTGAATGCAATTATTCTATTTTTTTGGATTTTTCTATGAAATAAGAATGAAAACTTGATATGAATCTATGCTAATATGAAAAACTTGATATGAAATGAATGCTAAATGATCTAACAATGAAGATTCTAATAATGATATGAAAACTATGAATGCAAAAATAAGATTGATCTCACAAAGATGTCGATTCACAAGAGCTTTGATTCTTCAATTCCAATTCTCCAGCGTGATTGTGCAAAATATGAGATGATTTGTGAAGAGCTAAAGCCTTAATTTATAGAAATCCAGGGCTTTGGAGGTGCATGAATAAAAGCCATAAATCACTCAAATTAACTCATCTTGATTTTTGAGTTATCTGATCATAAAAGATAGTTAATTCTCAAAATCATGCAAAAACATGCAAAAATAGCTTTTTAACTCAAATTAGAGTTTAGATCAGCTTTTTGAACTCCAAAAGGATGTTGAGTTCCAAAAAGTCAATAACTTGCATTGATTTTCTGATTTGGAGTTTAACTGTTTCTTTTGAATATGCATAATAATTAAGAATTAAATAAATAAATAAAGTGATTTATCCTCAACTCAACTGATTTTTGAAAATAAATAATTAATTTATGGGTTAATTAACTATTTATTCAAACTTTTATTAAAAATTATATTATTAAATAATGACAACATGCTTTAATTAATTAAATAAGAATTTAATCAATTAAAGATAGGAATTTTGATTTATTGTCAAAATTAAATAATACAATTAATAATAGATAGAATTAAATTTAATTACATAATTAAGTGGCAAATATTAAATCTAATTAATTAAATATGAAAATATTCAATTAATCAAATTTTTAGGATAAATGTGATTTATCGCCAAATAATCATTAAATTAAAGATAATTAAGATAATTAGGAATATTACTAGGAATATTCCCTGATGCAAAATTTAAGATAATCAATTATGATTCGATGATGTTTAGATGTGCCTTAGGTTAGGACTTTGATGTCGATTTCGTTCGAATTGTCGATGTAGGAGATTAATGAACATATAGCCCATTTTTGGGGTATTACACATACAAGCCATCAAGAGAAGTGTCTCTTTCCAACAATCTCCCCTTTGGCATTGATGGAAACATTTAGTGAAAAATGACTAAGTGACCAAAAAAATGCCAAACTCTAGATTGCTCCTCAAAAACTAAAATCTCATTCTCTTCATGAGCTGAATAACTCTCCCCTCAAATCATTTTTCAGTCATATCTCTCCCCCTTTGACATGAATGGAAAAGGTCAAAAATAAAGAAAAATTTTATCTACCAAAACCCTATGTATCTTTGTTATATACAAGCATGCAAAGTATACTTACAAATCTCAAATACATTTGAGAAGTTATTCCTCAGAGCACCAAAATTGGAATTCCAACTCTTCTTAAGACTCTTTGCAACTTCTATCTGACTACAAATGGCATAGGCAAATTTTTCTACTCCAGCTAGGTCAAGTGCATTAGGATAATCATGAGCTACCTCTTCCTCCTTTAAACCATTTAAAAGAGTGTCAAGTTTAGGTGTGATTTGATTCCTTAACTCAAAAATTCTACCTTTCATCCTCTCCTTTTCTATCACCAAGGTTTTGATCTTCTCATTCAAAGATATAACTTGAGATGCATGACTGGATGCAAAACTTTTCTAGGGATCATATGATCTAGATAACTCAGAAAACTTATTCTCACTCTCCCTAATTATCTTCTCAATATCAAAAACACATTTAGGATATTCTATACATGCTCTATATATTTTTCCACCATCAGATAAAGCATCCTTTACCCTTTGAACTACAATACCCAATGAAATTTTGTCCTTAGCAATTATTGTTTTCAACTAATTGAATCTCCTATCATTAAATTCACTCTAAAATTTTATCAATGTAGGCCTCTCTAGTGATTCAAAGCAAGTATTTGGTGCATTTAAGAAACCTTCAAGCTATTCTAATTATTATTCATTCTGATCTATTGTGTAGGTCGGCATGATATTACTCGAGACTTTGGATGAAAGTGTAAGCAATTCACTATCTTTCTTATGGGTCCTCAGAATTTTCTCCCTTTCTTTTGGCCTTAACCTTCTCACTTGTGGATTAAGATCTATCCTTTGGTTTTACTAATTTAGAATTAGTTTCCTTCAGTGTAGATGTGTCATACTTCTTGGAAACTACATGAATCTTCTCTTTTGTAGGACTAACATTTGTCTTCACTAAACCCCTTATTTGTTTGCTTCTAGATGGTGATATAATAGGTATATAAGTACCTACAGTGCATCATCATCAACATCAATAGGATCCTTAGCTTCTACCTCCTTTCTCTCTTCCTCTTCAAACCTCTTACTAGCTTTTTCTATTTTCTCCTTGGTGAATCCCATATTTTCACCCATCAGTTCCACTTCTTTTCTTACTCTTTGATCTCTTGTAGGTTTGGTGACCTCTAAATGAACTTTTAGGATCTTCTCCTTATAGGTACCAAACCTTTCCTTATTAGGATCAATCAGTTTCTTTAACATATCTTTCATATATGCTTCAAGTAGAATAGGATCTACTTCATAACCCATAGGAATGATCCAAGATGTCCTTGTCTTAACTGCTTCTATCAAAAACTCATCATTCTCCACCATAAATAAAATAGTGTCTTCATACTTTTGTACAATCTCCTTAGGAATTCTATATCTATTTTTCATTTCCTCTTCAAAAGATTTGAAATAACCCCATATTGTGCTTCTCATTGATTTCCTATCTTGCATAAGATAGACATCTTTGATCTTAATTGCAGCAGGAAGATCCTTCTTCCAAGTGATATTACCAATTCCAGGAAAGTAATTCATGAAATAGAAGAAAATGTAGAGAATCAGAGAACCATACTTGAAAATGTGTTTCTTGTCCTTCTTTATCTTTTCCAAATTCTCTAAGAGTTGTATTCTTAGAGCTTCACAAATATCATGCTCTACATTTTCTTTTACAATTATGTAGGTAGTATGAATGATGGTTCTAGAAATGAATTTTCTTTGCTTGAATGGTACACTTAATATCCCAAAATCATGGATGCAAACTTGATATCAGGTTTTTTGATAGTATTCACTATCATGGCCCTTTTATCCCACTAAGATTTAGTCAATTATGTCACAATATCCTTCTTAATAGTCCTTAAGGCTAGAACTTCTCCACTAGCATTACAATTGGTGACTGATTCTAAGACCTCCTTAGTGATTTTATATAGTTTATTAAGCCATATGAATTGGTCATGAATTCTACTCAATACTAACTTGATTTATTCAGCCTCATCAAAAGTGTGAAAGTTTATGTATTGTGCAATCTTGATAGTTTCCAAAACCTTAAACTCATCTTTCAGTTTCCCATCTACACATAGATTTTTATGCATATCAAGAATTGTAAATTCCCCTAATTCCTCAAAACTTATAGTGCATGTAAGCCCAAATATCTTCCACATGAAAAAATTCATAAGGAACTATAAAAAATTCACCATCTAGATCATCTTCCATAGACTTGTATGGATGTTTCTTGAATTTGGGTCTAGGTTTATCCTTAACATCAACTTCCATAGGTGTATCCATAATCTCATAATCAAAATACCAAGTTGTAGAATGATAAATACCTTTCTAAATCGATGGAAAGGGTTTCAAGTTTGATCTTTGAAAAAGATTAAACCAATATCTATTCAAATAGCCTCAAATCATTCTACAAGCTCATTATCCATATGGAAAGGTGTCAAATGAAGTTTCAAAGTGCCCTTTTAAACTTTCGTATGATGAAAAATTAATCACAATTAATGCATAGAACCCTAGCTCAAAAAGTTGCATTTCATTTGTGACTCAAAATAATCCATTTTTGATCCTCCAAAACTGATCATAATCCTTCAAGAATGATTCTATTGAGATCTAGATTCAATTTTTCATCTATATACATCAATCACTTCCACTGAGACTTTTGATTTAGGGGTAAGGTAAAGATTTTTCTTGAAAACTCCCTCTTAGGTCTATGACCTAATCAATTTTTTGATGAAATTTTTACACCATAATCTAGTGCAATAGTTTTAGTACCATAAATATGTTCTTTTCTAACCCATATCTTACCCATCTCCTTCTTAATCTCTTCTACATCAACTTTTTGCTTCCCTTTATCATATTGCACATTATTTCTTTCTCCCAAACCTCTTATATTCACATTAGCATTATTGTATCTATAATTCCTAGCAATATGACGTGTGTATGCACCCTAAAATGGTCACCTAGAATTTGGGCCCCATTTATTCAATTTGTCAAATATCGATTTCCTGAATCTATGCTTTGCAATTTTCAAATCAATTCCTTGATCAAATCGCAATTAAATCAATAATTCAAATATTTCTAAGGTTTGATCATTTCATCAATAATTTTATTTAATTAAAAGAAATATCTTAAATAAAATAATCTTATTTAATTAAAACTCCTTTTAATTGAATGATTTTATCTTATTTAATTAAATATTCCTCTTTTTATTAAATAAACTTATCTTATTTATTTAAAAGATAATTCCTCTTTTAAATAAATAAAATCCCCACTTAAAGCAAAATCTGTGATGGAAAAGGAAATAAATCAAATAAAAACAAAACAAAAATCCTTTTCCTGATTCTTTCAATAATTTTATTTAATTGAAAGAAATATTCCCTGTTAAATAAATAAAATAACTTTATTTAATTGAAAGAAATATCTTTTAAAATGAAATAAATTTATTTAATTAAAATATTTTTTAATTAAATAATTTTATCTTATGATATCTCTCTTTTAATTAAATAATGTTATCTTATTTAATTAATAGAGAATCATTCTTTTAAATAAATAAAAAATCCTCTTAAAGCTCTTTGTGATGAAAAAAGGGAAACAAATAATTAAAAATAAATAAAATCCCTTTTCTCTCCACACTTTCTAAAAAATGAGCTTTATTTCCTCTTTTTGGATGTATCTCACATTGCTCTTGAGGATGCATTCTCTTCCACATTTTCCTATATAAGGAGCCCTCTCCTTCTCATTTCAGATCCGAGAATTTTCATGTTATTGTTATACTGCAGGTTTGGAGAGCAATCTTGGACAAAGCTTGTTGAGCACATTTGGAGCTTGGATATTTGAGACTTCTTTCTTCTTGTCTTCTTCTCTCATGCCTTATGGCAATCCATAGTTTAGATTAATATTGCATTCACATAATAGTTTAAATTCATGTTTCCTTTCATAGATTAACATTGTATAAGCATTCATTTCAATAGAATAGTTTATTTCTTGCATTGTTATCATCTAGACTAGTTTCATTTGCATGCAATAACTTGATGATCATGGAGATTAGCATGCTTGCTATTCATCTTTGAATCTTTCATTTCTTGGTGTACTTGCATGGGCATAACTAGGTCAATCTGAGGGCCTCATATACAAACCCCTACACTCCACGAATAGAGAGCTGTGAATCACTGTTTGAGACCTCATTCTTGAGTGTTCTTGAATGTAATGATTCACAAAAGTGTGACTATTTTTTAGCACACATTTTTGTCGCCCATCGTGGGGCAGAAAAGATTAATTTCTAGCCTCATTCTTGATTGGTTTTTTAGTTTTAGTGTTGGTTCCAGGCCTTGTACGGCCATGTATAGATTGGAAACCCTATAATATAGTAATAAATGGATATAATGATGAATTATCTTTCTCATTCTTTTGGTTTTCTTTATTTTTATAAAGAAATGAATAAGTTATGATCATTTTGGTGAAAGTGGGTATTTGCAGATTTGAGATTCTCTAAATATAGTCAGATTGAAACGTCTAGTATGGAAAAAGTATGAAGAATCAGGACCTATAATAATATTCATTGGAAAGATACATGAATTATATTTCATTTCCTTTTTGTTTGAGTCTTTTTTATTTAGATTTGTGAAATTTATGGGCATTTGAGTGAAAACTGGTTTTTAACAATCTGCATTGGAGTTGCAGGCAATGATTTTCTCTTATAAAATAATTTATGAATGGAAAAAATAAATGGCTTACATATTTGGAAACTAGATTCAATAATAGTTGTTTTGAAATTAGTTTGGTTTCATTTAGATTCTTTTTGAGAAAGATATGTGATTCTCTAGACAGGGTTTGGTGTTTTAAATCTGATTTATGATAGAAAAATTACAGTCTAAAAAGGTTATTGGTTGAGGAACCAAATGGAATCATAAGACCTTATAATTTTGGGAAATGGTAGTTCTTGATGTTGGATAAAAACTTAATTCTTTCCAAAAATTTTAATATTGTGATTTTATGGGTCAAATAAATCAATATTTAAAGACTGTCTTGAAGACAACAATGTTAAATAAAACTCCTAACAATTGATTTTCATATATAACCATCTTAGGGTTTTTTTTTTTTGGATGTGTGCTAAATACTAGAGTGCAGATCTTTGGACCTAAGATGAGTTCTTAAAATCTCTATAACACTTGCTTTTGGCATAAAATCAATCTCTCATGTGTTTGGCTTGAGTGTTACATGCTTTCATAGAACACATTTTTTATGCTCTTAATGGGAAATGAATGAACATAGATTTGCTTTTATACAAGTTTGTGTTTAAGTGAATGCTTGTGTTTAAACATTAAGTAATTCTTGGTTTCAAATATCAAAATATCTCATTGAGTAATCTAGGGCATGGATTCATTCCTAGTTTACATGAAGAGTTAAATGCACCACTTTGTGGACTCACTTCATGTTTACTTGGAAAGTTAAATATTTCATGATTCAAACCATCTTGCACTTATGAGTAGTATTGATTAGCAGTCTTAAATTACTTGTGATTGATCTAGATTTCTATCTTGGGTTATTGGACTTGCTAATCCACTGACCCCTCATTTATGCCCTATGGTTGCAATCTCAGTGCCACATTAAAGGGGAGGGGTCTATAGGAAAGAAGCGTTAATTGTTCCACTAGGCAACCCTTTTGTGCTTTTTGGAACTCACTTATTTTTTAGGTTGTGGACTCATTTGTAGCTTATGTGGGGTGTTAAGTGTTCCACCTTGTGGACTCACCTCATATTTACTTTAAGCATTAAGTGTTCCACCTTTAGCGCTTTTCAATACTTTTTGATAGAGAATTACTTACTTTTCATTTTTTTTAGAAGGCCTGCTTGGGGATTTCATCACCTCAAAGGATGACCTTAACTCCCATGTTCTGGCGGAGTATAATTATCGAGAGGTGAATCCAAAGACACCTCTCTTGGGAATGAGTTATATTTCACACTTGGCTAAGCCTCAAAGAACTTTATACCTTTCAAAAGTGAAGGAGGAGATTTGGGTTACCGTCTCCCCCCGGCTGTGTGATTTTTGATTCTTTTCATCTACAAATTTGGGCCTCACGTACCTTATGTATATCGAGGACACCCTTTAGAAAAGCCATGTATATCCTTGTAGACAGCTTGTTAGGATGTTGTTGTGTTCTGAGTGCCTGCTAAAACATATCCAAGAATATACACAAGTAGAATCTTTAAGGAGTAGCATACTAAGTCACTATTCTTGTTCATGTGCAAGGTTGCTTTGCCCCTTGCTCATTGTTTGAAGACAATTGCTTGCTTGAACTCCCTGATTTTTGTCTTATGTGCTTGATACAAATCCATTGATATACTTGCTTGGTCTTTGAAAATAAACAACAAACTGAAATACTGAGTTCTTCGATTAGGTGACTTGTCCCAGTTCTAGAGACCTATTCTGTATTTAGGGTTCTTGTGTCCTTGACCTTTTGAGTTAGTGATCCTTGATCTCATAAGCAATTTTTCTTGAGATTGGCAAATCAGGAACTGTTCCTGTCAAATAGATAAATTTTCAAACTCTTTGATAACACACTTGGAGAGTGCTAGTAATCTCTTCGTCCACCCATTTTCATACAATTCAAACTTAGTATACTTTGTGTAAGTCATCCCCCTGATCCATACGTGCTAGGGTATTCACCTAAGAATTGAGCACCTTTGTGGCAGTGTTGGTTTGCACCTATTTGCAACAATTCTATTTCACCATTTCTCTCAGACAAGAGAAAACTTTTACTATCCTAGTCTAGTATTGACGTTTCCTAGAATTGTCTATTTGCCTGAACTCTCCCTTTCATGTCAGTAACAACAAGATATCAAGTGAGCCAAGGAAAGTGACCTCAGATAGTCTTCAACCAACTACCCCTAGTTTAGACTCATCAAAAGAGAAAGGAAAATGAACCAATATTTGACCAGTTGCCTAGGAGTAAGTTTGAAACTTGGTTTGACCCAAAGAGCCATTTTAGTGATTTGAGTACCCCCTCAGCACCTTCCCACTCAGGTATGGATATGAGTTATACTGTCACTAGGCGGGAGAGGGAAGCCATGGATCAAACTCTTGATGACATCTATGAAAGACACAGAGATGAGATTTTGTTTGGTAATTCCTCTCATGATGCTCAACCTAGTTCACCCCCCATCAGCACTAGGTATGCACATCAAAGAGCCGAAAGGCATGAGAGATGAGATCACCTAGAACAATGGTCACAACACAAAGACCAAGACAATGAACCTACTGATGCTCATGTCAATGCAACGTATACCAATGATTTGTACAAACATTCAAGACCAAACTCTCCACTTCAAACAACCTCAAGGCATACAAGTGAAAGGCTTAAAAGGATTGAGCATGAGAATAAAGCCTTTTTAGATGAGCAAGCTACACAGCAAGAAAAATTTAGATAGCTTGAGGCGGAGAGCCAAGCTTTATTGGAAGTACAAAGGAAACTTTCTCAAGAAGAGAAAGATAGGCTTTTAGCCCAACAAATTAATACCGAATTAAACAATAGGGGTGCCAATAGTGGAAATAATTCTTCTCCCTCCACCCCTTTTAGAACACCAAGAAGTAGAAGGTAGTCAAGAACCCCTTCTAGATCTCCTAGTCCTAGAGGAAGAAGGGCCTCTCAGTATGCTCACTATAGGAGGCAGACCCCTCCCAAAAATTCAAGACCACACTCACAACATGTACATCATGGTTCCTAATGTGGAGGTGGTAGCTCACATTATGACCTTGATACTCAAGACTTCATGCGAATGCAACAAGAGCCTATCTTCCAACAGTATGTGGAGAGGTATTTAGAACAAAACAAAGATAAATTATTGGAAAGTCTAATCAACAAGGGTGCCAGAGTCCCTTATAATTTTGATGTGGACAACAAAATACAAAAGCAAAATCCCTCTCAAGAGGAAGAAATCCACCAAATGAAGCAAATGATGGAGAAAATGATGCAACCTAAGAGCTCATTCTCACTAGACTCAATTTCTCCTAATCCATTCGACAAGAGTGTGAGTATGAAGGATTTTCCAAAGAGGGTGGAATTCCCTCAATATGATAAATATGATGGTAGTGGTGATCCACATGACCATGTGCGCCAGTTCTATACTATGAGCTTTGAATTCCATTAGGATGACTCCTATTTGATAAGGTTATTCCCTAGAAGTCTTAAAGGAAAAGCAATGGAATGGTTTACCAATATCACTCCCCCTATCAAGACTTTTAGAGAACTTGTTCATCGATTCGTTCAACACTTTGCATATAATCTGTCAAGATCTGTTACTATGTTGGACCTATGCAACTTGAAACAAAATCAGGGGGAACCCTTTGTTACCTTCTTGCAAAGGTGGAGGAGACAATGCTCTCGGTATCCTAGGACGATCCATGAGGATGAAAATATTGACATACTTGTCAATAACTTGGTGCCTAAAATGAGATATGAGATCAAAAAGATAGTCTTCAATTCCTTTGATACCATGATTGAAATTGCATGCCGCATTGAGGATGTTCTAAAAGAACAAGGCATTTTGACCAAACATAGCAACAATGGCAACAATGGTCAACAAAACAACAAGGATAAAGGGAAGAACAACAATTGGAACAAGAAAAAACAAGTTGTCAATGATGGAGTTGTAGACTCTCCCCAACCTAAAGATCAAGGTGTCCTTCACTTGTCCAGTGCAGTTCAAGCTATGAAGCTCAATGCACCTCCTCAGCAAGAAAGTAAACCAAGATATCAGGAGAGGCCCAAAAAGGAGAAGCGGCAATTTACCAAATTGGGTGACTCATATGAGGATGTTCTCAAAACTCTCATTGCTAACAACTTGGCACATCCTTGGGATCTTGCAAAACATTACATGCCTGACATTAAGCCACATTGGTGGGATGAGAAGGCTTTCTGTACATTTCATAATGGCATTGGGCATACCATTGAGAATTGTTGGAAACTCAAGCACATTATCCAAGATCTCATTGAGAATGGAAAGCTTAAGGTGGATGGACTGAACACCAATGCTGATCACAAAGCATTTAAAGAGATGTTGCCTAAGTATGACAAGGGGGAAACCTCTAAACCAAAGGATGGCAAGGTTGCAATCAACTACACTTACACAGCGGTAGAAAATGTGGTAAACATGCTTGAAGTTATGGAGCCAAGTGTTAATATGATGAGGAGTAAGGACCCGCATGGTTATGACTCTCCCCCTATCTTTGACAAAGAGCCTGTTGTGGTGCTGAGAGGTCCTCATTCTAGGTTATCTCCTCAAGCCCTTAATGCTGTTACCAGGAGTCAAAACCCTATTGTTCTTAGAGGTCCTAGTTCAGGTCCATCCAAAAAACCCAAGCAAGTGGCATCCAAGAATGTCACCAAGTCTGCCACTGCTCCCAAACCAAACTACAATCTTGTAGATCAGTTACAGAAAACTCCAGCACAAATATCAATCTTGGAGCTTCTAGAGTTGTCCCCTAGACATAAACAGATCCTTGAGGATGCTTTGCGCACAGCAAATGTCCCCAACAACATTGATATAGACCAATTCCAAGGCATGGTGAATCACATTACTAGCCCACATTACCTCTCTTTCTTGGAAGATGATGACAAATCCCTAATCCATCCACACAGTCTTGCCCTTCACATTGAAGTAATGATTCATAAAACCCATGTCAGGCACGTGTTGATAGATGGGGGTGTTGGGCTAAATATTTGTACTTTAAGTTTGTTAAAAACTTTGGGCTATTCAGAGGAAGTGATGGACACTAAAAAGAAGATCACTATAAAGGCCTATGATGAGGCAGAACGAAGTTCTAAGGGGTTGGCTATCCTTCCTGTCAGGATTAGCCCAGTTGAAAAAGATATCTTGTTCCAAATTGTTGATACTAGACCCCTTTCATACAACATCTTATTGGGTAGACCATGGATTCATGAAATGTAGGTAGTTCCATCTACCTACCACCAGTGTGTTAAGTTCCCCTACAATGGAGTAGAAATTTGCATACTAGGGGATAGCACTTTATCAGTTAATTCAATCTCAGCTAATGTTCATGTCCCTCTTAATCGAGAAGCAGAGGATTATCAAGCAACTTTAGCAGACTGTCAAGACAAGTTTAAATCAATAGACCTTGGCATGGGGGGGTATCAACTTGACTCTTTTGCAAAGATGCTTGTTTCCCCTAGGTCCTATGGAAAACCTTCACAGGAGATGAAACCATCTTCTTCGGCAATGACACTATCTGACAAGTTTGTGGAATCCTCAATACCAATACAAGATGAAAAAGAAGAAGTAGCTATTCGAGATTGGATATACAAAGAGAAGTACTAGCACAATGAAAATTTCTCTACCTCTCCTAAGTCCTATGGGAGAGGATATACTTTTGTCAAGAAGATGGGTTATCTAGGATATGGCCCTCTTAGTCACAGGTTAGATGCTAGAGCTGAACCACTTAATCATGATCTTTTTGGATGTAAATCTAAGAAACTAGTTGGCCTAGGCTTTATGAAGAATAACAAGTACACTGTCCCCATTCCTGATAGGTGGGATAGTGAAGATGACACAGAATATGTACCATATTTGAAAAATCAATAAGACATGATAGATGATTGGGTACCTTCAACAAATCTCCTTTGGGGAGATTCCAGAGATTTAACAATTGACAGTCCTCCTATCCTAGCTGTGATAGATAGTGACTATATGAATGCAAGATTGACTATGGATAGTGTCTCCATCCCAGCTACAATGGATGGTGATAATTCAAATAATTTTTTGATTGAGCAAATTGCTAGAGGAGAGGAAACTCTTCCAAATCTTGAGGCTTCTACATCACAAGGCCCCAACAATAATTTAGAAACAAAATCTCATGAGTTTGAATGGGATTCACTCTCAGACGCAATAGTTGACTTGGATATGGATGTTGTCCATGCTTATAGTTCTCAACCAGACGTAGGTGATGAGTCATGTGTCAAATTAGAAGACTGGAACCCACGTGTCACATTAGTAGATGATTCTTCGCTCGATAGGGTAAATTCTAATTTAGACACCTTAGAGGGATACTTGACAGAATCCAATTCTATGGTCACTAGAGATGACATCACCTATATCCTTAATCTTGAACCAGTCATTAACCTACCACTTATTGACCCCAACCTTATTGATTGGTCCCAACATTATCAAGAGCCTCCACTCTTGACATTTCACACTGACTATAAGATCACCTGCTATCTAAATGCCATTGAACCTGTAGTCTCTTCCACCAATGAACCAGCTACCAGTATGACAGAACCTGACATCAAGTACCTTAGTCACAAGATAAAAAGAAAAGAAAAAAAGAATAAGAGTTCTGATGGTGAAAACCACTGTGTGGTGGTGTCAGAACCAAAAAAAGTAAAAATAAAAGACATATCCAAGGGTGAAAACCTCTCTAAGGCACCTACGGATGAGGTACTTGATAGTCTCCCAAGCTATTTTCAGGATAGATCATCAGTATTGGTTGAACCTATAGAAGCTGTTAATTTGGGCACAGAAGAGGCTCCAAAAATTGTACACTTGGCTAAATCTTTATCACCTCAAGAAAAGAAAGCCTACACTGAGTTCCTCCAAAAGAAGAAAATTAATTTTGCATGGACATATTCAGACATGCCAAGGTTGGACACTAATCTCATTATGCATCATTTGTCCATAGCTCTAGGTGTCAAACCAATCAAACAAAAGTTGAGAAAAATGCACCCTCATATAGCTCTTCTAGTGAAAGCTGAATTAGAAAAGCTCCTTGGTGCAGGATTCATTAGAGCTATAGACTATGCCAACTGGATTTCCAACATTGTACCTATTTCCAAACATGATAAATCCATCCGAATCTACATATATTTTAGAGATCTTAACAGAGCATGTCCAAAGGATGATTTTCCACTTCCTAACATAGACATGATAGTGGACATGACGGCAGGCTATGAGATCTATTCCTTGATGGATGGTTTTTCTGGGTATAATCAGATCAAGATTGCTCCTGAGGATCAGGAAAAGACTGCATTCACATGTGCATGGGGTACTTATTGTTGGAACATCATGCCCTTTGGATTGAAAAATGTAGGAGCTACTTATCAAAGAGCTATGACAACCATCTTCCATGACATGATGCATAAGAATATGGAGTATTATGTGGGTGACACCCTCGCTAAGTCTAAGAAAAGAGGAACACATCTGGCTGATTTAGAAGTAATTCTGGATCGCATGGAACAATTTCAACTAAGATTAAACCCAAAAAAGTGTGCATTCAGTGTTACTTCTGGAAAATTATTGTGATTCATTATTTCAGCCAAAGGGATAGAAGTGGACCCTGAAAAGGTCCAAGCCATTATAAACATGCCACCTCCCAAAAATATCAGTCAAATGAGGAGTCTTCAAGGATGCCTTCAATCCATAAGGAGGTTTATTTCACAATTGGAAGATAGAGCACAACCCTTTAACAAAAACTTGTATAAAGGTGTTCCATGTGTTTGGAATGAGGATTGCCAGAAGAGCATGGATCAAATTAAGGAATACTTGGCAAGTCCTCCCATTTTAATGCCTCCCATTCCAGGAAAACCCCTCATTTTGTATGTCTCAGCTATTGAATCTTCACTGGGGGCATTGTTAGCTCAATTAGATGAACAAGGGAAAGAAAGGGCCATATATTATATTAGCCACACTCTTGTTTCTTATGAGGTCAATTATACTAGTATTGAAAAAGCTTGCCTTGCAGTAGTGTTTGCTTCTCAAAAATTATGACACTATATGCTTGCGCACACCATACACCTCATAGCAAAAATTGATCCTCTCAAATCCTTACTCGGTAAAGCTACTCTCACGGGTAGACTTGCTAAATGGATGATGATTCTTTCTGAATTTGACATAGAGCATATTGAGTGCAAGGCAATCAAAGGCCAAGCTATTGCAGATCAACTGGCTAATTTCCCAATTCAAGATAATATTCCCATTCAGGTCAATTTCCTAGATGAACATCTTATGTACATGATTGAGAGATCCTAGAAACTGTTCTTTGATGGTTCCTACATGCAAAATGGTTCTGGAGCTGGTGTGTTGTTTGTCTCTCCACATGGGTACACTATTCCCAAATCTTACAAGTTACTCTTCCCATACACCAACAACATAGCTGAATATGAGGCTTTAACAAATGGATTAAAAATGGCTATAGAGTGGAATATCATAGAACTACATATCTATGGGGATTCTCAGTTGATCATTAATCAAGTCAATGAGCAATACCAAACAAAAGATGACAAGTTGATACCTTACAAAAAAATGGTTGATTCATTAAGATGGTATTTTACTTTTGTCACTTTTCAACAAATCCCTAGGGCTGAGAACAAAGCAACTGATGCTATGGCCACCCTTGCTTCACTTCTTCAGTTAGAGGAACATGAGTCCATATATGAATTCCTGGTGGAAGAGCTACGTTATCCCATTTATGACTCTCAAGAAAGCCACATCATTTGTACCCTTGTCAATCATGAATCCTCTCGCTATGGTGCTATTTACTCATATCTCCATGATGGCATCATCCCTGACATATTTAATCATTCTGAAAGAAGAAACCTTGTCCGTAACACCTCTCACCATTCCCTCATCTCTAGTGATTTGTATAGGAGGGGTCTAGATGGGACACTTCTTAGGTGCTTAGAAAAGGAGGAATCTGATCAAGCACTAGTTGACATCCATGAGGGCATATGTGGGGGACATTCTAATGGTCTTTCCATGGCTCGAAGGTTGCCTAGGGTGGGGTACTATTGGCCTACGATGCAGATAGATGCGGTAGCTTTTGCCAAGTCTTGTGAAAAATGTCAGAAACATGGACACCTGATACATGCTCTAGGTAGGGAGCTAATTCCTTCTATATCTCACTGGCCATTTCAGCGATGGGCCTTTGACCTTGTTGGGAAGATTCATCCCAACTCATCAGGTGGACATAAGTTCATTATCACTACTACTGACTACTTCACAAAATGGGTAGAGGCTGTTAAAATGGTTTATTCATTTTAAACCATATCATCTGTCGATATGGAGTACCATCTGAGATCATCACTGACAATGGGGGTCAGTTCAAAAACAAGGACCTTACACAACTCTACCAAAGATTTAAGATAAAGCAACATTGGTCCTCCATTTACTTCCCACAAGGAAATGGTCAGGCAGAGGCTTCAAATAAAACCATTCTCAAGATTTTACACAAAATAGTTCATAAGAATGGTAGAGACTAGCACCTACAGATAAACCCAGCCTTGTGGGCCTATAGAATGAGTATTCGTACTCCAACTGGGGCTACTCCTTTTTCCCTCACATATGGCGTTGAAGCAGTGTTACCTTTAGAGGTTGAGATTCCGTCACTTAGAGTCTCTCTCAAAGGTCTAGTTACCGATGAAGACTATCGCACCATGAGATTACAAGAATTGGAACTTCTGGATGAAAAGCGTAAAGCATCATTTGACCATATGAGGGTCTACCAAAAGTGGATGTCCAAGGCATTCAACAAAAAGGTTCACCCTAGAGAATTCCAAGTAGGAGATCTTGTCCTACGAGAGAATCCTAAAAACCAACAAAATAGAGAACAAAAGGGCAAATTCAAACCTAATTGGCTTGGACCCTACATTATCACAGCAGCTTTTAGTACAGGTGCTTATTTACTATCTACTAAAGAGGGGGAGCAGCTCACTGAGCCTATCAATGTTTTGCACCTGAAGAAGTTCTATCCTTGATGCCCGTTCTATCTGGGGGCATCTTTTGTACATACTTATTGATCTTGAAAAAATTCCAAAAAAATTCATATATGATGCTGAAAAAATTCTAAAAATCAGAAAATGTCTTGAAAAAATTATCATCTTAGTGAAAACCTAGCAATAGGTGCTTTGATGTATCTCAAAAAAATTATATATTCCAAAAATACCAAAAAAATCAAAAATTCAAAAAAATTCAAAAAAAATAGAAAAAGTGCCTTGGTGAAAACCTGGAAACAGGCGCCTTGTTAGCAAAAATACAAAAAAATTATAAAAAGTCCTGAAAAAATTCTTTGAAGTGGTGAAAACCTGGAAACGGGCACTACTTGAGGCCTCTGCACCCCTATTTCTTAGCATGCATCCTTGACACTTAGCCTTTCTCCATCATACCTTGTCCTTGTTGCCTTGGTTTGGAATTGGTCTTTGTCTTTGTCTAGGGGGCATCACTGTGTTAGCTTTGGTCTCTTGGATATGCTTATCTTTAGGACACCTCGCAAATGGTGTTTTTCAACACCAACCCAACTGTGTTTTTCAACACAACCCCCGACATCAAGTGTTTTTCAACACTTATCAGTTTGATCTTATCTAGTTTGGTCATGTGATCTTACCTGCTAGCAAGCATTCGATCCTTATCCTTGGAACTCAGTATTAGTTTACACACTTAAAATTTTTAAATGCAACACTTAATGCTTGAGATATGTCATGATTTTTTTTTGTGTCCTGACTGTTATTGATTTTCGTTGAATGTCCTTGTCTAATAAGTCTCTCCATGATGCATCACTAGAAGACTTGGGGCATGGGGCATGTTTTTATTTGCTTTCTACTTGTGGGTGTTGTCTTGAACCTCTTATGTGTCTCTTGTTGTCTCCTTGACACACTTAGGAGATTTAAGGCATCATCCTTGACTATTTTTTTGCACAACCATTCTCATGGTCATCTCGGTGTTTATGCCTTGATGCAAGCATGGTTTTGCTACATTAAATTGGGTAAGCTAACATTGCAGTCATCTTGACCTTTATGTCTTTGATGCTCATGTTAGAATCTTTCCACATTCCAATCCGATATAAATCACATTCATATCTTCATAGTTGCATTTTTTACTAGTGTTGATTGTGTGATTGTCCGATGTCCGGTAATAATGGCCCTATGATGAAAATAAGTTCTTTTACATTCTCTAATGAATGATGAACACAAAAATCCTATGTTACCCTATTGCAAGTACACCTTTGCATTTTCATGTAGCTTGCATTATTTAGACTTCATGTTAAATTTGCACTTTTAGGCTGCATTATGAGTTTGAGAGGGTTTCCTTCATCTTTCTTGTGGACTTTTAGTCAACTGTGGTCACATTTTGATCTTCATTTCCTTACCTTCTTTCGTGATCTCAATCGAAATTCCCTGTCTTAAACAGTTGATTGATTTTGGGGCATCTTCTTTTTGGAGGCAAATTCTCTTTCTTCTCTCCATTTCTTTCCATTTCTTCCAAACTTCTATCTTCCATTCGCTTTCACCCCACTTCTTTTCTTCTAATTCAACCTTGGGGCTTAATCTTTCTTGCTGATCTACCTTGGTTCTGTGATTTTTTATTTTTTTTTATCTTTCATCTTATGTCCAGAACCTTATGTTTAGTTCGATTTGATCAAATTTATCAATTTACTATTTCTCCTCTATCTCATTTCAATTTTGATCACGAGGGGGCAGTACCTACCAAACTTCAATGCTTGATTCAGCTTTATCAAATTTATCAATTGCTTCTTTTGGGGCAACCTTGCTTGAGATTCTTATCTCTTATTTGAGACTTGACAATTACCTATTCACAGGTGTTGGCCTTATCTTTTTCAGTCTGCTTATCTATGTCCTGATGTGTTCCCATCCGTCGAACACACATCTGGGTTGTTTTGTGATCCCAAATCGATCTCACACTTCAATTCCATTCTTTGACTACATGTGATCCTGAGTCGACCTCACATTAGTCAAAGAGGGGCAAATGTATGCACCCTAAAATGGTCGCCTAGACTTTGGGCCCCATTTATTCAATTTGTCAAATATCAATTTCCTGAATCTATGCTTTGCAATTTTCAAATCAATTCCTTGATCAAATTGCAATTAAATCAATAATTCAAATATTTCTAAGGTTTGATCATTTCATCAATAATTTTATTTAATTAAAAGAAATATTCTCTTTTAAATAAATAAAATAGGCTTATTTAATTAAAAGAAATATCTTAAATAAAATAATCTTATTTAATTAAAACCCCTTTTAATTGAATGATTTTATCTTATTTAATTAAATATTCCTCTTTTTATTAAATAAACTTATCTTATTTATTTAAAAGATAATTCCTCTTTTAAATAAATAAAATCCCCACTTAAAACAAAATCTGTGATGGAAAAGGAAATAAATCAAATAAAAACAAAACAAAAATCCTTTTCCTGATTCTTTCAATAATTTTATTTAATTGAAAGAAATATTCCCTCTTAAATAAATAAAATAACTTTATTTAATTGAAAGAAATATCTTTTAAAATGAAATAAATTTATTTAATTAAAATCTTTTTTAATTAAATGATTTTATCTTATGATATCTCTCTTTTAATTAAATAATGTTATCTTATTTAATTAATAGAGAATCATTCTTTTAAATAAATAAAAAATCCTCTTAAAGCTCTTTGTGATGAAAAAAGGGAAACAAATAATTAAAAATAAATAAAATCCCTTTTCTCTCCACACTTTCTAAAAAATGAGCTTTATTTCCTCTTTTTGGATTTATCCCACATTGCTCTTGAGGATGCATTCTCTTCCACATTTTCCTATATAAGGAGCCCTCTCCTTCTCATTTCAGATATGAGAATTTTCATGTTATTGTTATACTGCAGGTTTGGAGAGCAATCTTGGAAGAAGCTTGTTGAGCACATTTGGAGCTTGGATATTTGAGACTTCTTTCTTCTTGTCTTCTTCTCTCATGCCTTATGGCAATCCATAGTTTAGATTAATATTGCATTCACATAATAGTTTAAATTCATGTTTCCTTTCATAGATTAACATTGTATAAGCATTCATTTCAATAGAATAGTTTATTTCTTGCATTGTTATCATCTAGACTAGTTTCATTTGCATGCAATAACTTGATGATCATGGAGATTAGCATGCTTGCTATTCATCTTTGAATCTCTCATTTCTTGGTGTACTTGCATGGGCATAACTAGGTCAATCTGAGGGCCTCATATACAAACCCCTGCACTCCATGAATAGAGAGCTGTGAATCGCTATTTGAGACCTCATTCTTGAGTGTTCTTGAATGTAATGATTCACAGAAGTGTGACTACTTTCTAGCACACAACATGCATTGTTACATTTGAAATATATTACATTTGTATTTCCATACCTTGTGTTTGCTTGAATTTTCCTCAATCTACATTGATTCACTATGTGGCCAAAGTTGTTGCATTTTTAGTATATAATGTTCCCTTGGTTTATTGAATTATGTTTCTTAGCTCTGGAATCATTTGATTTATGCCCATAATTTTAGCAAGTGAGCTAGTACCTATAAAAAATTGTAGCACTATGTCTTCTTCTGCACTAATTTTCCTTGTGACCAAAATTGTTGAAAGTAAAACATCTCCCATTGAAGTTTTGTCCATTAGGTTTTCTCATAAGTTTCCTTATGGGCTCCTTAATATGATTATCTGATAAAGTGTTTTTCTAACCAGATCTAGAACTTTCTCCCTTCTCAAATCCAATACCTTGTTTTTTCCTTTTTCTTTCCGACTTTCTAATTAAGAACCAAGCTTCGCTAAACTATTCATGAATTTAACTTTGAATCCCCTAGTAGTAGAAAGCTCACCTTCGAGTTCTTTAACTTTATTTCTAAGTTCTTCATCATGATGTTTGGCTTTCTGAATGGGATAGTATTTATGCTTCCTTCTTCCTTCCAATTCTTCACTTATTATTCTTACTCTCTTTTGCATTTCATGATTGATCTTTGCATATTCTTTTGTTTTCTCCTTCAAAGATTGATCAAGAAGTTCTTCATTCTTTTTCCTTTCTTCTAGCTCCTTAGTCATCTTCATTACTATAGATTCTATTTCATATTTTAGGACTTCTTTTTCTTGTGCAAGTTTTTCACATTCTTCCTTCAAGGCTTGATAATCTTCTTTCTACTGCAATTGCACAACAAGTTCCTTTCTTTTCTCCATGGATTTTCTCAACTAATCTTTCGATATTTGAATTTAAATTTTAGCATCCTTAAGTTTCTTCTTTAATCCAAGAACCTCTTCTTTAAGTTCATTAATATCTTCAAATGCAACTAGAAGATGTTATTGTGCTAAACTCATATTGTCCTCTATTAAGATTTTCCTCAAGTTGTTAGGCTTCTGCTGAGGCATAAGGCTTTGATACCAATTGCTGGTATCAAAAAACACTGAGAGGGGGGTGAATTAATGTTCTAACACTTTTAACCTTATAAATCTAATCTATTAACCATACACAAAATGAAATAAAAAGTAAAAAATATAAATAACCAAACAACATCCACAACATCATGATTTTTGTGTGGAAACCTTGTTAGGGGGGAACCCATGATGGAGATGGAACCTACAAATGATTACTCCATACAAGTAATAACCCTATTAAAGGTTTAGTTGTAATAAGGAGAATTCATATACATTTAGGTACACTTCCTATAGATCACTCCTCATATTAAAAAAGAGAAGGTTCACTGCCTTACAGAAACATATATGGACTACAATCCAAAAGCTGAACTAAAGAGTAGAATCAACAATGCTGAAACAATTCAATGTAGGTGCACAACAAATTTTTGTTCAATATGCCAACCTATTCTCTATAATAAAATCCTTTGTATCACATCATCATATCTTATCCTCACATCACATCTATAACAATTTCTTCTACAAAATACTACAAAAACTCGATCTAATATACCAAGTATAAAAAATAATATGTTCACTGGTTGACCTTGAGAATAAAAAGTTAATATGTAGAATGTTAGCTAGATCCTCAATTTAAATCTTCATCCTAACCTCAAAAAAAAATATATATATCATCATACATGTCGTCTCTATCATCTACAACTCTCAAACTAATCAAATCATCAATATGTTTAGCTCGTTGATCGATCCAATAGTTGTATGTCACTATTATTCACTATTAATTGTATAACCAATACTCAAAATGCCATAATTCAAAAAAATGATAACATAAACAACTGTGAACATAGATTAAGGTAGTGTATACCTTGTAGAATCTTATCCTAGCCTCACAACTCAAAACTCAAAGTCAGTTGTCTCTACTGATCCATATACTAAACCCTATACACTGTCTCTATTTTTCCATACTTAGCCAATTTAACAATCTACAATTCAGTATCCACAAAATATGACAAGTGACCATGTAGAACATGTATGGTTTCCATAAATGAAAATATACCAGGTATAAAGAGCAATGTCTCTTTCCAACACAATGTTCATCCATTTCCAATTCATGTTTGAACAATGTATTCATTTCATATGTCAGAGAAAATTCAATGAGAGATTCAAACTAGAGTAATTGCTAAATGCAAAAAGATCAATTAAACTAAAATGAATAGAAGAAAACCAATCAAACAATATTCATGCATTTACAAGTCATGTTTGAACAATAAATGATAGACTACAACTAATTGAATATCTTAAGGAATAGTTTGACAACTGATTAGATACTTCAAACTGATTGAATATCTTAAGGAATAGTTTGACAACTGATTGGATACTTCAAAGATAGTGATTGATGATCACTGAGCTACAAAGGTATATGTGACACATTAAATTAGTTATTGTATTGTCATTGATGTCGACTAGTTTTGACTGTACTTATCATGTTAGTTACAAACATCTGAAGAAGGAGATAATGATGAAGTAATGAGAAATTAACATGAAGATGAGATGTATGAGAAAGATATAGATATGGTATTCATTGGGTAACTTACTGATGAGTCTATGATATTATTTTAGTGATTTGATTGTATTACATAATTCTGTTATGGATTAAAGATCAAGAATGAACAATTTTATGTGGTCGGTAAATGAAGAACTTAGTATACACCGAGTTAAATAGTGTATAGTGAGCAAGTATAGTGTATGTTATCTCTATTTGAGCATTAAAGGTTGTCATTAGTATCAAAGACATCAGTCGATTACCTATGTTACTCTAGTCAGTAACTACAAGCACTACAAGCCAGTCGGTTAATTATTCACACCGAGCACAGGATAGCTATACTGAGCATCAGTGTACACTGATACTGAGCAGAGTAAACACTAAGAAAACTAGACACCAAGCACCAGTGTATTTACCAAGCAGCATATACAGTGTTTACTGAGGATCATAGAAAATGGCATAGGAATCAAAAATGGCACATCTATCTATGCAAATGGTTACAATAGAATCACAAAATTTTTTACTAAGATCGAGGATAATTTATTGTTGAGATATTCATTAAATGTGATGAAGATCTTATGTTATTGTTTTGATCTAGATTATTTTTGTACACCGTAGATCTTAGGGTTTTCTCTAAGATATTGTAACCTAATTTTATTAAGCGGCATAAAGTAGTATGCTATATAATTATAGTTTTGCATCATTTTGATGTAACTAATAGAGGATCGAAGAAGTTCTTGAAGCATTATCCAACTTCAAGATTATTAGTTGATAGATAGAGAAGAACAGTATTCAGAGGTAATCGGATTAAAGTAGAATCAGAATCAAGATAACCGAGCAGTTTAGAGTAGAGATCTTCACACATAAAAGGTGATATCTATTAATTATTTCATTGATTTGTATAGACAAGTTGAGTTGTCATTATCAGATAGTTACCTATTATTTTCTAATCATTGTAATAGAGTTTTGGTAAAATATCTTAACAGAGTAGACCTAACAATCTTTTTGTAAATCTCTTAACCGAGTGCACACTCAAGTAGTGTTGTTAAAATCCTATCACTAGGTAGATCTAACTAATCTAATATGTTACTCCTAATAGGGTAAGATCACCAGAAGTGATCACCACTTGTAGCCCTAATAGGAAAACCTTTTCTATCTGTAGTAGTAAAGAATTTGTGGGTGTCATCTCCACTGTAGTTTTTACCTTCTAACAAGGGTTTTTGTGTTACACAAATACTTGTGTTATGTGTTTATTATCTTGTTGATTTCATGTTATTTACTTTCATAGTTAAATAAATGAGTGATGCATGCAATAGATACAAGTTACAGTTGAAGGTTACTATTGTTTTCTATTTTAGATCTGAAAGGTTTATAAGTGAAAGTTTTTGTGGGCACTGATTCACCCCTCCCCTCTCAATACCCTATCTCTCCAATCCAACAATTGGTATCAGAGCGTAGTTCTCTTATTGGACAGTTTAACCACTGAAGGGTAAAGATCTAGTCATGGAGAGGTATAAGTTAGGTAAAACTATAGAGAATCAAAAGATTCAAATGTAGATGTTTATTGAGCAATATAAGCAAGCTAAGCATGTACTGAAGAAATTACTGGTTGAAAGGAAGAACCTAGCTATTATGCAAAATGAGATTGGTTACCATGAAGAAGAGATTGATGATCTATTTGATCACATTGGATCTAGTTTAGGAAGTATTTTTGATGGATCTGAAAGTATAATCTCTAACTTGTCTGAAAAGAATCTCCACTTAACTGAACAAGTGAAAGAACTACAAATTGATCAGGAATCTCAGATGGTAAGAATGGTAGAAGTAATGAACAATGCTAGATAGGCTGAGAAAGAAAGGAATCTAGCTATTGAGGACTGAAGATAGATAACTAAATAGCTTCAAGAAAAAGAAAGTGAGATACACAAACTCACTGAGCACCATTTCAAAATCTCAAATCAGATGGTGATTGTGAATCAGGAGGTCAATCGAGTTAATGGAGAATTGTCAAGAAAACTTGAAGATATAGGAATACTCAGAGAAGAAAATGAAAATTTGAGAAATGAAGTGAAAACCCAACAACAACATCATGAAATGAAGAAATTGGCTAGGGATAGTTCTAAAAGGATTGATGATTTTCTGATTAATCAAAGAAGATTTGGAAGCAAAGCTAGACTAGGTTTTACCGACGAAGGAGAATCATCACAACAAGCTGAACAAGCCAACAACAATCAAAGTCAAAGGCCAAAGACATTATCATGTTATCATTGTGGTAAATCGGGACATACTTCTAATGTCTATAGAAGAAAAGCATAAGGTAAACCTCTAGTTACTCCTAAGTTTAATGGTTATTACTATTATTGTGGAAAATTTGGACACCAAGCTTATGAATGTAGAGCTAAATAGAATAAGAATGCTAATAATCCTACTATGGAGAAATTATGTTACACTTGCAATGAACATAGACATGTTGCACGAGAGTGTAAGGCAAAAATGAAGCAAGTATGGACTCCAAATTAGGAGACACAATGCAAGCCTTATCAACCAAAGAGACAAGGTAATTCTTATGTTTGGGATTACAACACATGGAATAACTATATTGCATGTGGTAGATATGGGCACATTGTAGCAAACTGTAATAGGAAAAGATGAGCTGGACAATCACGAAGCTAGACAAGTACTGGAATGGCATATTTGCATTATCATAAGGTCAGTCACCTAAGCAAGGACTACAGAGACTAAGTACCAAAATAAAATCATGTATTTGAGAGTGGAAACACTATTGCAAACATCATGAGAATAAGGAATGGCATGTGGAAGAAAGCATCTAATGAGAATGTTGAGTTAAGTAATGATGTCGATGAAACCTCGTCCACTGGATTGGGTGACATCGGTACTTCCACCTAAGGTGATATAGGTATGTATGGGACTAACATTTTAAAATGATCATATTTTACATACAGTTCCTTATATATGATGAGAAAATACCAAATCTGCATGAATAAAGATGTATTGTGGTTTATATGTTATGAGCTAACAAAGTCACATAGTCGGTAAAAGTTAGATCAAGCAGTGGTTACCCATCGGTGATCACTATTAAAGGTTAACCGAGTATCAGTATCAACCAAGAGAGAAATCAAGTGTTAATCGAGCTGATGAAAGATTGCAATATTCATCGAGCTGACAGTTGTCACGAATCGAAAGTAGGTCAAGCATTTATTGCATAAATTTTTGAGCAGGAATAAGAAAATTTCTATAAATACACGAAAGACTGAGTTCATTTTTCATATTGTGATTTCGGAGAGAGAAAATTTCACAGAGCAAGTTTGAGAAAAGAATCTTTCAAGCTAATCCAAAGTAGTTGCAAATCGAACCGAGCACTTTCTTTGATATACTCTGAGTAAGTTGAAACCCTACCGAGCGTATTCTTCACTATTTATCGAAAGACCTAGTTTGTTGAAATGGTATCTACTGCAAGTTCTTCTAAAGTTGTGGAAGAAGAAGTTAATCTTATAGTGTTAGCAAACTATAGTGAACCCAATAACAAGTTACACCATGAAGTTGCTTCGAAAATAGATTCAGCAGTCGCTTTTTCAAGCATCCCACCTAGGGTTTTATTGGTTGAAGACATGCGATTGTACATTCACTGTAAAATTGGGGAAATAGGAGACTTTGACATGTATGTTGCATATCAGGCACTTTGTGATGAGAGAATAGAACTAAAACAAGAGCATAAATAGGTTGAAACAAGTGGACTCACCAATGCCCTAAATTTTTTGAAGAATGGATTAGGGTTTTGTTAAGCCGTTATCATGAGGGCACATTCTGGTTAGATAAACCGATCCAAGTGACAAAGAGAATGATTATCAGGGTTACAGTTTACCCTACTACTGACAAAGCTGAGGCATTCTAAAGCTCATCACAACCTGATGTTGAGAAAAATACTAGCACAACATGGGATGGTAGAGCACTGAAAATTACATCCATTATGGATCCAAAAGTTAAGTTTGCAGCGCACGTAATTGGCTTTAAGTTTTTCTAGTTGAGTGGAGTAAATAGTGTATCATGTAGTGCAGTAGACATGGCTTACAAAATTATAAAGAAGGGTCATCAGATAGACCTGGCCGAGCTACTTCTGAGACAGGTTGAAGAAAACATGAAAACAATCAAGTCACGAAAGTCTAATACCTGTAAGTTTGGATCATTGCTAGTATGTTTATTTTTCTATCTCCAAAAATTCTTTCCTTCTGTCGGTCACACTAATTGGGCTACCGAAAAACTGATCACTTCACAAATTTTTGATATTATGAAAGGTCTGGGAGATAATGCAAAAAATGTTATGAATAGTTATTTTGAGGATTTTAAGGTAAAGATGAATATAAGAAGTAGGATTCCAAGTTCATTGGTCGAGAAGTATGAGATGGATATTTGTTTCCTAGTGAACACCGACCACACTATGATTAAATCTATTGAACCAAGGATAAAATGGCTAGCACCTATGGGATATGAAATGGATCATGATTTCAGTTTGAAATCAATCAAGGCATTGCTAGCTTTATCGAAGGACAAGAAGGCGGAAAGGTTTGGAACCTATGAAGAATAAAAATCAAGAATTAAAACATGCCTTATCATCGGTAAAATGATGAGAAAAGAAAAGAAAATGAAGAAAGTATTAAATGAGCATTTTGGAGATGTATCTGACTCATCTGAGGAGTCACTAATTGAACCTGCAATCAAAGGTCAATTAGTGTTGGCTAACAAGCCATATGATAGTGAGGAAATCGAGTTTGAAAAAGAACAAGACTCTATATCAATTTCTCCCACACCATTTCCAAAGAAGAGGTAGTTGCCAATGCAAACAAGTGCACACAAAAGGTCATCAATTGCAGCTTCACCACTATAGAAAAAGGAAGTTGTGAAGGTAGCGAAACCTAAGGCAGCTACACCAACAAAAACATATGAAAAGAGAGGACGCAAGGTTGTAGCTGAGGCACCAAGGGAAAGAAGAATATTGACAAGAAATAGAGAAGACCTTGAGGATGAAGAAGATGACAACAATCAATTCAAGGTTGTCAGTAATAAGAACAAGTCAATTGATGAGGTTGTTGCTGACATAATTAAGAATGGAAATCTTGTAGATCCAGAACTTAGTAGGTTTGATAGTTTGTCAAATGAGGACCAATACAAAATTGAGGAAGTAGTCATCTAGATGATGATACACTTCAAATGAGTTCCATTAGAGTTTGAACTTTCACTTCCCAAGGCATTAGAAGAAAGAATTAATCAAAAGTGGTCATATGCCTTGGACACTGAAAAGAAGATGCAAGAACAAGTCCTAGTATCAATTGCACCAGACTTATCTCTAAATGAAATTAAGGAGCTTATGGATACTTATGTGTAGAGATTCAAAATCAAAAGCCAAGCTATGAAAATATTAGATGAGAATCTGGCAGATCTTGATGATTCTGGTCAACTCATCTGGAGTTCAATTTTAGCAATCAGAGAGAAAAATGAGAAAAATGCATTTCAAAATTTGTCTAAAAAGAGACAAAAGTCCAAAGGTAAAGGTATATTCATTGATGATGATATAGAAAAGAAGACAACAAAGTCCCTTGTATCATTTACTAAGGTGATTGATACAACACTTTTACAAGAAATCAAGGCAAGTTCATAGGATGCACCGGATCCAGTAGAGATCTAGGTAAAGGAGAAAAATGATAATGATGTACTCATTGAGGACATCACAAATGGTGATCCTAATGACAGGGATGAAGATTATGATGTGAACATTGCACCCAAAAATACACAGGATGAAGGTCAATCTACCGAGTGTGCATTTACATCATTTCCAGGCAAGCTTCATGTTCTTGTTGAAGCATTAGAAATCTTATCATAGGAACAACCTAATGGCTCAGACCCTAAGCAACCACAAGATACTATAGGGGAACAAAGTACCGAGACACCTGCAAAAGCAAATAAGCCTAAAGGAAAAGAGGCTACTGAGGCAGAAACAAAGGATCCAGAGAATCCTACTGTAACCGAGGCCACTCCACCAGACACTACATTAGAGGCTCAATCACAGTCAACTGACACCAAGGTTACCGAGGAGAATAAAAAGGTAGATACAATGTCAACTGGGAAAGTTACACCAAGTTTTGAGGTAAAAGACATTGTTCTAGTTGCAAAGAGTTCACCTCAAGAACCGGAGAAGAAGAAGAAGAAAAAGAAAGGAAAAGGGTCGATCACACTAGATGAAGTCATAGTTATACTTGATTGTGACCTGAGGACCCTTAGCCCCAAAGAACTAATAAAATATTGGGATTTATGTACAAGAAAATTAGCATAGGAGAAATTGAAACAAGAGAGAAAAAGCAAGGAAATATTAGAAACTGTAAGAGATATCTTACAACAGGTTGTACCTGAGGTACATGTAGATGAGGATACTTTGATTATGGACCAACTTTCTACACTTGCTGAAGGAATTAATGCCCCAGATGTTGATACCAACAAGAGAATAAAAGAAAGGGTAGAGTCAAAAATTTAGGATAAACTTGCAGAAAGAATCAGCCAAGAAATGGCAGTTAACAAGGTTAAGCCCTCTCTCCCACTTGTGCAAATCTTGTCCAACATTGAGGAGGGAACTTTTGCTATTACCATTCTAGATCAAATAATAGATGTTAATATTTCTTGAATGGATAAATCTCTTGTGGGGAGATTCTTGGGATCTCATCCTAATATCAAGGTGGTTAGGGCTTTTGTTAAAATAAAATGGGCTTTGAAAGGCCAAATGGAGGTGGTTGCTCTTCCTAAAGGATGCCTGGATTTTTCTTTTTCATGTGAGGAAGACTTAAGGAATATCCTAAGTAATGGACCATGGATGATAGGAAATCATTCCATGATCTTCATAAGTGGTGCCCCAACCTGAACATGTAAGAAGATCTGAATGTGCAGGCGCCAGTCTAGGTGACTCTTTCAGGTCTACCTCTAGAGTTATGGATGGAAGATATCTTTTAAGGGTATAGCTAATTTCTTTGGGGAACTCTTGTCAATGGATCCTGTCATGTTTTCAAGAAGGCACCTAACATATCTAGGATCTATGTTGGGGTGCAGCAGGGAGTGGATATGCCAGAATCTATCACTCTCCAATCCAAACTTGGATCATGGTTCTAGAAGATAGAGTATGAAATGACTCCCTTTGCTTGTTTTCATTGTAAGAAAATAGGACAGCAGGAAAAGAAATGTCAAAAGCAATTACCCCCAAAAAAAAAATGAAAAAGATATGGGTAAGGAAGTCAGTAACTAGAACAAACTCTAATGGGGTTAGTGATAATGGGAAGAAAGAAGGAAAGATGGAAGGGAAGGACACGTTTGCTGAAGGTAGTGACATGTCTCTCTCAGATATAGAGTAGAAAATGGGGGGTAGCATGGAATTATTAAAGGAATCTAAACCAAAAAGATCTAATGAATCCTTTGCAGAAGAAATCTAGAGTAGGCCTTTGGGTGCTATGGAGGGTAATGAGAACTTTGATGTGTATTTTTTTGAAAGAGAAATTTCAGGAGGTAATGGCTTATCTTTACCTACCCAAAATGAGGAAATTTGGCAAGATGCCCAAGTCTGTCTGATTTTGGGATGCTTAGAGGATCTAGCTCAGAAGACTTTTGCTACACCGACAGGATCTGATAAGCAATCACCGTTCCCATCAAAGTCTTCCATGTGGGGTGAAGAGGTGGATATTGAGGCTACCCTATTGGGGTTTGAAGAATCGACTAAAGAGGGCTGGTCAAAAGTGGAGAATAAAAAGACAGTTAAAAATGTTAAGAAAAATAATAATAAAGAAGGTGTGTAGAAGAAGAATGCCTCCTTAATTCTTAGAAGCACTAGGAGTAGTAAGAGTGGAGATGTGGGAGCTCCCCATGTTTCCCCAAGAAGGCCCTAAAATAAAAAGAGGAGATCTCTTGAGACCAGTAAGAGCTTAGCAGATGGTAGTCAAAAAACCATCCTAGAGTTTGGTCCATTCCATAAATAATGAAGTTTATTTCTTGGAATGTAAGAGGATTAAATAATCCTCACAAGCAAAGCATGGTTAAAAACATGATCAAAGATAATAAACCTGATATTATTCTTCTTTAGAAGACTAAGATGTCTAAGGATAAAGTTGAGAAACTCAAGTTTTTTAGTAATGGTCTTTCCCTTGGAACTGATGTGGAGGGGGCTTTAGGGGGAATAGTGACAAGTTGGAACTGAAATTTCATTAAGGGGGAAGTGATATCCCAAGGAAATAATGTGACTAATATTAGATTTTGGCATATTAAAGATGGCACTTCATGGGTTTTGACTAATATCTATGCTCTGAATACTAGGTGGGGGAGGAAATCTTTTTGGAGGGATGTCTATAGATATAGGAGAGATTTTGTTGATAAAGGATGGATCATTATGGGGGACTTTAACACTCCTTTAAAGGAAAATGAGAAACTTGGGGGTAGCCAGCTTAATCTAGATAGTAGAACAGATCTTATGGACTTTATTGATAGCCAAGAGTTACATGACATTGACTTGCAGGGGATAAATTATACTTGGACCAACAGGAGAGTGGGAAGAGAGATAATTCAGGTCAGACTTGACAGAGCACTTGCAAGTAGCAAATGGTTCAATAATTATTCTTTCTCTTTATCTACCTATATTAGAGCTGGTTCTAATCACTACCTAATCACCAACCATTCTGATTTCAATGGGTTGAAAAGGAACTTCCCTTTTCACTTTGAGAAAATGTGGACTATTCACCCTAACCTAGAAAAGCTGATTGAGGATTGGTGGAGTATTAGGATTAAAGGAATGACTATGTTCAAAGTCACAAAGAAACTAAAAAATGTGAAGGACAATATAAAGAAATGGAACAAAGAGACCTTTTGAAATATCTTTACCAACAAAAAGAAAATTACAAAAGAGCTGAAGGAGATTCAGGATAGTATTCAGAAATATGGGTATAGCCTTTTTACTAAAGATGAGGAAGATACTAAACTAGTTTAATACCATGACATTATCTCAAAAGAATAATGCTTCTAAAGGAAAAGGTCTAGAAATATTTTTTTAAAGGAAGGGGACAGGAACTCTAAATACTTCTTCATGACCAAGGTGAAACATAGAATGGGAAACAAAATCTCTAGACTTAAGGTTAATGGTACCATTAGTGAAAATGAGGAGGATTTTAGGGTGAAGCAAATAATGTTTTTGGGGAACTCTTAAAGAAAGTTGAGGACCTGGATAAGGAATGCCAAGAAGAGTTGTTGGATGGTATCCCCTACATTTTGAATGATGATCACAATAGAGCTATCACTACTATCCCTTCTATGGATGAGATTCATAAGGCTGTTTTCTCCTTTGAAGGAGATAAAGCCCCTGGACCGGATGGTTATCCTCTTTTTTCTTTCAAAAATACTGGAGGATTTTGAAAGATGATGTAATGAATGTAGTTAAAGAATTTTTTTGGGGCTAGAAGGATTCTCAAGGAACTTAATGGTACCTGTATTGCCTTCATTCCAAAGAAAATAGGGGTTGATAGTATGGACCAGTTCAAACCTATTAGTTAATGCAACTCGGTGTACAAGATTATATCAAAAGTCCTTACCTCTAGAATTATTCTCTTTCTTCCTTCTCTTGTCTCTGGATAGCAGAATGGCTTTGTCCCTGGTAGGCAGATTTTGGATTCAATCATTTCTATCCATGAAAATATTCACTCCTTAACTTTGTCAAAGAAGGAAGGTTTTTTGTTGAAACTAGACTTCTCTAAAGCCTATGACAAGGTTGATTGGGATTTTTTGAAGGCTACTCTTGAGGCTTTTGGTTTCAATAAGAGGAGTAGAGATCTCATTCACTATTTGGTCTCCTCTACTACTTCTATGTTCTTTTGAATGGCTCTCCTACTCCTTTTTTCAAGTCTTCGAGAGGTCTTAGACAGGGGGATCCCTTATCTCCAATTTTGTTTGTTATTTTGGCAGAATGCTTGGGTAGACACATTGGCAGATTGGTTAACTGAGGTGATTTTATAGGTCTGAAACCTTCTTCTAAGGACTTGATTTGTTTGCACCAATAGTTTGTGGATGACTCCATAATAATGGGAGAAGCCACTATTAAGAATGGAAAAACTATCAAAAAAGCCCTTGACAACTATGCTACTGTTACGAGGCAGAGTATTAATTGGAATAAGAGCTCTATTTTTTTTATTAATGTTCCTAAAAAAATACAAGAAAGGTTAAAAAGAGTTTTGGGTTGTGAGGTTGACTATCTCCCAAGTTCTTATTTAGGCTTACCTCTATGCCTTGTTCCTCGGGACTCTTTTTGGAGAGATATGATTGATAAATTTCACAAGAGTTTAGCTGGTTGGAAGGGTGCTCTTCTTAGCCAGGCTAGTAAGATTGTGGTGCTTAAAGCTACCCTCCAAAGTATTCCTCTTTATGCTTTGAGTCTCTTTAAAATACCTAGGAAGTTTTCTGAAAGTATAGAGAAAATCCAAAAGAACTTCCTTTGGTCCAAAGTGGAAAAAAAGAAGAATGGCTCTCATAGCTTGGGAGAAGGTTTGTAAACCTGCTAGGAAAGGGGGTCTTGGTCTCCGCACTATAAGAAGTATGAATGACTTTCTTAAGGCCAAAATCCTTTGGAGATTGTTCAAGAACTCAGGGGAATGGAGCACCATATGGTACATTAAATATAACAAGGACAGGACTGATTTCAATAATTTTTTTAACCATGAAACTGTCCAAGGAGGATCTTGCATTTGGAACAATTCCTTGAGAAGAAAGGATTTGATCAAGAAGGGTATCAAATGGAAGGTTGGTAATGGCAAGAATATTCTTTTTTGGGAAGACACCTAGATTCTTCATAAGTCTCTCAATGAGTTTCCAATCTGGAATGAAAAGATGATTCAATGCAAATATTTTTTGGGAATTCATGTGGTTGACTACTGGGAGGGGGATAAATGGACTGATTTGGCTAGGATGGATCCTTCTCTTAGAAGCCTGAATAAACTTTTGAATGTTGTCTTTCTTTTTGATGAAGAGGATACTCTAATTTGGAAATATAATGCAAATGGCTCTTTCTCAGTTTCCTCTCTGTACATGCAGAACTTTGAAGATAGCCCTGAATCTTGTTGGGCTAAGGCTTGGTACAAGGGTTTAACACCTAAAATTAATGTTTTTTTCTGGATCTTATTGCAGGATAAAGTTCTAAAAATTGACAATCTTAGGAAAAGAGGCCTTGTTCTAACCAATAGATGTTGTCTTTGAAAAAAGGATGAGGAGAATATCAACTATATGACTATCCACTATTCTTGTGCTAGGAAAATTTGGTGAAAATTCCTTGATTTGATGAATATGGAGTGGGTGTTTCCTCAGGACATTCAGGAGTTGTTCACTTGCTGGAAGCCACCTACTAATAACAAATTCTTACTCTCTTTTTGGAACTTCTTCCTTCCTTTCATGTGTTGGGGGGTTTGGAAAGAAAGGAATGATAGAATTTTTAGAAATAAGGAGTCTAGCTGGGCTGTTATCTTCCACAAGATTAAGAGATCTCTTTTGGAAAATTTGGGGTTGATCAAAAATTATCAAGACCCAAAGGATGATTGGGAGGTTAAAGTCTATAATAATTGGATGCTTGAAGGAAGGAAGGTTCAGGATACCAAAAGAAGTCTAAGAAATGAGGCTAGGTGGGATTGTCCCCCTAATGGCTGGATTAAGGTCAATTTTGATGGTGCCTCTAAGGGCAACCCAAGAATTACTGGTTGTGGCATAGTGATCTAAGATGATTATGGGAATTGAAAAGGGACCATGGCCATTCCTATAGGATTCAATACCAACCATGTTGTAGAGGCTAACGCTGCTCTTTATGGTTTGATATTAGCTAAGAGGAAAAATTATACTAAGGTTTGGATTGAAGGGGACTCCCTAAATATTATTAAATGTTTGAAGAACACTATGACCCCATCATGTAATATAGAAAATGTTATTAGAAAGGCTAAAAACATTATTGAATCCTTTCATGAGTGTTTGATAACTTATAATTTTAGGGAGGCCAACTCGGTGGCTGACTGGGCTACGAATGTGGATTGTAAAAGCCAGCTAGATATTGAGTGGGATGATGGTTTTGCACTCCCTTTTGAAGGGACATCATTAATTAATAAGGAGAGGATGATTAGTAAGAAACATGTTTTGAATGAAGAGCATATTAATGAGTATTGATTGCAAAAATTTGTGTGATGTTCATGAAGGACAATGGGGTGATTCTGAGATAATAATTGGGGCTTTTCGGCATGATTTCTAGGTCTTTCAAGATATCAAAGGGTTTTATTAAAACTCAAAGTCTAATTTGTAGAGTGTTGGGATTAACTTTGAGAAGGGCTTTCTAGACTTTTACAGAGCTATGGGAGGTAGGAAGAGAAGATGCGAGCCAGGGAGCTGTAGTGAATGGAGCCAAAACCAGGAGGTCTGGAAAATAGTTAAAGATGGGGGTCTGGCGGTTTACATGGAGAAACTGCATGGAGGGAAAGTTGTCGTGACTAGGAACTTCATCAAATCCTATAACAAGGGGAGTGTTATGGTAGGTACGCAAAGCATGGAGGTAACTGAGGAGATAATAGTAGAAGTGACAGGTCTAAAGATTGAGGGTATTAACTTCTATAAGGATAGGAAGATCTTGGACAAAGCCTTGGAGGATTTTGCACCTATGGAGTAGGAGAGGAAACATATGGTAAAGGTGGACAAATCTTACTTTAATCCTAAGAGTATTTCCAAGCCTTGGTGTCTTGTTTTGTTTGTGATTATTGGCTACATTACCCTTGATGGTCATTATACTAAAATTTACAACCATCATTTAATTATTCTAAATCATTTTAGGCATGGGGTTAAAATCAATAACCCTTTTTACCTTCTGAGTTCTTTGAATGCCTCTATCCTCAACTAGCAAAGGGATCCAGAGGGTGATCATGCCTACCATGAAGGGCTTATGGTCCTCATTTATGAGGTTCTAAAATTGAAAAAGGTGGAAAGGCCCCGATTTAATAGGAAAGCCCTTGAAGACTATGAAACTGATGGGAAAGAGTCTGAGGAGCCCTTTATGGAGGAAATGGGAGAAGATGAGAGTTACTTTGAGGAGTATCAAGACTCTAGTCCCAAAAAGAAAAAAAAAGAAAAAAAAAAGTTAGGTGCAGGACTCGATCACAGAGATAGATTTGGAGGAAGAGGAGAGTAGGGAGGAAAGCTCCAAGAAGCAAGGCAAAAATAGAATGGATCCCATTGGAAAGCGCACTAGAGAAAAAAAAGAGAAGAAGAAAATTGCTAAAAGGGTTGTCATTTCCTCTAATGAGGGATCTTCTTCTCAGGAAAAGAACCATAATAATCAGGATGACCGTGTGGACAATGACCCTGCTATGGAAGAGAGTGTGGGGCTTGAACAAAATGTGTTGGTTGAGGATAATATTCTACATGATGTTTCACAGGTTGTGACTAATATTGAGAAAGATGGGTAGGGGAAGGACATGGTCAACACAGGGAAAGATAAAGTGGAGAGTTCCATGGAGAAGACGGAGGGAGGGAACAAGGATTTTGAGAATCTGGGTTGTCTAGCTTTTCTGATCACCCTTAGCAATATGAAAACTAACATTATAGCTATGAAGTCTCATATTCATCAGCTTTGAAAAGAGACAAGGGTCCTTAAAAAGATGAACCTAGGGGAGAAAACCATGGGCCAAACTATTGATGAGCTCATTGAGACTATCGGAAGGACTAAGGGGCTCACTGTCTTTAATGATAGAATTATTGCTATGGAGAAAAAAATTGATAATAGTGAAGGAATGACCAAAAGAATTGAGATAATGGCAAATAGAATCGACAAGCTAGAGAAAACAATTGGGAATATAGCGGAGAAAATATATGCTATTCTTAAGGCATCGAATGAGCATGTGAAGATTCTGGTGGACAAGCTGGACCATGGGAAAGGGGAGAAGGTGATCACTGAGGCCAAAGATGATCAAGGTCCCAGCAAGTGTACTAGATGTAGGTTCAGGAAGATGGAGGATGATAAGAATAATGGCATTGAAGATCTAAAAATGTTTGCAACTAACATGCAGATGCTGGCTGATCAGGCAGGAGAAATTATGAAATGTGTTTAGATAGCAACTTGCTATCTTGCTATCCTTTTGTTGTCATTTGTCTTTTTTATGTTCTATTTGTTTAAGGACTCATTTGTGTGGCTTTTTTTGGTGATGTTGCACTTGTCTTATTGGAGCTTAATTGCCTATATTGTAATATTGATGTAAAAGGTTTCAGGTCCTTTCAAAACCTGCTTTTAGGTAATCAAAACAAGGTTAAGCTAGCTGAGGTAATAAATGAAATTTAGGGTATTACTAAATTAATTTTTCAAATCTTGTTTAAGCTATGCACTGTGGAAACCTTCACTACTAAGATCAGTGAAAAGATCAAATAGTTTGAAAATGAAATCAAATCCAGTGCACATGTAGCTACAATCGAGCCACAAGCTTTTGCAAAGCATATATTAAGAGTTCAAGAACTCAGGAGGTTGATAGCAGATCTTAGGAAGCAAGAAGAAAGGAGAAGTGATTAGGTCACTGAGTTACAAACTGAGCTCCTACCCTACCTAAAAAATTTTGAGAAACACATTGTCAGGGCACAAATTCTTGTTGCAACACCAAAAATCTCTGTGTTGGACAACATCTTTGACATGCATGCACAAGTCGGTCTTGAGAACATTGCTCTCACCAACTTGAAAGAGGAATGGGAAAACCTCTTGGAATCATTGAAGAAAACCCATCAGCACAATTTTTATAAGATGTAAGTATACATTTTTGTATTTGGCATTAATATAAAAAAGGGGGATAATAATGTATATGCCAAATATGTAAATAGATGCTAAGTATACTACACATTACCGAGAGCATGCACTAAGGGGGAGTATATAAAAAAAAATTGATAAGCATATGTATATGGCGGAGATATAAGTTTTGAGACATAAGGTCTATATACATTAAGGTTTTGATACTAATGCCAAAGGGGGAGATTGTTATCTCTATTTGAGCATTAAAGGTTGTCATTAGTATCAAATACATCGGTCGGTTACCTATGTTACTCTAGTTGGTAACTGCAAGCACTACAAGCCAGTCAATTAAGTCTTCACACTGAGCACAAGACATCTTTACCAAGCATTAGTGTACACTGATACCAATCATAGTAAACAATGAGAAAACTAGACACTGAGCACCAGTGTATTTACCAAGCATCATATACAGTGTGTACTGAGGATCACAAAAAATGGCATAGGAATCAGAAATGGCACATCTATCTATGCAAATGGTTACAATAGAATCACAAAATGTTTTACCAAGATCGAGGATAATTTATTGTTGAGATATTCATTATATGCGATGAAGATCTTATGTTATTGTTTTGATCTAGGTTATTTTTATACATCGTAGATCTTAGGGTTTTCTCTAAGATATTGTAACCTAATTTTGTTAAGCGGCATAAAGCAGTATGCTATATAATTGTAGTTTTGCATCATTTTGATGTAACTGATAGAGGAATGAAGAAGTTCTTGAAGAATTAGCCAACTTCAAGATTATCAGTTGACAGACAGAGAAGAATAGTATTCAGACGTAATCAGATTAAAGCAGAATTAGAATCAGGCTAGCCGAGCAGTTAAGAGCAGAGATCTTCACATAGAAAAGGTGATATCTATTAAGTATTTTATTGATCTGTACCAAACAAATTAAGTTGTCATTAGCAGATAGTTACCTATTATTTTCTAATCATTGTAACAAAGTTTTGGTAAAATCTCTTAATAGAGTAGACCTAACAGTCTTTTTGTAAATCTCTTAACCGAGAGCACACTCAAGTAGTGTTGTTAAAATCCTATCACTAGGTAGATCTAGTTGATCTAATATGTTACTCCTAACAGAGTAAGATCACTAGAAGTGATCACCACTTGTAGCCCTAATAGGAAAACCTTTTCTATCTGTAGTAGTAAAGAATTTGTGGGTCTCATCCCCACCACAGTTTTTACCTTCTAACAAGGGTTTCTACATTACCAAAATACTTGTGTTATGTGTTGATTATCTTGTTGATTTCATGTTATTTACTTTGATATTTAAATGAATGAGTGATGCATGCAATAGATACAAGTTACAATTGAAGGTTACTATTATTTGTTGTTTTAGATCTAAAAAGTTTATAAGTGAGTTTTTTTGGGCACTGATTCACCCCTCCCCTCTTAGTACCCTATCTCTCCAATCCAACAGTGTATACTATGTACAGTGTTAATCGAGTTAGAAGTCACTGACACATCATGGTATTGACTGAGTGAAACAAATAAATGGAACAAGTGATAGCCGACTAAAGATGATGAGTTGAAAAATTATGGATGATTCCAAGGTTAAAGATAAAGTTTGTTATGATGATCAAATGGATAACAAAATTCAAGGATGATTGGATGATGGAAAATGAAACATGTTATAAACACAAATTCTGAGGAAGGTTAAAGTGTAAAAATCAATGATGAAGATTAAGAGGCAAAATCTATGGCTAAGAAGAAAAAATTTTATTATGTCTATAAAAGAAGACAAGAGACTCATAATTAATTCTGAATAGCACGTGAGGAGATTGCATTCATGCAAAGCTAGTCAAACAGGTTGAAGACAAAACTGAGAAATTCTATAGAAAACACCAAGCGTCAGAGAAAGGAATTAACTAAGTAGAATAGAGTTGGAGGATACAAAGATATTGAATTGAGTATATTGGCCAGAGGTATTTTGAGCTTAGCATAGATCCGAAAAAAATGTAAGACAAAGTTGTATTTAAATAAGATCATTTACTATTGCATTCTAACCATTGCTATAGATAAATCTCATTACCGAGTGAGACTTAACAGTCTTTATATTTCATTATGACATTCAATGAATGTTGATTGTTTTCATCTTGATGCCATAGTGAATTTTTGGTCATGGATAACTGTTAGTGATAAATCCTCTAACTAGGTCACACCTTAAAGTGTGTTATTGTAATATTTAACATGATTGTCTCTTAACCGAGTTTACTTCAGAAGAGTGAAATTATTTTTGGGTTACTGGTCCCAAGTGGTTTTTCCTTTAACAGGTTTTCCATGTTAAAAATAAAAGTGTTATATGTGTATGGATGTGATGAATTGTTATTCTTCTTTACACATTACAATTACTGGTTCGATCGGCATATGACTAGTATTTGGTAAATGAACAAAAAGGCACAGTTAAAGTTTTACTGAGTCGATTTAATTAATTTGAAAGATTTTTTTTATACATCATGGAGTTTTTGGGACTTTAGGATAACTAGACTTACCTGATTCACCCCCCCCCCCCCCCCCTCCCCCTCTCAGTTATCTAAAAATTAGTATCAGAGCAAGAGTAATTGAAGAAAAAAGTTTAAAGAACTTAAGTAAAAGATCACAACATGTATAAGAGAGAGGTGCCAAAGCTGAACAAAGACAAATTCTCAACATTGAAAAGAAGGATGAAGTTATATCTATCTGGGATTCAAGATTCTACATTGTACTACTTGAAAAATGAGTTTATGTTACCCACTGGTCCTTTGACTATCGATCAGATGAAAGAAAGATAAGAACACAATGCTATGATGATTGAGATTGCTTCTTCTTTAGTAGATGTTGAATTTGAAGACATAAATGATGACCTAAAACTGATTGAATATCTTGATGAGTTGAAGAGACAGTGATTAGAGATCGCTGAGCTATTAAAGTGATATGTAAGATGATTAAATTAGTCAATATGTCATCATTGATGTCAACTAGTTTTGACTATACTTATCATGATAGTTTCAAACATCTGAATATCTGTAGAAGGAAGAAATGGTGAAGAAATGAGATATCTACATAAGGAAAAGATGGATATGATAAATAAGGATAAGGTATACATTGGGTAACTTATTGATGATTCTATGGCATTATATTGTTGACTTGAGCATGTTACATTATTCTATTATGAAGAAGAGATCAGAATTGAACAAGTTAATGTGATTAGTAATTGAAGATTTATGTATACACTGAGTCATTCTTGTGTATACCAAGTGATAGTAATAACCGAGTTAGTTATCATCGGTCCATTCAGTATTAACCGAGTATGGATGAAAACATTAAATGCTAGAACAACCGACTGAAATTGATGAGCTGGAAATTGTTATGATTTAGAGGTAACAGATGAAGTTTGTTATAAGATCCACGGTTGACAAAATTTAGAGATGATCTAAGGGAAGAGATTGAAACTTGTTATTGACACATCTTCCAAGGAAGGTTTAAGTGGCAAAATGGATGAAGGAGATTAAGAGGCAAAATCTAATGGCTGATATGAAAATGGTTTACATGTCTATATAAGAGACATGGAATTCATTGTTGAATGATGTTGGATAATTAGAGACTACAGAAGATTTTGCGTGAAGACATTTTTCATGCATTCCTGATCAAACTAGTTACAGATAGAATCGAGCTGCAGATATAACTGAGTGTTAGAGATATATACACAGTGAGTGAAGTAAGTTGAAGGATATGAAGAAGTGAATTAATTATTGATCAGAAGAGTTTTTATGAGCTTAGCATAGATCTGAATACATGAAAATTGAGTTGTATTTGAATTAGATCACTATTGTATCATTTTAAACATTGTTACAGTAAAATCTCTTAACTGAGTGGACTTACACTCTTTTTTGTATTTCCATATGACATTCAAGGAATGTTAATTGTTATCTTGTTGACCCCATAGTGAATGCTGGTCAAAAGTTAATTATTAGTGATAAGTCCTTTAACCAGGTCACACCTAACAGTGTGCATTGTAACCTTTAACAAGTTGGCTCCTAACCAAGCTCACTTTAGAAGACTGAAATATTTTGGGTTACCAATCCCAAGTGGTTTTTCCCTTAGTAGGGTTTCTATGTTAAATCATTATGTTATGTGTTATTTGTTATGATTTTTTATCTATCATACTTTACATGTTGCATAATTGATTAATCAGTAATCATAGTTTGGATAATTATTTGTATTTGGTAAATGTTCAGAAAGAGAGTTATTTTATCTTACCGAGCTATTTGATTTTTTGAATAAATTTCAAAAAGTAGATCTGAGAGTTTGGGACTGTAGAATAACTGATTTAACTGATTCACGCCCCTCTCAGTTATCTAACAATTGGTATCAAATCATTTTGGTTCCTTGGAGTAAAGTTTCAAGGAATTGAGAAAAAGATCACAAGATGTATAAAAGGGAAGTGCCTAAGCTGAACAAAGATAACTTCTCGACATGGCAAAGCAGGATGAGGCTACACATATCTGGAATTGGAGAATTTTCTCTACATATTCTAGACAATGGCTACATACAACCGATTATTGGACCTTTGACAGTTGATCAGCTAAGAGAAAAACATGAACATAATATAACTATGATAGAGATTGTTGCTACAATATATGATGTAGAATTTGAAGATTTCAAAGCATGCACTTCCATGAAAGAAATGTGGTTTCTACTTGCACTAGTTTATGGTGGTGATGTAAATGTAATAAGGGCTAGAGCTGAAATCCTAAGAGGTAGATTTGATGATATGAAGATGAAATAAGGTGAGAACATCACACAATACTCTAACTGAATCAAAGAGGTGGTCCATTTAGTAGGAGGTATTATTTCTGAAGACGCTGTTGTAAGTAAAATACTGAGAACCTTGTTGCCTATCTATGTTATTAGGATATCTTCTATTCATGAAATGAGATCTACATCTGGTAGTACTCTTACACTTGATAGTCTAATTGGTAATTTGACTACTTTTGAGCTGAATAATTATGACAATAGTATTGTACTGAGTGTTGAGTATTCTTTTATGTCATCCTTGAAGATTGGTAAGTCTAACAATAAGCACAATATTAGAAATGAAAGTGGCAGTGATAGTGAAGATGAGCTTGATGAGCTTGAAGCACTTATGGTTAGAAGACTTTAGAAAGGTAAAGGAATCTATAAAGGAAAATTACCTTTAGCATGTTTTAATTGTAAAGAGATTGGCCATATTGCTGCTAGATGTCCTAATAGGAAAGATGAAGATAAAGACAATGACTGATCTGGTGATGGAAAGTTTAGCAGAAGAGTTAACTGAGATAACAAAGGAAACTAAAACTATGACAGAAGAAACAACCGAGACTACAAAGACAAAGGCAAGGAGGCATGTTACCTTGTTGGAGATGATGATAAGGACTCTGACACTGATACTGATGATGAAATTGAAGTGGTATTTGTTGCAATGAAAGATGATTCAAAAGAAGAGGAAAGGTATGTAGAAACAACACTTATATCTAAAGTTAGCAAGAATAACACATGGATTATTGATAGTGGTTGTACACATCATATGACTGGTGATGAGGATAAATTTGAATACCTTGAACACTACAATGGAGGATCTGTTAAAATGGGAAATAATACACCATGTCAAGTAAAAGGAAAAGGATCTATCTTGTTAAATGATAAGATTAGATGTGATAATGCATATTGGGTGAAAGGACTTAACTACAATCTATTGAGTGTAGCACAACTAAATAATTCATGTCATTGAGTTGTCTTTGAAAGCAATAAGGTGAAAATATATGATGAAACCAAAAATTTGGTAGGTACTGGTGGACAATCCAAAGGTAATCTATTCTATCTTGACAATGTTGAAACTTTTTGTTTGTTGGCTAGAAATGAAGATGTTTGGTTGTGGCATAAGAGACTATGTCATGTGAACTTTGATAATATAGTTAAGATCAGTAAGAAGAGAAGAGTTAGAGGTTTACTGAGTCTAACCAAACTTGACCATGTTATGTGCAATTAATGTCAGAAAGGAAAGATGACTAAATCTAGTTTTAAAAGAAAAGACTATTCTTCTAAAGGTATTTTGGAGTTGGTGCATACCAACTTATGTGGTCCTATGAGAACTCAGAGTTATTATGGTGAAAAATATTTCATTTTATTTTTTGATGACTACTCTAGGATGATGATAGTTATGTTCTTAAAAGAGAAATCTGAAACTTTCAAATTGTTTAAGTGGTATAAAGATAAAGTTGAAAGGGAAACCAGGAAAGAGTTAAAATGCTTAAGATTTGATAGAGGAGGTGAGTTTATTTCTAATGAATTCACTAACTAATGTAATGAACATGGAATTAAAAGATAGGTTTCTACACCAAGGACACCACAATAGAATGGTATTGCAGAAAGAAGGAACCGATCTATAGTTGATTGTGTCAGAACATTGATAATTGAGAAAGATGTTGCACAAATGTACTAGAGAGAAGCTGTTAGCACTGTTGTATACACCTTGAACTGAGTTCACCTAAAGAAAGACACAAATAAGATACCTTATGAGTTATGGTTTGGCTACACATTGAATGTAAGTTATTTCAAAATTTTTGGAAGCAAATGTTACATTCAGAAAGATGATAGAACTGGTAAATTTGACTCTAAAGGTGATGAAGGAATATTTCTAGGATATTCTACGAAGAGAAAAGCATACAAATATTTGAACAAGGCTACTAACAAAATGATTGAAAGTGCTAATGTAAAATTTGATGAGTTTGTTGAGAATAATGATGAAGAAAGTAGGAAGGAACCGAAAGACTATGGTAGGTTTACATATATTGAACATCCAGACTATCTACCGAAGCCACAGGCTGAGTCTACCGAGCAACAGGAAAATTCTACTAAGAATCAAAAAATACAAATCAAGAACCATGAAGAAGCTACCGAGGAAGAAAATGAACCTAAATCGAATGATGAGAAAAGAAGAGAACAAGTATTGGTGAGATTTTTTAGAAGACACCATCCACAGAACCAAATTATTAGAGACAAGAAAGATGGCATGATGACATGAAGTAAGTTAAGATAGAGCACATGCTTAGTTTGTGAATTTGAGCCTAAGAATGTAAGAGATGCACTTGAAAATGAGGAATGGACTAAGGCCATGAATGAAGAAATTGAACAGATTGAGAAAAAAAAAACATGGAGATTGGTACTGAGACTGAGTGATAAAAATTTAATTGGTCCTAAGTGGATTTTCAAAAACAAGTTAAATGAGAATGGTGAATTAACTAGGAACAAAGTAAGACTTGTATGCAAGGGATATGCACAAGAAGAAGGAATTGACTATGGTGAAACTTTTGCACCAGTAGCAAGACTTGAAGGAGTCTAAATATTACTTGCATATGATGCACATAAGGGATTCAAAGTATATCAAATGGATGTGAAATCAGTATTTCTGAATGGAATTCTTGAGGAAGAGATCTACATAGAACAACTTGAAGGTTTTGTTGATCCAAATCAGAAGAACATGGTATGTAGACTACACAAAGCACTATATGGACTAAAGCAAGCACCGATAGCATGGTATGAAAGATTACATGTTTATCTTATTATTATTTTCTTTGTAAGGACAAGTGAAAATAGCAATTTGTACATGAAAGGAGAATCCAATGACAATATTTTGATTGCTGAAATTTTTGTTGATGATATAATATTTGGAGGACATGATATTATTTGCAAATCTTTTGCTGATGAAATGAGAAAAGATTTTGAAATGTCAATGTTTGGAGAGATTAAATTATTTCTAGGTTTGTAGATTATACAACAGAATGATGGGATTTTCATAACACAATCAAAATACATCAAGGAAGTGTTAAAGACTTTTGGCATGGAAGATTAAAAACCGGTAGGTACACCAATGGTGACAAGATGTAAGTTGACAAAGGATGATGAATCAACTAATGTAAATCAGACACTATATAGATCAATGATTTGAAAACTAATGTATGTGGTACCCAGTAGGCTTGATATAGCACATGCAGTTGGGATTGTAGAAATATTTTTTGCTAATCCTAAGGAATCACATATAGTGTTGCTAAAAGGATTTTGAGATATTTGAAGAAAACTGAAGATTATGGTTTATGGTACACAAAGGAAAGAAATTTTGAATTCCGAATTTACATTGATGAAGATTGGGTTGGAAACATTGATGACCAAAAGAGCACAACCAGTGGAGCATTCTTTTTGGGAGAAAGACTTGTAACATGGATAAACAAGAAACAAGCATGTATTTCTTAGTCTACTACTGAAGCAGAGTATGTTTCTACTATTGCTAATTGTTCAAATATTGCATGGATAAAACAATTATTGGAAGGAATGAATGAGGTGATCATTGATCCAGTGATTATATATTGTGACAAAACAAGTGCTATAAATATTTCAAAGAATCTGGTGATGCATTTAAAAAAGCACATATCTATTAAGTATCACTATTTGAGGGAACAAGTACAACAAGTGAAATTGGAATTTGTGAAGTCTAAAGAACAACTTGTTGATATATTTACCAAGCCCTTACCGAAGGACACTTTTGAGTACTTGAGGACTAGACTGGGGGTCTATCCCCTATCTATCGGTCACTAAGGTGATCAGGATGTTGCATCAACCTATACTTTATCAGAAAAAACATTCATGTTGATGCACATAGCTCACACTTTAAGATTTCTAAGGTTGTGAAAGATTGTAGAAGCCAAAACAAAGAATTGTATATGAGTACATGAAGGTACTTGATGTGGACCAAACAACGGAGAACTAATTGGTTGTTGATGAGCTATTTATTTTATTTGGTATTTTTGTCAAAGGGGGAGAGATTTCTATGAAATATCTATTAATAAGAATACAAAAAGGGAGAGAAAGTATAATATCTATCTAGTGGGAGAGAGAATCAGAGAAAGAATCAGAGAACTGAAGAAGATCAAATCTGCGGGGAGAGTCTGCATGGAATGTTGTTTGTAGTGATTAAACATATTAAATATCAAGCTAGAGGGAGCTTACCAAGCTACAACATTTACCTATATAATTGTAGAACATATGTTTGGTATGGTATGGAATATTTCATATTGTTTGTGTTGTCATCAATGCCAAAGGGAGAGATTGATGACCTACAACTGATTGAATATCTTGATGAACTGAAGAGACAATGATTAGAGATAATCGAGCTATTAAAGTGATATGTAAGATGATTAAATCATTCAATATATTTTCATTGATGTCAACTAGTTTTGACTATACTTATCATGATAGTTACAAACATCTGAATATCTATAGAAGGAAGGAATGGTGAAGAAATGAGATATCTACATAAGGAAAAGATGGATATGACAGATAAGGATAAGGTATACATTGGGTAACTTATTGATGAGTCTATGGCATTATATTGTTGACTTGAGCATGTTACATTATTCTATTATGAAGAAGAGATCAGAATTGAACAAGTTAATGTGATCGATAATTGAATATTTCTGTATACACCAAGTCAGTCTTGTGTATACCGAGTGATAGTAATAATCGAGTTAGTTATCACCAATGCATTCACTATTAATCGAGTATGGATGAAAACATTAAATGCTAGAACAACTGATTGAAATTGATGAGTTGGAAATTGTTATGATTTTGAGGTAACAGATGAAGTTTTTTATAAGATCCACGACTGACAAAATTTAGAGATGATCTAAGGGAAGAGATTGAAACGTGTTATTGACACATCTGCTGAGGAAGGTTTAAGCAACAAAATGGATGAAGGAGATTAAGAGGAAAAATCTAATGGTTGATATGAAAATGGTTTACACATCTATATAAGAGACATGGAATTCATTATTGAACATTGCCAGATAATTAGAGACTATAGAAGATTTCATGTGAAGATATTTTCATGTATTCTTGATCAAACTAGTTACAAATAGAACTGAGCTACAAAAATAACCGAGTGTTAGAGATATATACACACCGAGTGAAGTAAGTTGAAGGATATGAGGAAGTGAATTGATTATTGATCAGAAGAGTTTTTATGAGCTTAGCATAGATGTGAATACTTAAAAATTGAGTTGTATTTGAATCAGATCACTACTGTATCAGTTTAACTATTGTTATCAAAAAATATCTTAACTGAGTGGACTTAACAGTCTTTTTGTATTTCCATATGACATTCAAGGAATGTTAATTGTTATCTTGATGACCCCATAGTGAATTCTGGTCAAAAGTTAACTGTTAGTGATAAATCCTTTAACCAGATCACACCTAACAGTGTGCATTGTAACCTTTAACAGGGTTGGCTCCTGACCAAGCTCACTTCAGAAGAGTGAAATATTTTGGGCTACAAGTTCTAGGTGGTTTTTCTCCTAGCAGGGTTTCCACGTTAAATCATTGTGTTATGTGTTATTTTTTATGATTATTTTTCTATCATACTTTACATGTTTCATAATTGATTAATTGTTAATCACAGTTTGGATAATTACTGATATTCAGTAAATGATTAGAAAGATGGTTATTTTATCTTACCGAGTTGTTTGATTTGTTGAATAAGTTTGAAAAAGTACATATGAGAGTTTGGGATTGTAGGATAACTGATTTAACTTATTCACCCCCTCTCAGTTATCTAACAATAAAGACATGTACAACTACAAAGAAGATGTGGGACAAGTTTACACTAGTTCATGGAGGAGATGTGAATGTCCTAAGGGCTAAAGCTGAAAGTCTAAGAGGAAAGTTTGATGACATGAAAATGAAAGAAGGTGAGAACATCACTCAGTACATCAACTGAGTCAAGGAGGTTGTGAATGTTATCCGAGGAGTAGGTGGAACTATTGATGAAGACAATGTGGTAAGAAAAATTATCAGAACCTTGTTACCCACCTATGTTATTAGAGTCTCTCTAATTTATGAAATGAGAGTAGCTCCTGGTAATAATATTTCACTTGATAGTCTAATTGGTAGATTGACTGCATTTGAACTTAATAAATATAACAATAGTATTTTACCTCCTGTTGAATCTACATTTATGTCATCTCTAAAAATTGGAAAATCAAGTAGTAGACATAAGATAAGAAATGAAAGCGATAGTGAAAGTGAAGAAGATGAACTTGATGAACTTGAAGCATTAATAGCTAGGAGATTACAAAAAGGAAAGGGAAGATATAGAGATAAACTACCCTTGGTATGTTTTAAATGCAAATAGATTGGTCATATTGCTGCAAGATGTCATGACAGGAAGGAAGATGAGAAAACAAATGAAAGATCTAATGATAAGAAGAATGATCAAAGAATTTACCAAGATCACAGAGGCAACTAACCAAGAGGAAATAGAGATAATCAAGACTACAAAGATAAAGGAAAGAAGGCATGTTACCTAGTTGAAGATGAAGATGATGATACTGACACTGAGAGTGATGAAGATGTATATAAGTGGTATTTTTGGCTTTGAAAGAAGACTCTAAAGAAGAAGAAAGGTATGTTGAAACATCACTTAATTCTAAAGTTAGAAAGAATGATACTTGGATTATGGATAGTGGTTGTACACATCATATGACTAGTGATGAAGAAAAATTTGAATGCCTTGAACATTATAATGGTGGATCTGTGAAAATGGGAAATGATACACCTTGTCTAGTAAAAGGAAAAGGATCTATATTGTTGAATAATAAGATCAGATGTGAGAATGCATATTAGGTGAAAGGACTTAATTATAATATGTTGAGTGTAGCACAACTAAATAATACAGTTCATCGAGTTTTATTTGAGAACAGAAAGGTGAAGATCTATGATGAAACTGGAAAGTTGGTCAGTACTAGTGAACAATCAAAAGGTAACTTATTCTATCTTGACAATGCCAAAACTTCTTGTTTATTGGCTAAAAATGAAGATGTATGGTTATTGCACAAGAGGTTATGTCATGTGAACTTTAACAACATGGTTAAGATCAGTAAAAAGAGAAGATTTAGAGGTTTACCAAACTTATCTAAACTTGACCATGTAATATGCAAATAATGTCAAATGGGCAAGATGTCAAAGTCTAGTTTTAAGAGAGAACATTATTCATCTAATGCTATTTTGGAGTTAGTTCATACTAATTTGCATGGTCCTATGAGAACTCAAAGTTATTATGGAGACAAATATTTTATCTTGTTTTTTTATGACTTCTCTAGAATGATGACTATCATGTTCTTAAAAGAAAAATCTGAAGCTTTCAAAATGTTTAAATGGTACAAAGAAAAAGTGGAAAAAGAAAGTGGTAAAGAACTAAAATGCTTAAGGTCAGATAGAGGTGGTGAATATATTTATGATGAGTTCACTAACTTTTGTAATGAGCATGGAATTAAGAGACAGGTATCTACACCGAGAACACCTAGCAGAATGGTACTATTGAAAGGAGGAATAGATCAATAGTTGATTGTGCTAGAACACTGATGATTGAAAAAGATGTTGCACAAATGTATTGGAGAGAACCCAGTAGTACTATTTTTTACACATTGAACTGAGTTCAACTGAAGAAAGAATCAAACAAGACACATTATGAATTATGGTATGGTTACACATCTAATGTGAGTTATTTTAGAATATTTGGAAGTAGATGTTACATTTTGAAAGATGATAAAAATGGGAAATTTGATTCAAAAGGTGATAAAGGAATATTTCTAAGATATTCTACTAAAAGCAAGGCTTACAAATGTTTGAACAAGGCTAACTTAACAAGATGATTGAAAATGAAAATGTGAGAGTTGATGAGTTTGCAGAAAAGAATGATGAAGAAAGAAAAAAGGAAACAAAAGACTATGGTAAATTTGTTTACATTGAGGAACCTGAAACTCTACTCGAGCAACAATTTGCCATTACTGAGCAACATGGTAATGCTACCGAGCAACAGTCTTTACAGACTGAGCATCAGCAAAGAATTAATGATGAGAATGATGATCATGCACCAAGTGGAGAACACATTGAAGAATAGAGATCTAAAATTGTACTTGCAAGATATGTGAAGAGACACCATCCACAAGATTAGATAATTGGAGATAAAAGAGAAGGAATGATGACACGAAGTAAGTTAATAAACAACACATGTTTAGTTTGTGAATTTGAGCCTAAAATAGTTAGAGATGCATTGGAAAATGATGAATGGATTAAGGCTATGAATGAAGAGATTGAGAAAATACAGAAAAATAAGACATGGACATTGGTACCAAGACCAAAAGACAAAAATGTGATTGGAACCAAATGTATGTTCATATACAAATTGAATGAAAATGGAGATGTCACTAGGAAAAAATCAAGACTAGTATGCAAAGGGTATGCACAAGAAGCCAAAATTGACTATGGAGAAACTTTTGCACCCATTGCTAAACTTGGAGTAAGAATACTACTTGCATATGTTTCTTACGAAGTATTTAAACTTTATCAGATGGATGTTAAATATGCATTTCTGAATGGGATACTTGAGGAAGAGGTCTACATTGAACAACCTGAAGGTTTTATTGATCCTAGTCAGAAGAATATGGTATGTAAGTTACATAAAGCATTATATGGACTGAAACAAGCACCGAGAGCATGGTATGAAAGACTGTGTGTGTGTGAATTTTGTACCTAGCTATGGACACAACACTTTCGTAAAACATTAGAGGTTAGCGAAATTGAAATTTGCAAATAAATGAAACTATGCTAACCAGATGATTTATTGCCTTCTAGTAGGTGTGAGTATGATGTTCTTAGATTGAAATAGAGATCAGTGACAATGCAACACCTAAACGAAGGATTTGAATGTAAAAGATGAAAGACTATATGAATGCAGATTATTCTATATTTTTATATTTTATGTGCAATAATATGAAATCTGTATGATTCTGAGCTAGATGAATGAAATTGAATGCAGATTTAATCTAAGAATGATATGAATGAATATGAATGCTATGATATAAAAACTATGTAAAACTATGACCAACAATGAAAGATCTCACAAATCACCTGTTGCAAGTGCTTAATCCTTCAATCGCCAATTCGGTAGAGTAATTGTGCAAATTCAAGTATTTATAATTATGAAGAGTTGAGCCTTGATTTTATAGAAATACAGGGCTTGAGGGTGCATGAGAAAAACCATAAATCACTCTTGATAAACTCAGGTTGATTTTTGAGTTATCAGGAAATTAGAGATAATTAACTCTCAAAAATCATGCAAAAGCAGTGTTTAACTCAAAATAGAGTTTTAGATCAAATTTCAACTCATCATCAGATGTTGAGTTTCAATTTTAAAATTGATTGTTAATTTCTAGTTGCTTGCTTTTCTGATTGTGCATGATTTATTTTGAATTAATTTAAAAATAAAGTGATTTATTCTCAACTTAACTGATTTTTTGAATTAAAACAATTGATTTATGGGTTAATCAATTATTAAATCAAACTTTATGCAAAAACTATATTATTAAATATTGACAATTCACATGAATTAATTAAATAATAATTTAATCAATTAGTCATGAGATTTTAGATTTATTGTCAAAATGAAATAATACAAGTTAGGAATAAATTTAATTAAATTTAATTAAACAATTAAGTGGTAGTAATAAATCTAATTAATTAAATATTCAGAATATTCAATTAATCAAACTTTAGGATAAATAGGATTTATCGCCAAACAATTATTAAATTAAAGATAATTAGGATAAATAGGAATATTGCTAGGAATATTCCCCAATGCAGAATTTAGGACAAAATCAATTAGGATTCGATAATGCGCAGATGTGCCTTTGGTTAGGACTTTGATGTCGATTTCATTCGAATTGAAGATGTAGGAGGTTAATGAACCTATAGCCCATTTTTGGGGTACTACATTTTGCCCCTCTTTGAATCATTGTGCAAAACGTAGTGGTTCAAAGATAGTCTGTGTCTGATAAAGATGTATGAAACTGATTTGAAAGAATAACCGATTCTGAGATAGAAACCGATTGAAAGATTTAAAGATGTAATATTTAGGTCCTGATTGACCAAAGATAATGTTAACTATAGCAATAATGAACTGATGATTATGAAAAAGTGCCAAAACGCCTAATTCTGAACCTTATGATTGTGAAGAAGTGAGTGACCAATTCTAGACCTGATTATCCAAAGAGAATCATATTGGTATCACATCCTGAACCCATCAGTTACGAAGAAATAAGGAAATAACACTAATGAATCGATGGTTACAAAAATTTGATACAGTTTACAAGATAGATTTAGGATACCATATTGATATGGATCTCGATGAATCTGATATGCCCCAAGCAATAATAGATTTTCCCCAAACGATGAGGACTTGATTTGATTTTTAGATTTAGATTTACAGAATTGAATGATGTGCAATACCATGCCCCCTTTGGGATTAAAATCAAAATCTGACAAGAAAATTCAGCATTAAATGGTTTACAAGCATGTTAATTGATTTGAGAAGTGGTTATACACATTCAAGAACGCCTTCTACATCGTTTGGAGGTCTTGGAGACCCAGTTTGACTAGGTTTGACCATGAGTTGACCATCATTGACCAAGTTGAAATTTTGATAGTTTGATGTAAGATAATTAGTTAAGTTGAATTCTAGATTTCTATGATGATTGAAGGTTGATTATGCAAGCAGTCAGCTGTCCTAAGTCTAAAAATTTTAAATCATGATTTTGACATAGTAAATGATCTTAGATTTTGATTTTGATCCCGAAAATGGGTTCAAAACATTGAAATTAGCCAAGGGTGCAATTTTCATGAAAAATGGAGCACTTTTGAAAATTAGGTCAAAAGCTATATAAGGACCAAAAGGTCATTTTCAATTCATTATTCTCTTTTTGACTTTTGAAACCTTATGGAGCCCTCTGAGCAAGAAAATGGCTAAGATGAAGGTACCTATCTCTTCCCACTGATTTGAGCATAGCTAAAGACATTAGTGGCCTCCACAATATGGACATCTGGTAAGTGGACCTCTGTGCCTCTCTATAAATTCCATGTGCGTTTCGTCGGGTCCCTCAAATGTCGTACGATGAGACCTAGAAAGTCATATATGCATGGTTTGTCGTATGGGACCCTGTTGAAACTCATACAAGTTTTGGTGCCAGTCTATATTGTCATATGGAAAATAGTGAGCTTAAAACTCCTCTTTAGGTCAAAAAATTTTATTTTCTGATTCTTTAGGCTAATTGCTGAGCATTTAATGCACCTTCTGAGATAATGAACTTATGAATTTATGTACTGTTAGCCTATTTGTCAACCAATTTACTGATAGGATTCCCTATTTCTATTATGTGTAGGTCATATATCCTGACATTCATGTTCACATCTCTCATCCCGCAACTCTGAGACTATGCATTTCTCTTCCAGGCCCTATGAGGGTACATCTAGCTTCCTGTGGTTTTGAGTATCTGATTTGGTTGCTTGAGATTAGGGTGAACCATGGATTGCTGACTGCTTTGATTGAGAGGTTTCATTCCAAGACCCAGACCATTCATCTCCCTATGGGAGAGATTATTGTGACACCAGAGGATGTATACAGTATATTGTGCATTCCATTCCATGGTCGGCATCCAGATTATGTGAGTGTAGGGAGCTCTGGATTACATGCCTTTAGATGATTGTTTGGAGATGATACACAGCTTATGGTTTTGATATCCTGGGAGACATTAGTGCAGTGCTATGGGCAGACACATAGATTAGAGTGCATCATAGTTGGTATGATAGGAGGCATTATCATGTCCGACCATCAGTAGAACGGTCTCTTGATGGGCTGGGCCCCTATGGTTGCATGATTGATGGCCACTCCTTCTAAGTCGGGTTGGGATCAGTGTATGCTAGCTCACATGTTCTCTGAGATGCATGAGATCATGTATCAGGAGGGCAAGTCTTTTGCTTCTGGTGCGTTGGTTCTTCAAATATGGGCCTGGGAGCATATTCCACTATGTAAACCAGTATGCCAGGATCAATGCTAGCCACAGGAGCCGGTGATATATATATACTCTGGTTATGTTACACATGTTCACATGGGTCATACAAAGAACTTTAGATGCTTCCTTGATGATAGCACATATGTTATTTGGCATCCATATTTACAGATTGAGGCTTGGCCTACTGCTCGAGAGTAGTTTAGCTACTTCTGCCAGAGTTAGGTATTGATTGGTCAATCTATTGCAGTGCTAGAGCACTTTCTTATTATCAGAGTGTGGAGGTAGTATGACATCATTCAAGATGCACCATAGGAGCATGTTGCATATGCATGGATTCGTAGAGAGCTTAGATTAGGATGGGGAACTAGATTGTCCTATGCTCTTTATACATAGGAGTATAGTGGTATTGTCAGCATAGATTGGGATTATCGAGTAGATGTTCTAGATGTAGGGGTCATAGATGAATTCATTGGATGGCTTGCAGAGCATCCCATATATAGGTTTTCAGATCTGACAAAGTTGATACCTTCCATGGAGGAGGCTATGAATGTCACAAGTGTTCTGATGGGTAGAGGATAGAGATGTATAGGTACACAGGTCTTGATGCCCCAACCTACACCTCTAAGGCCAAGAGTAGTGTTCACACCTCCACAGAGACCATCTGGTCAAATGAGACCACCTCATCCCTCTAGTTCTATAGCAGGCAGACCTGTAGTTTTACATAGGAGATCGACTAGAGGAGAGAGTGGCACTCTAGGTAGTGTTGGTATAAAAGATGAGGTACTTGGTGTAGAGTAGTATGTAGGTGTCAATCCTAGTCCCACACATGTTGATACTAGTTTTGATATGGGAGCTAAGGTTAGATGCCATAAGGCACAGAGAGAAGAGACTACTGAGCAACCAGTTGGAGATACTAATATGCCTGCAACAGATCCAGATCCTAGTGTACCACTGACTCCCTAGGAGATCATTAGATGGCTCAGACTACAGTTCAAGGACCTAAAGGTATAGAGTGCTCATTGGGAGGAGTGATTTACTGAGGTAGATAGATAGTGATCCTAGCTCTGAGAGAAGAATAGGAGATTGCAGATAGAGGTGACACATCAGACCTCTAGAGCTGCCTACTACATTTCTATATATTTCATTGTTGTTCCTACTGCTCAAAGAGTACCCACATACTCTCAGTATATGATAGCATCAGAGGGAGCCAAGGCACCCAGAGTCAAGGCAGCGCCTGATGTACCACCACCACCCCCACAAGATGCAGAGGATCAGGTAGACAGCTGATCTGTCTAGATATTCTGATATATTTTTCCATTTATGTTTCATGTATACTATTCTAACTTCTGATAGCTCACATGAGCTCATTCTTTTGTACTTTGTGCCAGTAGTGCACCCTGGACTAGTTCAAGTTATATGATATGAGATCAAGATTTTGGTTTTGACTTCATTTGTACTTGTCATGTTTTGAATTTATGATGATATCATGTGATGTAAATTCTATGAGTAGTGTAGAATGTATGTATGGAGTTATGCAATGTAATGGTTCTCCTCAAATGTATGAATATTATGCAAATGTGATTGATTATGGAAAATGTATGTATGATGCTCATGTATGTAATGCAATGCAATAGATGGAATGATCATGAATATGTAATGTAAATGCAATGATACACATGATGTGTTTTGCAAGTATTGATGAGGACAAGTACTCAATCTTATGTCAAAAAGGATGTTTAACCCAGGATGGTGACTACTTGTGGTTCTATGAGGAAACCTTCATGTGAGATTCGGCTCTTCATAGTCAAGTTCAAGTTTGGTTTATAAGAATCATTGAAGTGTTCAAGAAATTTGTGAGATCATGTAATCATGCAAAGTGCAAAATGACATGCAATATGAAATGAAAACCTAAGACCTAGGACCTAGTCCCTGATCATGTGTCAATTTGTTGTCATCATTGAAATTTTTAGGTAATCAAATAAATCAATACAATGCCTACTAGGTATGAAACTATAGACATATGAATATTGATTTGTATGTGCAAGAATCAATACAACGCCCACTAACTAGACAACCATGGACATATGAATATTGATTTTGTTTTTGGAATGTTAGATTAGATATAAGCACCAAGGCACAAATGCCAGGATGACCTGAATATCATGTCCATTTTGATATAGCGATTTGTATAAGCATCAAAACATAGACATCGTGATGACCAGAATATGCCTTGTAGAACAAACACATCAAGCAGTCAAGAGATCATTCTAAATCCAGTTTGGATTACCCGTAGTGACCCTTTATCACTCACATCCTTAGGTAAGATCGCGTTTCATAGTAGGAGAAAGAACTCACTCAAAAAGACAATAGTTAGATCAAACTTCCTTAATTTTTTGAGTATCAATGGTCGGGGTACACATGGCTACCCAATACGAGATAGAGGCTCTTACAGACGGACACCATTTCAATCTAGAATTTCCAAAGTTGTTAGATTTTCACATACAAGCAAAAAACAAAGAAAAGATTATGCCCCCCAGTCATCACTCTCTAAATCCTGTAAAGGACATCATCGAAGAGCTCAAAGGGACACAATATGCAAAAATATCAATGCAAATCAGTAAGCATACAAGGAGATAAAAGCATGTGAAAGCATAGATTATTTTCAATTTGTGTTATTGTTTGATTGCATTGTTGTAGATGCAAAATCCTTTCTTAAGAGGAGACTGACTGACTAAATCAGATGATGCTTCAAAGGACTCTGACTGGATATGACATGTCTAAAGTATACTGGAGGCCATAAGATATGACATTGATTGCCCCCATGTTTGAACATTGATAGGATACAGACGCTTGAGCTAATTGGTGTACAAACTAACTTATTGAAAATAGGAATGCCAAAACAAATCAGGAGGTATGTACAAACTAAAGCAAGACTGAAAGCTAGGAAATACCAAGATTGCGCTGATAGATGGAGAATTTTGAAACAAGTGGTGCCCATTTGCCAGGTTTTCACCATCTTGACAGAGATTCTATTTTTCCTACCAAGGTGCCTATTTCCAGGTTTTCACCAAGGCACTTTTTCTTTTTCTCATTTTTTTGTATTTTTCATTTTTTCCATTTTTTTGTACTTTTGATATTTTTTGATTTTTTTGTGAATCATCAAGGCACCTACTGCTAGGTTTTCACCAAGATGTTCATTTTTTCAGGACTTTTTCCAATTTTTATAATTTTTTAAGGACATTTTTGAATACTAAATGCCTTAGGCATAGAATTTCTTTAGATGGAGAACATTAATTGGTTCTCGGAGTTGTTCTCCTTCAGTCATTGAGATTTGATAGGCTCTAGATCCAAAAGTAGCAGTGATAACAAAGGGACCTAGCCAGTTGGGTTCAAATTTCCCCTTGCATTCTCTATGTAATTGATTTTTAGGATTCTCTCTCAAGACTAGATCGCCAACTTGGAATTCTTTGTGTCTGACTTTCTTGTTGTAACCTCTAGACATTCTCTTCTGATATACTCTGAGATGATCATACGTTACTTGTCTGCCCTCATCTAGTAGTTCAAGTTCTTGCAACCTAGACACTCTGTAGTCATCATCAGTTACTAGACCATGCATTCTAATTCTTAGTGATGGGATTTCAACCTCAATAGGCAGTACCGCTTTAGACCCATAAACTAAAGCAAATGGTGTAGCCCCAGTGGGAATTTTGGTGCTTTTTCTATAGGCCTAGAGAGCTAGATTGATCATGAGATGCCAGTCTCTTCCTATTTTATTAACTGTATGATGCAAGATTTTCAATAGATTCTTGTTTGAAACCTCTGCCTATCCATTCCCTTGAGGATAGTAGATAGATAACCAATGTTGTGTAATCTTGAATTTGGCACATAGATCATCTAAGCCTCTATTTTTGAATTTTCCACCATTATTTGTGACTATAGAATGTGGAATACCATACTAGCATATGATGTAGTTCAGAATGAACATAGAAATTTGTTTGCCAGTCACTTGAGTTAAAGGAACTTCTTCTACCCATTTTGTGAAATAATTTGTAGCTATGATTATATGGGTATGTCCATTAGAAAAGTGAGGATGTATGGATCCTATAAGATCAAATTCCCATTGGTGAAAAGGTCATTGTGTAGTAAAGGGAATCAGATCTCTCCCTAGGGCATGAATTAAGTTACCATGTACTTGGCACTTTTGATAGTTCTTAGCAAACTTGATAGCCTCTTTCTCCATTTTAGGCCAATAGTACCCATCCCTAATAAGTTTTTGAGCTATTGTTAAACCATTAGAGCGTGACCCACAAATACCTTCATGGACTTCCTCTAATGCACATTGAGACTCTTCCCATTCTAAACATCTAAGTAGTGTACCATCTAGACCTCATTTGTACAAATCGTGACCAATGATGACATACCAGGATGCATTGCGGATAAGGTATCTTTTCTCATGGTGGTTAAAGGTATCAAGAATGATTTGATCTTGGAGATAGGAGAAAATGTTTTTATATCTAGATGAATCATGACCAACAATAGTGTAGATCATGCAGGTTTTAGGGGAATCATATGTAGGATAAGATAGTGCTTCCACTAGGAACTCATAGTGTAGATCATGTTCGGGCTGTTGTAGTAAAGTAGATAATGTTGCCATAGCATCGGTAGCCTTATTCTCTATTCTAGGTATTTTCTCAAAGGTGATAGATATGAAATACTTCTTTAGATCATCTACCATTCTTTTTTATGGGATCAAATTTTCATCTTTCGTTTGATACACATCATTGACTTGGTGTATTACAAGTTGTGAGTCTCCATGAATGTGTAGTTTTGTTACTCTCCGCTCAATTGCTATCTTCATACCATTAAGAAGGGATTCATATTCAACAATATTTTTGGTGCAAGGAAATTTGATTCTAAATGCTTTAGGAATTGAGTATCCTTGAGGAGTGATGAACAATATGCCTGCTCCAGATCCATTCTATGTATAGGAGCCATCAAAGAATAATTTCCATGATCTAGAAGATAGGTTCATGATGGAGGAATCTAGAAATTCCATTTGCATTGGCATATCATCAAACAAAGGTACATCATTCAATTGATCAGTAATTACATGTCCTTTAATAGCTTTTCTTTCAACATATTCAATGTCAAATTCACTTAAGAACATCACCCATTTAGCTAGTCTACCTGTGAGGGCAGCTTTGCTTAGTAGGTACTTTAGTGGATCAATCTTAGCTACCAAATGCATGGTGTGAGCTAACATATAATGTCTCAATTTTTGTGATAAAAAGATCATAGCTAGACAAGCTTTCTCAATCATGGTATAGTTCTTTTCATATGCAACCAATGTTCTACTGATATAGTATATAGCTCTTTCCTTCTTGTTCTCATCATGTTGTGTAAGCAATGCTCCCAGAGATGTATCTGTTGCGGAGACATATAAGATCAATGGCTTCCCTTGAATAGGAGGCATCAAAATAGGAGGATTTGATAGATATTTCTTGATATGATTAAAGTTCTTTTCATATTCCTCATTCCATGCAAAAGTCACACCTTTATGTAATGTTTTTGTGAAAGGTTGTGATATGTCTGCTAGCTGAGATATGAAGCATCTAATGGATTGTACTCTCCCTTGTAATGTTCTCATTTGACTAATATTCTTGGGAGGTTACATCTCCATGATGGCTTTAACTTTAGCTGGATCAACTTCAATATCTTTCTTTGAAACAATGTAGCCTAAGATCTTACCAGAAGTGACACCAAAAGCACACTTCTTAGGGTTCAATCTGAGACTAAACTTCTCCATTTGATCTAGTATTTTTCTCAAATCATTTAGATGTTTAGACCTTATCATAGATTTTTCCAAAGTATCATCAACATAATCCTCCATGGTTCGATGCATCATGTCATGAAAGATAGATGTCATAGCTCTTTGATATGTAGCACCAGCATTCTTAAGCCCAAATGGCATGACATTCCAACAAAAGGTACCCCACACATGTGAAAGCAATTTTCTCTTGATCCTTTGGAGAAATTTTTATTTGATTATATCCAGAAAAACCATCCATTAAAGAATACATCTCAAAGCCCACAGTCATGTCCACTATCATATCAATGTTAGGTAATGGAAAATCATCCTTAGGGCATGCTTTGTTTACATCTCTGAAATTTGTGCACACTCTGATTGATTTATCTGGTTTAGAAATAGGTACACTATTAGAGATCCATTCAGCATAGTCAATAACATGGATGAATCCATCTTTTAGTAGTTTCTCTAATTCAACTTTTACCAAGAGTGCAACATGTGGATGCATCTTTCTCAATTTTTGCTTAACAGGTTTGACACCTAGAGCTATAGATAAATGGTGCATTATAAGATCAAGATCCAACCCTGGCATATCTGAATATTTCCATGAAAATTTGATCTTCTTTTCTATTAGGAATGTGGTAACTTTTTTCTTTTCTTCTTCTGATAAGGATTGTGCTACATGGATCAATTGTGGTTCTTCTATTGTACCTAAGTTGATAGATTGAGTGGGCTCAATTAGAACTAGAGATCTATCCTATAAATGACTCAGAAGGACATCAAATATCTCATCCTTAGGTGCCTCAAAGAGGTTTTCACCTTTGGATACGTCCTTTATTTTTACTCTTGTAGGTTTTGAGACTGCCACAAAGTGGTTTTCACTCTCATATCTCCTTTTCTTTTTATTTTTATTCTTATTCTTTTGACTGAGATATTTGATATCCGACTCTATCATGCTAACACTCAGTTCACTGATGGAAGTCCTCATAGGCTCAACTGCATTTAGGTAGCAAGAAAGGGCATAGTCATTTGAAAAGGTATAAATACCTTGGCTCAGATTTGTAGAGGTTTGGTCAAGAAGTTCAGGATGTTGGATAGTCAAAGCAGTGAAAGATTGGGAAATAGTGTTTATGGATATGGATCTGTCATCATTGGTCCTAACCCGACTCTCAAGTTTGAAGGTGATATTACAACTTAAGGCGTTCAATTCATAAATAGGCTCAATTTCATTGTGGGAGTCCACTTCATCCATCAATGGATCAGACTCATTAAGTTCATTATTTCTCTCTAGACTTACATTGGGTTTAGGTGCATATTGGTGAATAACATCAACATGTTTTTCTGTGATAAGTTCATCTTCCTCTGGAATGACTCCCCATTCATAGTCATTTGATTTCTCATCTATGCCTCTAGGAAATCTACAAATGTGTCTAAAGTCAAGATGAATACTCCAAGAAGGGTTACCCTTAGATTCTGATTTAAATTTATACTCATGGGAACCTATTTTAGAATAACTACCACCTTCTTCTTTGTCTATTTCATTGCCTTCTAGATCAATTGGTTCTTATGGTGCAACTATCTCTTGTTCTATAGTAGGGTCTTATCTTTCTACTACATTGATTCTTTTTACTAGATCATCTTCAGCTTCAAGGAGGTCTTTTATTTCTTTAGGAAAATGCTCATAAGAAATGAGCTCATCAATGGTGTCTGAATCATCACTGTTAGATTGTTCAGTTGTTTCTTCCTTTAGATGATTTGTTGTGGATGGCTTAATTTGTTCTAAGACATGTGGGGAGTTCTAGCTAAGATAGAAAGGCTTCTTCTTATATCCTAGACCTATTGTATTCTTGTTGGTTTGACCATGGTGGTCAAGAGGTGATAGAAGACCTTTACCTTGTAGTCCTAGAGGTCCTTTTCTTGTATATCACATCTTTGTGATCAATTTATCCCCTGGTCCATATGACTTCTAGGGGATTTTTCTTGAAGTAGATTTACATTTCTAGACTGATTGAGATTGAGGCTCATGCTTGTATAACCATGCAAGCATAGCTTCATCATCCTCAAACTCTTGTTTAGATACTTGCTCTGTGACAAAACTTCCATTGAATATGACTTGGGATTATTTAGCTCAAGGTTTCACTTTGTCAGATGGTTGTCCATAAGATTTAGGGGACAATAGGAGAGATGTGAGAGATAAAATAGGTTCCATTGTGTATTCTCCCATACCAGTATCCTTGATTTTGACTTCTGTAGAAATGTCTTCCATTTTAGAGGTTGAAGCAATGTCTAGCTACTTAGTGGAAGATTCTCTGTTGTTGGGAACAAGTTTATCAACACTTTCTTTCAATGCATTGCAAGTTGTGTATAGGTCCACTCAAATTGTCACCTCTACTCCTTCATAAGGAAATTTCACACATTGATGGTATGTGGAAGGAATAGCCTTCATTTCATGTATCTAGGGTCTCCCTAGAAGAATATTGTAAGTCAAAGGTCTATCAAGAACTTGACATGTAGTATCTCTGGTGACTAGACCTATTCTAATAGGCAAGACAATTGTTCCTTTGGAAGATCTTTCCTCTTCATCATATGCCTTGATAGTTATTTTCTTTTTAGGATCAATGGAAGCTTTAGATAATCCCAATTGTGTAATCAAGTTGTAAGAACAAATGTTGAGACCAGCACCTCCATCTATCAACACATGTTTGATGCGATGATTTTGGATTAAGACTTCAATATGTAAGGGCTGGTTATGCAGATGACTCAAGGAATTATCATCTTCCTCTGAAAAGGAGATATACTATGCAGATGTTAAATAATCAACCATAGCCTGAAACCTATCTAAATTAAAGTTGTCAGGAACATTGGATTCGAGCAAAGCTTTGTCTAGAATGGCTCTATGAGCTGGAGATATTTGAAGCAACTCAAACATGGATATTTTAGCATTTGTATGTTGGATTTGTTGAACAATATTGTAGGAAGTAGGCCTTGTATCTTTAGGATTTAAAGATTTAGATGTAGCCTTCTGTTTAGAAGCAGATGAAAGATTGAAAGGCATCTTAGGGACATTTGATGAATCTGGGATTTGTCCTTGCAAATGTGTCTGAGCTTGTGATCGAGTAATTGCATTTTTTGATTGATTGTCTCTATCTCTTCTTACAATTGTGATGACATTGCAATGCTTAGATAGGCATGGTTCAACCATATTGATGACAACATTGTTTCTAGAGTAGGTATAATTGACTTTAGCACCCATATTAGGCTGAGAAGAAGAATCTTCTTTACCATGTTTTGGAAATGGTTCCATGAATGTTGTATTATCATTATTTCTCTTATGATTATCAATCATGATTTCTCCATTATCAATTTTGTCTTGTATGATATGTTTCAAGCGAATGCAATTATTAGTTTTACGACCCTTATTGTGATGGAAGTCACAGAAATCATTCTCTCTCCACCATTTCGGTTTAGGTTCAGGATCAAAGAATTTTATCTCAGGCAAGTAAATGATGTTGTTAGCCAATAGGGTTTTCATGGTAGATTCCAAGGACTCTCCAAGAGGAGTGAATTTGCAGTTAGGATCTTTAGCCCAAGGTTTGTAAGTAGATGGCTTCTTGTTAGGTTCTAATGTTTTAGCTTCAGAAGCTTTGATGGCTTGGGTACCAATAGTGAGATTGAAAGTGGGTGCCTTAGATGGGGCATGAATAGTATCAACAACACCATCTGTGACAATGCCCTTATTCTTGTTCCAATTTTTGCCTTTGTCTTTAGAACTAGATCCAGATTCATACTTGTCCTTTTGAAGTGAGATGTCTCCTTTTTGCACAAGTACTTTCTCAATTTTGATAGCATTTTCTACCATCTTATCGAAGGATGTATGATTTTGCATTTGCAAATGGTAGTTAAGTTCTGGAACAAGATTGTTGATGAAGATTTCCAACTTCTCAGTTTCTAGAATGGTTCTAGCATATAGAGAAAACTTCTTCCTCCATCTTTTAAAAAAAGTCAGGAATGGTTTTGCTGAGTTCTGTTTCAGATTACAAATGTCGATCATAGTGATGGAATGTTGAATGTTGTAGGAGTATTGTTGATAGAATAGTTTGATTAACTCCTCAAAATTTTTGATAGTAGGAGGCATTTTTGAGAACCAATGAATAGCCAATCCTCCCAAAGATCAAGGGAAAAGATGCATTAAGTAGGTTGGTTCATGCATGAACTCCATAGATTGAGTATAGAATTCTCTAACATTATCTTGAGGATCAGAGTTTCCATCATACTTATCATATTTAGGCATCTCCACTCTTTTAGGGAATGGCGGCATGTACAAGTCTTTATCAAATGGAAAAGGGTATAGAGCCTCCATGGAAAACTCCTTAGGTTCCTTCTCTTTTTCAAGTTTGTTAAGTTTGAGTTGCATGGCATTCATCTATTTCATCATAGCCATGATAGGGGTTCTTTCCTCATGCGTGATGATATTTTCAACATTAAATTTTGGAGGAAGTTTAGCTCCTTGATGAGCTAACTCTAGAAAGTATGCCTCTCTATCTTCTTTCAAGAAATGTCTCATCATTTTCTTGAAGTCATCATCGTTTTGATATCGAGCAATTTTAGAAGGTGTGGGTTCTTGATCTGCACCATGATGGGAATAAGGTCCTTGAGACCTATGATGTGTTCCTCTGTGAGACATGTTAGGATTTTTAGGAGTCCTTGGAATAGATTGATGTAGAGATTGTTGATTACCTCTGTGAGTTGATGGAGGGGGGATATAACCAGTTTTCAATCGAAAATTGCCAAGACCATCATCTTCATAAAGACCTGAATTGTAGAGTTGCTCAAGAGTTGGACCCATGTGAGTAGTCAAAGGTATGGTATTGGGTGCTTCTCCGGATTTCTTGTGTGAAGAAGCTCTAGTTTCCACCATTAACCTTGGGTGAAGTAAAAGAGCAAGATGAAGACAACTGAAGAATGACTTGATTCAAGAAGATTGAATGATGCAACCTTGTCAAGATTGAATTGATATGAAGATAAATCAAACGTAAATGAAGGATACTGTGCCACAGTAGTATGGGTAGACACCCAAAAGATGGCGGGCACAAGCTCACAACACTTAGTCATTTTAGTAAGAAGATTGAACTTGAAGATAATTTTGACAAGGTTTTGACACAAGATGAAAAAGACTCAAATCGATAAATCAAAAGGCTAAATCAGACTCAAGAGACCACTTTAGGAAAATGATTGAATTCTTTCTAGTTTCTGCTCTGTTCCTGACACAGTGAATGTTTTGACAAAATTTGGAAATAGGCTATAAAAATTGGATTCCTCACAAATTTGACAAGTCTCTGAAAACTCTTTAAAAATTCTCAAATGAGTTTCTAAATGCTTGTACGACACTGGGTATGCTCTCAAATGATAATTGACAAGACTCATATGACAATTACTACCAAGGATAATGTTCTTTTGATTTCTAGTGACAACACTCGTATGACATAGTACTAGCTCCTGTATGACAATACAGGGGTTATGAAATGACTTTTGCTCAAGACTCATATGACAATTTGAGACTATGGGATGACTTTTGACTCCAGAGAGGAATTTCCCTTTAGATTTTGCAATTTTTGGGTTTTTAGTTTCAGATTGTTGGCAAAGTTTTTTGTCCAATCTTGAAGATCTATGTAATAGTTTGTCTCAAATAATCCAAGTAGATATCAAGCATGCAAAATAGCAAGCAAGGGAATCAAGCAATCATCTAAAAACAATGAACAAGGGTGAAAGAAACCTTGTGCATGAACAAGCAATAGTGACTTAATGTGCTAATCCCTAGGAATGCTACTTGTGTATGTTCCAAAAAGTTTTTCAATAACGCACATATTCCTGAAAAATGAAAAATTTGGCCTCACTAGGGTTTTTAGTAATGGTCTGACTCTGCAACTTTTGTGATCTCAAGAGGGTGAACTCCAATCCAAGCGCATCAAGGTTTTGACATAGTCCAAGAAATTAATCAATCAGGAGCTAGTAGGGAGATCTGACAACCCAACAAGAGACCACCCCTATGAAGATTTCCTCCACAAGGACATTTATATAGCGGCTGCTGCTAACACGGCAAAAATGGCTATTACTGCTCGAGGTTCCATCCACATGGTTGACCTAATTAAGGGAATGTCTACTATGGTTAACCCTCTCTAAAGGTGACTCACAAAAGATACCACATGGGGATTGGTTCCAGATTCAAGGATCTGAGTTTCTGATACTACCCAAAAAGGGAGTAGCGCATAGTCCTCTAGCCTTTTCACTTTTAACCAAAACAAAGCAGACAGATTAATCTAACACACTAAGACTAAAATTATCTCACAAAGATCTATTATGTCAACCGCCTATGATCTATCAACCTCTCCGGAGAGAGAATGTATCAATCAAAAGTTGAAGACTCAAAAATCTATTAGAACGCAAGACAATCTCAGTACCTTCCCTACCTACAAGGGGATCCTTCGTCAAGAAGAGCTTCACATGAGTGAAAAAGTGAAAGAAGCCCACTCTCTCGAGATCATCCACAAATAGTGTTCATAGGGCCTATTTACTATGTGTAATAGATATGCAGAAAGCAAATATATGTTCATTTTATAGCCCAAAATGAAGTCTGTGATATGAAAGTGAGAAAAGTCACACAAGCTTGGCATGTGAGAGTTCATTTTATGTCCAAATCGAAGTGTTATCAGATCGTAGTAGAATACCTAAATTCCTCACAATGCGCTTAGTAAATTTTACCTATTTTAGCAATTTAGTTATGCTTTTCCCAATCAGACTAAGCAAATATCAGTCAAAAATAGAAGATCTCAATTGTTAGGGTTAGCTGTTAGTCCAAATCTAAAAATCAAATCTAAAAAACTACCAAAAATTATGAAATAAAAATTGAATCCTAGAATCAAAACTCGTACAATAATGGGTTACCTCCCAGACAATAATCTGGAAACTCATATGACAGTTGGTGTCTTACCAAATGACAATCTAGCTCTCAAATGATAATCCATAGTTGCTGAAATGAGCCTCGAAATCCTCAACTGTCATACAACAACCAGTAGCTTTTGGTATGACTTTTTGATAAAATTCATACAAAAAATGTATAGACAGAGAATGAAATTGTAGAATGGACCTGAAAATGATAGAAAAATAGATAGAAGTGAAATAGAAGAGATGGAAAACCGTTTCAAGGCCCCACGGTGGGTGCCAAAAATGTGTGTGTGAATGTGTACCTAGCTGCAGACACAACACTTCAGTAAAACATTAGAGGTTAGCGAAATCAAAATTTGCAAATAAATGAAACTATGCTAACCAAGTGATTTACTACCTTCTAGTAGGTGTGAGTATGATGTTCTCAGATTGAAATCAAGAGCAGTGACAATGCAACACCTAAACAAAGGATTTGAATGCAAAAGATAAAAGACTCTATGAATGTAGATTATTCTTGTATGCACCCTAAAATGGTCGCCTAGACTTTGGGCCCCCATTCAGCAATTTATCAAATCCTTGAATCAATATTTTCAAAAATCAACATTTTTCAAATTATATCATTTTCCTTGATCAAATCCTATTTCTATCATTTATTCGATTATTTTCTATGGGCTAACCATTTTATCCTAAAGTCTTTATTTATTTAAATGGAATTTCCTCCCCTTTTATTAAATAAAAAGCCCCCCACTTTTCCTCTTATCCTAAGTTGCACAAATAAAGCATTATTCTTATTTTATAAAAAGAAGAAAAGGCTTTTTTGTCTCATATGGACACAAAATTCAACTCTTATTTTCTCATTGGAGGATATTTGTGCACATGGATTGCTCCTCTTTCAAGATCCACCCTTGATTAAATCTTTTGCCTCTTAATCTCCATGGTCCATTCCTTTTCAATTCTTTTAAAAGGAGAGCTTTTTTCTCATTCTAGGATCCCAACTTTGAATACTAATCTTATGCTACAAGATTTTTTGAATACAATTCTTCTACTAACAGAACTGTCGCCCAGGCCTGCCAATGACTAATTTTGGTGCTTTCTTTGCAAGATTTGGATTTGTTTTCTTACTGGTTTTGACCTGCTATGTTAGGACAGAGATTCATTGATCAGGATTAAATTGGGAAAATACTAAAATCTAATTTTTCCAAAATTTCATATGTTTTAGTAAATTGCAATTTTGAGGGCCTTCAGTGCATTTCTGGGAAAAAATGGTGCATGGAAATAAGGATAGAACATCACTATTTCCAAAATTTGTTTCAAGATTATTTGAATACCTTTCCAACGCATCAAACGGTTCATAATTCAGAGCTAGGATGAGAAAGTTATTCCTTCTCCAAGTGGACCTAAATTTTATATATAGTTTTTTTGATAAATTTTCAGATTGTACTTGGTTTTTGATGCACTAATCTTTGCGGGGCTAACAAGTTGTGCTTGTAGGTGCTCTCATTGCTTGAATATTTTCCAAAAAGAATGCATGTCAAAGCTCCAAATGCATAAGGGCTACTAATTATTTTTGTAGGGCCGCCCAAAGCATAAAAACAAATCAAGTGCTTGTTTATTTCTTTCATTTTGAGTGTGGCATATACTAGTTGTTTCTTTTATTAGGCACTTAATATCTTGTTGTAGGAATCTTTTGGTGGTAGGAGAGTATGCTCTTCACCCTTGTGGTGAAACAGAAATCTTGACCCATCTTTGGATTTTGAAGGCAAGAGGGTAATTGAAGCTTTGCTTGGTGTGTTTGGGAGAAATTTTTGAGCTAGGAGAGTATGCTCTTCACCCTTGAGGTGAACCAAAAATCTTGAACCTCAAAGATTAATCCACTCTTTATTTAGTTTTATAATCCTTTGACGAGCCTGCTCTTGAGCAATCAAGAGGAATGACCCAAGTGGGGACAAGTTTTTCGCCGACTATTCCAACCCACTATAAACTCAAGGCTATTGAGGACACAAAACCTTAGTAGATGTAGTACTTGTCTTCACTTGATGTGAGTACTTGTGGGATTGTGACCATGAGGAAAATGTTGAGCAAGAATTCTTAAGGTACTCTTGTGGCCATGAGGTCTATTACTTTCCACAAGGTAAGGAGTCCCTTTGGGGAGCAAGAAGGGTATTACGAACGGAAGCCCTTACTAAGAACCATAGATAGAAGCCACCCTATTTTTTTGCTTAGCTTCTTGGTGCAAGGATTGATCCTAGTGGACTAACCCAGATCACCCCAAGATTACTCACCATCTGTGTTCCTTTGGTTGTGTCATTGGCACTTCCACGAAAAAGCTAATATCTATTGTGGGCAACCACTTTGTGTGAGGCAATGGTACATCAAGTGTGGGCCAAGTTGTTAAGTACTGAGCCTTTGTCTTTTTAGTCTAGTAAGTGTTTGAATTGTTCTCATTGTGATCTACCTGTGTAAACATTCTCAAACATCAAACAACAAGGTAGCATTCATAGGATTTTATTGCTTTGATATCACAATTGCTTGTCTTGGCAAGGATGCTTTTTCCCTTGTGCAAGTGTTTTATGACATGTTTGATCACCTACTATTTGAAAACTTGTCTGATTACTGCTAGTACTATGCTTGAAATCAAGAAATTCAACTTACCAAACTACAACTTTGACCAAATTGCCTTCAAAATTGAGATTTACACACTGTCTGGTCAATTATCATGCGACACTTCATTGCTGCACAACCATCACACTACTTGCCTAGATAATATTGCATACACTGCCAGGAAAATATCGCACTGCTTCTTATGAAATATCGCACTAGAAAATTGAATCACCTTGTTACTATGAGAACTATTGCATAGAGTTATTTTGTTGCCTCACAGTTGTCTGCAATTTGAAGTTGATTTGTGTCCTATTTCCAGTCTCCCTTGGTCGGTTCAGGTCAGATCTTAGGTGATATGACATGTTGCTCAACATTCAAATGAACTTAAATGGTATCAAGTCGCACAAAATGACTCTTGGTCTTCTTTCTTCCACATCTCCCTCTTCTTTCTAAACTCTTCACATCTTCTTGATTCTTTTCCTCTTATTATCTAGTCTACCTTCTTCTATTCATCTCTTCTATCTCTTCCATGCTTGATTTCTCCTCTTCCAAAACCATGAATTTCAACTATATTGCTATGGAACCTCTCTTGAAAATAGATGATCTTGAACACATTTCTCAATTCGAAGAGTATTATTCCTCCAAAAATCTCATGGGTGATAAATTTATGACAAAAATAAAAGAAAAATCGAGTGAATCGGATGCCTTTTCTAGGATCATAGACATGATTCTTTCACAACCTCCTTCTTCCAAAAATTTTTCATCTTCTAATTCTTCTCATTCTTCCTCATCTTCCAAGACTAACCATGACTCTTCTAGACATTATTCACATTCCCCATTATCCAAATCTTCTTCCTCCACTAGGTCTTCACTTTCCTCTTCTTCACAATCTCATTCCTCTTCTACTTCTCCCAAGAGTCTTATTCCTCATCTCAAGACATACCATAATGAGAAATATGATAGCCCTTGTGATACCTCTTCCACGAAGAGTGACACACCTGTCTTTGATGACTATGATGACTATGATGACTATGATGATGGAAAATGTAGTGATACCTATGACACCTCTATTCCTGAGAGTCCTCCTAGTCATGTGCTTGTGCTTACTAGAAATGGGTCGTCACATTGGATAGATCATGATGGTGATCCATATGATTCTGATTTTGAAAGAGACTTTGATGATTTTTGTGAACAATACCTAGATGATACATGTACTTCACTTGAGTAAGAGAAAGCTCACCATGCTGATTATAAGCATAAATACTATAAGAATGTCTCCTCTAAGAACTCTTATGTTGAAAATAAATATTACACTCTCAAGCAAGATTATGTTGATGATAGACCTTTGTCTTGTGATGGTTCCCTTCCATCCCCTACTTCCTCCAATACCCATACATTTCCTAAAGCTTCCAAGTCTTTCAAATCTTTCACAAATCCTTCATTCGACAGAAGTCCTAATACTTTTCATGCAGTTCCCTATAGTTATCCTCAAGGGATACCTCTTAAAGAAACTCAAGCTAACCTTCACTTGGCTGAAAATACTTTCAATAATGCTAAACATAAAGATCCTAAGCCCTTATAAGCTATAATGCCTAATTCAGCTAGTTCATCACCATCTCTTCCAAAGTCTTCCATACAATTCCAACATGCTTCCTTGTCCTTAGAAGTGGCTCCATGTCAAGAGGACTCTAAAAATAAAGAAAAGAACATAAAGAAAGATCAAGATCAAGAACCCTCCATGCAATCCAATTCTTTTCATGATGTCTCTTATCTGTTTCATGGTCCTTTTGATCCTCTATGCCCTTCCTCATTCATTCCACCATGTCTTAAGTCTTTCCCTAAGCAATATCAAGCTACTACTTATGTTGTTGAGCTTACTTATAATCAAAATAACCTTACTACACTTGCACTTTCCAAAGATGATACTTCCATTAAGGTTATTAAAAATAGTGTTGTTACTTCTAATGTTAAGCCTATCAAAGATCAAGAAGCTCCTTGTCAAGATCAAAGCTTCCCATCTTCTTGTTCTACCACTCCATGTTCACTTCCACTTTCTACTCTTTCTAAGTCTTTTCAAGCTTCAAACAATCCTATCAAAGAAGTTTCTCCTATTCAAGATGTTCATGATCCTATTGCAAATCCTAATGCTCACTCTAAAGATGTTGATGTCCTTGATTGTCATATAGATGTTGATGAACTTATTGATTATCCTTTTGTATCTTCCACATCCATCCTTGGACCTCCTCCACCAATACTAAGGGCTTCATGTCTTCCTTCCATCTTAGGCCCTTATGTAAATTCACTTTCCCCTCCTAACTCTCCTAATTTGTCATCCATCTTGGGTCCTTACATCCTACATCTCCTATCTTTCCTCAAGATCAACATAGATGCATACCCTTGAATCCTTTTCATCCATCCACACATGTAAACCAGTCATATCCTCCTTCTTCCACAAGTCCCAAGTCTTTTGGAACTAACTTGAATATTCAATACAAGAAAAAGAAGCAATACAAGAATCCATCAAAAAAAGAAGATCACCATGTCTCCTCTAATCGACATGGAGGCATAAAGTCAAAAGAGATATCTAAGAAGAAAACTACAAAACAAGTATGGGTTCCAAAATCTAGCATTGAAGATATTCTCTCTAAATCATCAAAAACAAAATGACAAGCCTACAGCTATATGGATTCTAAAGTCTCTCTTCAAAGAGTCTGATGTTGAGCAAAAAGTGAACTTGACATTCAAGCTTCCACAGGCTTCCACTTCATCTTCTTCCAAAAACATTCTTCCATTCCATGCGCCTAAACAGCAACTTCTTCTATCCATTCACCATATTCCTTCATGTATTCCTTCATTCACGTTTCCTTCATCCTCTTACCACCCTTCAAGGTGTGTGTTGATGTTGAACTTGCCTTCATTTCCATCTACCCTTTCACAATCCTTGCATTCATTATCCTTCTACCTTCTATCCTTTTTCCTCATTTTCCTATTCCTCCTATCTTTCAACCTCACTTGCTTTACATAAAACATTATCCTCCATTTCTCTCTTCCATCTTCCTTTCCCTATCAACATCTTTGAGCATATCATTTTGAATCATTGGCATATCATGGTTTATACTTTCAAGGAGCATTATCTAAAAAGATTGCCTTCTTCCAAAAAATAGAAAAAAATAAAAAATAAAAAATAAAAAATTTGAAAATGTGCCTTGGTGGAAACCTAGAAATAGGTGCCTTGGTAGCAAAATTAAAGAGAAATAAATTTGTCCTATCATGAAAACCAGCCCCTTGTGGTGCCTTGGATAAGTACCGTGATGAAAACCTGGCAATCAGGCATCATGCATAGTTCTTCTACATATTTCATCCACTTTGTCTTCTCTCTTTGATCTTGACAATGTTGACCTATACACGAACATTTGGTTGTCTTGTGAGCTACCTTACGATGATCTTACTTTCATTCCATTCATGTTTAGCCTTCATATTTATTTTCCTCCATTTATTCTAGCCTTTCACTATCCTTTTCCCCTTTGGTCTTGATCTAATTAAAAAAGAGTAAAACACGATGCTATGAAGCCTCTTGACATGTCTACTCCTTTGGACTGCATCCTTTCCTTCTTTTGCATTCTGCTTTTGTGACTTATCCTATGATGGCCTTTCATTGCTTTTCCAAATGTGCTTTGCATGACATTTTTTTCCCTAGCTTGGGTACTCTTGAGGAGTTTTCCATTGAGAATTTCTTCCCTTCATTCTCCTTCATTCTCTTGTCTTCCATCTCTTTCACTAGCTTTCTATTCCCTCTTGTCCTCCACCTTGCTAGAAATTGGGACTACAGAATGTGATCTTGCTTGGGAATTTGATGCACATTCTATCTGGGGGCATCCTTTGTACATATCTATTGATCCTAAAAACATTCCAAAAAAATTCATATATGATGCTAAAAAAATCCTAAAAAGCATATAAAGTCCTGAAAAAATAAAATAAAAATCAAAAAATCAAAAAAATTCAAAAAAATAGAAAAAATGCCTTGGTGAAAACCTGGAAACGGTCGCCTTGGTAAAAAAAATACAAAAAAAAATCAAAAAATCAAAAAATCTCCAAGTGGTGAAAACTTGGAAACGGACACTACTTGAGGCCTTTACACCATTGTTTCTTAGCATGCATCCTCGACACTTAGCCTTTCTCCATTTTGCCTTGTCCTCATTGCCTTGGTTTGGAATTGGTCTTTTTCTTTGTTTAGGGGGCATAATTGTGTTAGCTTTGGTCTCTAGGATGCATTGGTCTTTAGGACATCTTACAAATGGTGTTTTTCAACACCACCCCAAACTATGTTTTTCAACACTACCCTAGGGTCAAGTGTTTCTCAACACTTATCAGATATCTTACCTGTAGTCTAGCATGATATGATATTTTCCACTGGAAGATGGGATACTCAAGTTTTGACTCTATGACCTACACACACGCACTTAAATGCTCGACTCACTGAGACTTGTTTGACTTTATTCCTTTATGTGCTGTCTATGATAATTTCTTTGATGAGTGTTCTCTCCCTAATAGTTTTCGATGATGCTGAGCTAGAAGACTAGGGGCGTGAGGACATGTTTTATTATTTTTTCTACTTGTGGGTATATTTTGTTGGTCCTAAATGTCATTAGCATTTATGCTTGTTCCACTTGACATTAGGATCTACAAGGTATTATCCTTGACTATTTTCACAAGTGCATACTTATAGTCATCTTGACTTTCCTTGTGTCTTGATGCAATTATAATCTTTCCATATTAAACTTAGAAAATCTCACTGCACTAGTCATCTTGACTTATATGTCTTTGGTGCCTAGGTGGGATTCCCACATATCTATCTGATATAGATCATATTTAGATTCACATAGTCATCTTAGTGTGCATTGTATGATCTTGCAACGGTACCAATAATGCTTGATGATGAATATTAGAGTCTAATGGCTTTGTGACCTTGCAAGTAAACCACTTTTCATAGTAGCTTGCATTCTTAAGTTCATGTTAGTTTAGTTTTGCATCTTCCATATGGAGAGAGCTCTGCTTTCATCTTTCATGGAATTCTCGGTCAATTGTGCTCACCTTTCACTTCTTCCTGATCATGTCTTCCACTTCTTTTCTTTCATATCACATCATTTTCTATTCATTTCGGGATTGAAATTGAAATCCAAGTTCATCTTGATAGTCAAAATTGCATTTCAAAACTTTCCCCTTCTTCTGCATATTTGGCTGACCATTTGAGGCCTGATCCTTTGATCTTTGTTGGGACATCTTTATTTCTTCATCCCCATCTCTTTCAACCTTCTAGTCTTTCATTCACTTTCATTCGATTCATCTCTCTGAGGTTTGACTTTATTTTTTATCCTATATCTTTCTCAATCAAACCTAGTCAAACTGGGGCATGTCTTCACTGCTTGATGGTTACCCTATCATCTTTCACCTTCGATTATGATTCCTAGTGATTTGATCAGATTTATCAATTTACTATTTCTCCTCTACCTGATTTCAATTTCCATTCTGAGGGGGCAGTACCTATCAGTTTCAATCCTTGATTCAACATTATCAATCAAACCTTGCTTGAGATCCTTATATCTTATTTGAAACTTGACAATTTCCTATTCATAGGTATGTTGGTCTTGTCTTTCAACTTATATTTGTCAGCTTATGCTTATCTTTTTCCTGATGTGTTCCCATCCGTCAAACACACATCTGGGTTATTTTGTGATCTCGAATCGATCTCACATTTCAATTCCATTCTTTGACCACATGTGATCCCAAATCAATCTCACATTAGTCAAAGAGGGGAAAATGTATGCACCCTAAAATGGTCACCTAGACTTTGGGCCCCCATTCAGCAATTTATCAAATCCCTGAATCAATATTTTTAAAAATCAACATTTTTCAAATTATATCAATTTCCTTGATCAAATCCTATTTCTATCATTTATTCAATTATTTTTTATGGGCTAACCATTTTATCCTAAAGTCTTTATTTATTTAAAATGAATTTCCTCCCCTTTTATTAAATAAAAAGCCCCCCACTTTTCCTCTTATCCTAAGTTGCACAAATAAAGCATTATTCTTATTTTATAAGGAGAAGAAAAGGCCTTTTTATCTCATATGGACACAAAAGTCAACTCTTATTTTCTTATTGGAGGATATTTGTGCACATGGATTGCTCCTCTTTCAAGCTCCACCCTTGATTAAATCTTTTGCCTCTTAATCTCCATGGTCCATTCCTTTTCAATTCCTTTAAAAGGAGAGCTCTTTTCTCATTCTAGGATCCCAACTTTGAATACTAATCTTATGCTACAAGATTTCTTGGAGAATTTTGGAGCTTTGGAGATCTTCATGCATTTATCTTTCATTCTTGCATTCTTAGCTTAAGCTTTCATGGCATCTAGCTTAGTTTCCTTTATGCTCTAGATTATCTCACAGAGCTTAATTAGCAAGGATTTGTAATACGTTCATTTCCATAGCCTAGCTTGCATCTTCATTCTTAGCATAGTTTCATTGCATTTCCATTGTTGATTCTTGAGGATATTAGCATTCTTTCCCTTGTCTCTTTGAATCTCCCATTGTGTGGTTTACTAGCAAGGTTGCATGCTTCAATAGCTCTAGCTGAGAGCACCATCAGTATCCTTGTGACTCCATGCCTAGGGAGCTCTAGGTCACTTTCTCAAGGTTTACCATTCATGGATTCTCTTGGAAGTAATGACTTAGAGAAGTGCACTATTTAGTTTCCCATTCCAATGCATCAAATAGTTCATAATTCAGAGCTAGGATGAGAAATTTATGCCTTCTCCAAGTCATGACTTTATGTTTATCAAGAGTGATTTATGTTTTTTCTCATGCACCCTCAAGCCCTGAATTTCTATAAAATCAAGGAGAACTCTTTTCTCATTCTAGGATCCCAACTTTAAATACTAATCTTATGTTGTAGGATTTCTTGGAGGCTTTGGAGCTTTTGGAGATCTTTATGCATTTAGCTTTCATTCTTGCATTCTTAGCTTAAGCTTTCATGGCATCTAGCTTAGTTTCCTTTATGCTCTAGATTAGCTCATGTAGCTTAATTAGCAAGGATTTGTAATACTTTCATTTCCATAGTCTAGCTTGCATCTTCATTCTTAACATAGTTGCATTGCATTTCCATTGTTGATTCTTGAGGATATTGGCACTCTTGCCCTTGTCTCTTTGAATCTCCCATTGTGTGGTTTACTAGCAAGGTTGCATGCTTCAATAGCTATAGCTGATAGCACCATCAACATCCTTGTGACTCCATGCCTAGGGAGCTCTACGTCACTTTCTCAAGGTTTCTCATTCATGGATTCTCTTAGAAGTAATGACTTAGAGAAGTGCACTATTTAGTGTGTACAATTCTATATTTTTGTATTTTCTATTCAATAATATGAAATGTGTATGATTTTGAGCTAGATGAATGAAATTGAATGTAGATTTAATCTAAGAATGATATGAATGAATATGAATGCTATGATATAAAAGCTATGTAAAACTGTGACCAACAATGAAAGATCTCACAAATCATCTTTCGCAAGTGCTTAACCCTTCAATCGCCAATTCGCCAAAGTAATTGTGCAAATTTGAGTGTTTATAATTATGAAGACCTGAGCCTCGATTTTATAGAAATTCAGGGCTTGAGGGTGCATGAGAAAAAACATATATCACTCTTGATAAACTCAGGTTGATTTTTCAGTTATCAGGAAATGACTTTGGTTTCTTATTTGAGAAAGTTATGACTTTAGCAAGCTCTAGGTCACTTTCTCAAGGTTTCACATTTCTATTCTCTTGGAAATAGCGATGTTCATTTTTGGTTTCCCATTCATGGATATCGCATGCACTACCTGGAAAATATCACACTGGAAAATTGTATCACCCTGTTACTCTGAGAACTATCGCACAGAGTTATTTTGTTGCCTTGCAGTTGTCTACAATTTGAAGCTAATTTGTGTCCTATTTCCAGTCTCCCTTGGTTGGTCCAGGTCAAATCTTAGGTGCTATGACATGCTGCTCAACATTCAAATGAACTTAACTGGTATCAAGTTGCACAAAATGACTCTTGGTCTTCTTTCTTCCACATCTCCCTCTTCTTCCTAAACTCTTCACGTCTTCTTGATTCTTTTCCTCTTATTATCTAGTCTAACTTCTTCTATTCATCCCTTTTATCTCTTCCATGCTTGATTTCTCCTTTTCCAAAACCATGAATTTCAACTATCTTGCTATGGAACCTCTCTTGAAAATAGATGATCTCGAACTCATTTCTCAATTCGAAGAGTATTATTCCTCCAAAAATCTCATGGGTGATAAATTTATGACAAAAATAAAAGAAAAATAGAGTGAATTAGATGCCTTTTCTAGGATCATAGACATGATTCTGTCATGACCTCCTTCTTCTAAACATTTTTCATCTTCTAATTCTTCTCATTCTTCCTCATCTTCCAAGTCTTACCATGACTCTTCTAGACATTATTCGCAGTCCCCATTATCCAAATCTTCTTCCTCCACTAGGTCTTCACTTTCCTCTTCTTCAAAATCTCATTCCTCTTCTACTTCTCCCAAGAGTCTTATTCCTCATCTCAAGACATACCATGATGAGAAATATGATAACCCTTGTGATACCTCTTCCACAAAGAGTGACACACCCATCTTTGATGACTATGATGATTATGATGACTATGATGATGGAAAATGTAGTGATACCTATGACACCTCTATTCCTAAGAGTCCTCCTAGTCGTGTGCTTGTGCTTACTGGAAATGGGTCGTCACATTGGATAGATCGTGATGGTGATCCATATGATTTTGATTTTGAAAGAGACTTTGATTATTTTTGTGAACAATACCTAGATGATACATATACTTCACTTGAGTAAGAGAAATCTCACCATGCTGATTATAAGCATAAATACTATAAGAATCTCTCCTCTAAGAACTCTCATGCTGAAAATAAAGATTACACTCTCAAGCAAGATTATGTTGATGATATACCTTTATCTTGTGATGGTTCCCTTCCATCCCCTACTTCCTCCAATACCCATACATTTCCTAAAGCTTCCAAGTCTTTCGAATCTTTCACAAATCCTTCATTTGAGAGAAGTCCTAATACTTTTCATACAGTTCCCTATAGTTATCCTCAAGGGCTACCTCTTAAAGAAACTCAAGCTAACCTTCACTTGGCTGCAAATACTTTCAATAATGCTAAACCTAAAGAGCCTAAGCCTTTATACGCTACAATGCCTACTTCATCTAGTCCTTCACTATCTCTTCCAAAGTCTTCCATACAATTCCAACATGCTTCCTTGTCCTTAGAAGTGGCCCCATGTCAAGAGGACTCTAAAAATAAAGAAAAGAACATAAAGAAAGATCAAGATCAAGAACCCTCCATGTCATCCAATTATTTTCATGATGTCTCTTATCCATCTCATGGTCCTTTTGATCCTCTACACCCTTCCTCATTCATTCCACCATGTCTTAAGTCTTTCCCTATGCAAGATCAAGCTACTACTTACGTTGTTGAGCTTATTGATAATCAAAATAACCTTACTACACTTGCGCTTTCCAAAGATGATACTTCCATTAAGGTTATTAAAAATAGTGTTGTTACTTCCAATGTTAAGCCTATCAAAGATCAAGAAGCTCCTTGTCAAGATCAAAGCCTTCCATATTCTTGTTCTACCACTCCATGTTCACTTCCACTTTCAACTCTTCCTAAGTCTTTTCAAGCTTTGAACAATCCTATCAAAGAAGTTTCTCCTATTCAAGATGTTCATGATCCTATTGCAAATTTTAATGCTCACTCTAAAGATGTTGATGTCCTTGGTTGTCATATATATGTTGATGAACTTATTGATTATCATTTTGTATCTTCCACGTTCGTCCTTGGACCTCCTCCACCAATACTAAGGGTTGCATGTCTTCCTTCCATCTTAGGCCCTTATGTACCTTCACTTTCCCCTCCTAACTCTCCTAATTCATCATCCATATTAGATCCTTACATCCCTCCATCTCCTATCTTTCTTCAAGATCAACATAGATGCATACCCTTGAATCCTTTTCATCCATCCACCCATCTAAACCAATCATATCCTCCTTCTTCCACAAGTCCCAAGTCTTTTGGAAGTAATTTGAATGTTCAATACAAGAAAAAGAATCAATACAAGAACCCATAAAAAAAAAAAAGATCACCATGTCTCCTCTAATCAACATGGAGGCATAAAGTCAAAAGAGATATCTAAGAAGAAAACTACAAGACAAGTATGGGTTCCAAAATCCATCATTGAAGATATTCTCTCTAAATCATCAAAAAGAAATGAAAAGCCTATGGCTATATGGATTCCAAATTCTCTCTTGAAAGAGTCTGATGTTGAGCAAAAAGTGAATTTGACATTCAAGCTTCCAAAGGCTTCCGCCTCATCTTTTTCCAAAAACATTCTTCCATTCCATGTGCCTGAACCGCAACCTCTTTTATCCATTCACCATATTCCTTCATTCACATTTTCTTTATCCTCTCACCTCCCTTCAAGGTGTGTGTTGATGTTGATCTTGTCTTCCTTTCCATCTACCCTTTCACAATCCTTCCATTCATTATCCTTATACCTTCTATCTTTTTTCCTCATTTAACTATTCCTCCTATCTTCCAACCTCACTCGCTTTACATAAAACCTTATCCTCTATTTTTTTTATCTTCCATCTTCATTTCCCTATCAACATCTTAGAGCATATCATTTTGAATCCTTGACATATAATGGTTTATCCTTTCAAGGAGAATTATCTAAAAAGCTTGCCTTCCTCCAAAAATAAAAAAATTCAAAAAATAAAAAATAGAAAAATTCAAAAAGAAAAAAAAATGAAAAAATTGAAAATGTGCCTTGGTGGAAACTTGAAAATAGGCACCTTGGTAGCAAAATTAAAGAGAAATAAATTCATCCTATGGTGAAAACCACTCCCTTATGGTACCTTGGATAAGTACCATGATGAAAACCTGGCAATCAGACATCATGCGTAGTTCTTCTCCATATTTCATCCACTCTATTTTTTCTCTTTGATCTTGACAATGTTGACCTATACACAAACATTTGGCTATCTTGTGAGCTACCTTATGATGATCTTACTTTCATTCCATTCATGTTTAGCCTTCATATTTATTTTCCTCCATTTATTCTATCATTTCTCTATCATTTTCCCCTTTGGTCTTGATCTAATTAAAAAAGAGTAAAACACAATGCTATGAAGCCTCTTGACATGTCTACTCCTTTGGACTGCATCCTTTCCTTATTTTGCATTACGCTTTTGTGACTTATCCTATGCTAGCCTTTCATTGCTTTTCCAAATGTGCTTTGCATGACATTTTTTTCCCTAGCTTGGGTACTCTTGAGGAGTTTTCCATTGAGGATTTCTTCCCTTCATTCTCCTTCATTCTCTTGTCTTCCATCTCTTCCACTATCTTGCTATTCCCTCTTGTCCTCCACCTTGCTAGAAATTGGGACTACACGGTGTGATCTTGCTTGGGAGTTTGATGCCTATTCTGTCTGGGGGCATCCTTTGTACATATCTATTGATCCTAAAAACATTCCAAAAAAATTCATATATGATGCTAAAAAAATCCTAAAAAGCATATAAAGTCCTAAAAAAATACAAAAAAATCAAAAAATGCAAAAAATTCAAAAAAATAGAAAAAGTGCCTTGGTGAAAACCTAGAAACAGGTGCCTTGGTAGCAAAAATATAAAAAAAATTGAAAAAACCAAAAAATTTCCAAGTGGTGAAAACCTAAAAATAGGTGCTACTTGAGGCCTTTACACCCTTCTTTCTTAGCATGTGTCCTCGACACTTAGCCTTTCTCCATCATCCCTTGACCTTGTTGCCTTGGTTTGGAATTGGTCTTTGTCTTTGTCTAGGGAGCATAACTATGTTAGCTTTGGTCTCTAGAATGTGTTGGTCTTTAGGACATCTTACAAACGGTGTTTTTCAACACCACCCCAAACTGTGTTTTTCAACACTACCCTAGCATCAAGTGTTTCTCAACACTTATCTAATATCTTACCCGCAGTCTAGCATGATATGATATTTTCCACTGGCAGATGCGATACTCGAGTTTTGACTCTATGACCTACACACGTGCACTTAAATGCTTGACTCGCTGAGACTTGGTTGACTTTATTTCTTTGTGTGCTGTCTATGATGATTTCTTTGATGAGTGTTCTCTCCCTAATAGTTTTCGATGATGCTGAGCTAGAAGACTAGGGGCGTGAGGACATGTTTTATTGCTTTTTCTACTTGTGGGTATATTTTGTTGGTCCTAACTATCGTTAGCATTTATGCTTGTTCCACTTGACATTAGAGTCTACAAGGTATTATCCTTAACTATTTTCACAAGTGCATACTTATAGTCATCTTGACTTTCCTTGTGTCTTGATGCAATTATAATCTTGCCATATTAAACTTAGGAGATCTCACTACACTAGTCACCTTGACTTATATGTCTTTGGTGCCTAGGTGGGATTCCCACATATCTATCTGATATAGATCATATTCAGATTCACAATCATCTTAGTGTGCATTGTATGATCTTGTGACGCTACCAATAATGCTCGATGATGAATATTAGAGTCTAATGGCTTTGTGACCTTGCAAGTAAACCACTTTTCATAGTAGCTTGCATTCTTAAGTTCATGTTAGTTTAGTTTTTCATCTTGCATATGGAGAGAGCTTTGCTTTCATCTTTCGTAGACTTCTCGGTCAACTGCGCTCACCTTCTGCTTCTTCCTAATCATGTCTTTCACTTCTTGTCTTTCATATCACATTGTTTTCTATTCATTTCAGGATCAAAATTGAAATCTGAGTTCATCTTGATAGTCAAAATCACATTTCAAAACTTTCCCCTTCTTCTGTGTAGTTGGCTGACTGTTTGAGGCTTGATCCTTCAATCTTTGTTGGGGCATCTTTATTTCTTCATCCCCATCTCTTTCAACCTTCTAGTATTTCATTCACTTTCATTCAATTCATCTCTCTGAGGTTTGACTTCATTTTTTATCCTATATCTTTATCAGTCAAACCTAGTCAAATTGGGGCATGTCTTCACTGCTTGATGGTTATCCTATCATCTTTCATCTTCGATTATGATTTCTAGTGACTTGATCAAGTTTATCAATTTTTTGTTTCTCCTCTATCTGATTTTGATTTCAATTTCGAGGGGGCAGTACCTATCATCTTCAATCCTTGATTCAGCTTTATCAATTGAACCTTGCTTGAGATTGTTATCTCTTATTTTGAGACTTGAAAATTTCCTATTTACAGGTGAGTTGGTCTTGTCTTTCATCTTATCTTTGTCAGCTTATGCTTATCTTTGTCCTAATGTGTTCCCATCTGTCGAACACACGTCTGGGTTGTTTTGTGATCCCAAATCGATCTCACATTAGTCAAAGAGGGGCAAATGTATGCACCCTAAAATGGTCGCCTAGACTTTGGGCCCCCATTCAGCAATTTATCAAATCCCTGAATCAATATTTTCAAAAATCAACATTTTTCAAATTATATCTATTTCTTTGATCAAATCCTAGTTCTACCATTTATTTGATTATTTTCCATGGGCTAACTATTTTATCCTAAGTCTTTATTTATTTAAAAGGAATTTTCTCACCTTTTATTAAATAAAAAGCCCCCACTTTTCCTCTTATCTTAAGTTGCACAAATAAATCATTATTCTTATTTTATAAAAAGAAGAAAAGGTCTTTTTGTCTCATATGGACACAAAGGTCAACTCTTATTTTCTCATTGCAAGATATTTGTGCACATAGATTGCTCCTCTTTCAAGCTCCACCCTTGATCAAATCTTTTGCCTCTTAATCTCCATGGTCCATTCATTTTCAATTCTTTTAAAAGGAGAGCTCTTTTCTCATTATAGGATCCCAACTTTGAATACTAATCTTATATTGCAGGATTTCTTGGAGACTTTGGAGCTTTTGGAGATCTTCATGCATTTATCTTTCATTCTTGCATTCTGAGCTTAAGCTTTCATGGCATCTAGCTTAGTTTCCTTTATGCTCTAGATTAGCTCACATAGCTTAATTAGCAAAGATTTGTAATACTTTCATTTTCATAGCCTAGCTTGCATCTTCATTCTTAGCATAGTTGCATTGCATTTCCATTGTTGATTCTTGAGGATATTGGCACTCTTGCCCTTGTCTCTTTGAATCTCCCATTGTGTGGTTTACTAGCAAGGTTGCATGCTTCAATAGCTCTAACTGAGAGTACCATCAACATCCTTGTGACTCCATGCCTAGGGAGCTCTAGGTCACTTTCTCAAGGTTTCCCATTCATGGATTCTCTTGGAAGTAATGACTTAGAGAAGTGCACTATTTAGTGTGTACAATTCTATATTTTTGTATTTTCTATGCAATAATATGAAATGTGTATGATTCTAAGCTAGATGAATGAAATTGAATGCAGATTTAATCTAAGAATGATATGAATGAATATGAATGCTATGATATAAAAACTATGTAAAACTATGACCAACAATGAAAGATCTCACAAATCACTTGTCGCAAGTGCCTAATCTTTGAATCGCCAATTCGCCAGAGTAATTGTGCAAATTTGAGTGTTTATAATTATGAAGAGCTGAGCCTTGATTTTATAGAAATTCAAGGCTTGAGGGTGCATGAGGAAAAACATAAATCACTCTTGATAAACTCAGGTCGATTTTTGTGTTATCAAGAAATCAGAGATAATAAACTCTCAAAAATCATGTAAAAATAGTGTTTAACTCAAAATAGAGTTTTAGATCAAATTTCAACTCATCATCAGATGTTGAGTTTCAATTTTAAAATTGATTGTTAATTTCTAGTTGCCTGCTTTTCTGATTGTGCATGATTTATTTTGAATTAATTTAAAAATAAAGTGATTTATTCTCAACTTAACTGATTTTTTGAATTAAAACAATTGATTTATGGGTTAATCAATTATTAAATCAAACTTTATTCAAAAACTATATTATTAAATATTGACAATTGACATGAATTAATTAAATAAGAATTTAATCAATTAGTCATGAGATTTTAGATTTATTGTCAAAATGAAATAATACAATTTAGGAATAAATTTAATTTAATTTAATTAAACAATTAAGTGGTAGTAATAAATCTGATTAATTAAATATTCAAAATATTCATTTAATCAAACTATAGGATAAATAGGATTTATCGCCAAATAATTATTAAATTAAAGATAATTAGGATAATTAGGATAAATAAGAATATTGCTAGGAATATTCCCCAATGCAGAATTTAGGATAAAATCAATTATGATTCGATAATGTGCAGATTTGCCTTTGGTTAAGACTTCGATGTCGATTTCATTCGAATTGAAGATGTAGGAGGTTAATGAACCTATAGCCCATTTTTGGAGTATTACAGACTGCATTCATATCTAATAAGAATTGGATTTTTTAGAACAAGTGACAATAATTATTTGTATTTGAAAAGTGAAACTGATGATAAGATTCTTATTGGTGAAATATCTGTTGATGATATCATATTTGGAGGGAATGATAACCTATGCAAATATTTTGCTGTTGAAATGAGGAAAGAATTTGAAATGTCAATGTTTGGTGAGATTAATTTTTTCTTAGATTGCACATATTACAATAGACTGAAGGGATATACATCACACAATCAAAACACATCAAAGAAGTATTGAAGACATCTAATATGGAAGATTCAAAACTAGTCGGTACACCTATGGTCACCGGATGCAAGCTGACAAAAGATGACAAGACAACTGAGGTAAATCAAACTGTGTATAGATCACTGATTGGAAAATTTATGTATGTTGTGCATAGTAGACTAGATATTGCACTTGCAGTTGGAATGGTAGCTAGATTCTTTTCTAATCCTAAAGAATCACACATTACTATTGTGAAAAGAATTTTGAGATACTTGAAAAACACTGAAAACTATGGTTTGTGGTATAAGAAAGAAGGCAATTTTGAATTGAAAGTTTATACTGATGTTGTTTGGGCTGGAAACATTGATGATAGAAAAAAAACTATTGGTGGAGCATTCTTTTTGTGAGAAAGATTTGTTACTTGGATAAGTAATAAATAAGGATGCATTTCTCAGTCTACTACAGAAGCAGAATATGTTGCGGCTACTACTAATTGTTCAAATATTGCATGGATAAAACAACTTTGGGAAGGTATGAATAAGGAGATCATTGATCCAGTAATAATTTATTTGTGATAAAATAGGTGCAATTAATATTTCAAAGAATCCAGTGATGCATGCAAAGACAAAGCATATATCTATTAAGTATCACTAAATGAGGGAAAAGAAAAGAAAGTCAGATTGGAGTATGTGAAATCACAAGAATAACTTGTTTATATATTTACTAAGCCTTTATCAAAGGACACATTTAAATACTTGAGAAGTAGACTAGGGGTCCATCCCCTATCTAACAATCACTAAGGTGAGAAGAGGTTGTATCAACCTGTACTTTATCAAAATATCTAATGATGTTGATGCATATTGTTCACACTTTGGGTTTCCTAAGCTTGTGAAAGATGGAAGACAAGCTGAAATAGCATATCAGTACATACAAGGTACTAGAATCTAAATCAAACAACAAAAATATTGATTTGGCTATGAAAGAGCTTATTATTTTCTTTTTGGCATTGTTGTCAAAGGGAGAGAATGAATCAATGAAATATATATTTGCAAGGAGATGATTGCATGAAGTAAGGGAGAGAATGAAAGAGAGATATCAGTTAGAATTGAAGCTAACTGAAAGGGAGAGTATTGATGTTGTGTAGTGATTAAACATATTAAATGTATAAGCTAGGGAGAGCTCACCGAGTTATAGAATTTACATACACAAATTTGTAGATAGATGTTTGGTATTCTATGGTATATTTCATATTGTGTTGCCATCAATGCCAAAGGGAGAGATTGATAGACTACAACTAATTGAATATCTTAAGGAATAGTTTAAAAACTGATTGGATACTTCAAACTAATTGAATATATTAAGGAATAGTTTGACAATTGATTGGATACTTCAAAGACAGTGATTGATGATCACTGAGCTACAAAGGTATATGTGATACATTAAATTAGTTATTATATTGTCATTGATGTCAACTAGTTTTGACTGTACTTATCATGTTAGTTACAAACATCCGAAGAAGGAAATAATGGTGAATTAATGAGATATTAACATGAAGATGAGATGTATGAGAAAGATATGGATATGGTATTCATTGGGTAACTTATTGATGAGTCTATGACATTATGTTGGTGATTTTATTGTATTACATAATTTTTTTATGGATTGAAGATCAAGAATGAACAATTTTATGTGGTCAATAAATGAAGAACTTAGTATATGTAATACCCCAAAATTGGCACCTTATAATTTCAATCAATTTTGGTGTATTTTTTTCAATTTTACATCATTAAAGTCTTATTTTACTAGGCAATTTTCTCTCTCCTACCTGACTTTATTTGACTTGGTGTCAATTGCAAAAACCGTAAATTGTATTAATCTCACACTATAATTAATTCTTAAGTATTTGACTTTATTAGCTAAATAAACCCTATGATAAATTGATTTAATTCTAAAGTCCTAAGTATTTTAAATTAAATTAAACTCGCCCCCTTTAGCTAATACACATAAAAAGAAATTAATATTATTTGGTTATTTGAATGGATTATCTTATTTGGATTTAATAATTCAAATTATTCGAAGGGTCACCCATATGTGGAAATAATTCATTCTTTGAATTAAATAATCCTTCAATATTTGTCTCAATTGGAAATGAAGAGTCGACCGTTTCATTTCAAGAAACTCTTCATCCTCTCTCCCAGATTTTCTATATTATGAACCTTCTTCCTCATTCAAAAAAAAGGCAATTATGAGAGTATCTAAACTATAGTCAAATTTAGTCTCAATTATTTCATACTTTCAAGCTTTTATTACATAATTAGATCAATTTCCATTTCTAGTTAATTGCATTCCCATATTAAACTAGTTTTCTTATTGTTATTAGCTTGATTCTCATATTTCTTTCAAGTTCCTAGATTGAATTTGCACTTCATCCTTAGATTAATTGTATCTTCATCTTAGAATAATTGCAATTTGTTTATCTTTCAAGCTTTCAAAAATCCTTCATATTAGCTTGGTCTTTTAGTTGTTGGCTCTCATTCTGAGAGTAATTCAAACACCCCAACTAATTAGGAGGCAATAGGTCGAATTGATAGAATCTTACGAATTGAGTAATTAATACTCATTTTTATGATTCGATGATCGAGCAATGACTATGTTATGTATATGGTTTGATTAGAGGTCCACGTTCAGCTATAACATTCTGGCACCCACCGTGGGGCAAAAAAAATCATTTCTGACCTCACTCTTGAATTTTTCTGATAAGGAATTTGAACTCTATCGTGCATCTGTACCTCACTGTGTATGAAATTTTGTGTGAGATTTCAGAGCATTTTGTGTGAAGATTTTCTCCCAGTAGCATTATGTCGTGCAAAGAAACACTTTCTCACGTAGGTCTTTTTATTTTCTCACGCGCAGCGCTATACTTTCTCACACAAAGATCTTTTGTCAGTCATTTAAATTTTCCAGATTTTGCAATTTACTGTTACTTTTCCTGACATTTACTTTCTGCTATTGATTTCATATTTCTAATTTCTACTATAGCATAATAGTGATCTGTAGGTCGCTTGTTGAAGATCATAAAAACTTGCTAAAAGTTTGCTTGCAGGATGGTTGTCGAAGATCATTTAAAATGTTGTGCTTGGTTACTATTTTTCATTCACATAGTATAATTAGGGCTTTGTTAAAATTTCTTAAGGGTCTTGATAGCAAAGTAGGGGAATAGGCTCTTCATTACATGGAAGTGATGCCCATGAATGAAACCGAGACTTGGATGTTGCTAGAATGATGGATACCTGGGGAAGCAAAGTAAGGTAGTGAATCTTTAGCACATCTACTTGTTAGGGGATTATGCTCTTCTCTCTTTGAGAGAACTAGAAACCCAAAAGCTTGTGGATTTGGTGGAGTGAAACTAACTCGGTGATGAATATGCTTGATGTGTTTGGGTAAGGTGAAGAGGTAGAGAAGTATGCTCTTCTCTCTTTGAGAGAATCAAAAAATCCAACCCTCGAATCCAAGCCAAGTTGTGTCACCTTTAGAGGGCCTACTAGAAGTTGAACCTCCAGGAACGACCCAAGTGATTACGCACCTATTGCCGGTGATTCCACCTCACTATAATAATAAAAAATTTGTTGAGTCTAAAGACTCCAAAACCATGTTAACTTCCTTCTCTTGATTTCAACTATCATCTTTAGAAGGCTTCATCTGTTGTACTGAGTGGCGCCGCTCCTAGCCCTGCTTGTGGGGGTGTATGACTTTTAGGTGTTGGTATGGTTACGAGGCCCTAGCCCTGTATCAGGGGCACTGAAGGTTAGTTTCCAACTAAAAACTTTCCTTAGTTAGTTTTCTACCTAAATCACCTCCGAAAGGAGACATAATCTTTGCGCAGGGAGGGGGAAGAATCTCTCCCATAGATTCTCACCATAGGCATGCACCTTGACATTTGAAGGTGGTATATGAAACTAGCCCCTACTTCAAGGGTAACCTTTGAACATATACTATTGAGTCCTTGGAAACACCAAAAACATAGGCACCCTCTAGGGGTGACACGGTTGTGTGAGGTGAGCGCATGCGCATAAGCAGTGAGGCACGGATTTTGTCTTCTCACCATTTTTTTTGTAGGGATAACTATGTGTTTTTTATTGAGTCTTAAACTTGTCCATCATGATTAAAAAAAGACTCCCATGATACTGCCAAGTTTCTTTGTCCTTGGTAGGTCTATTTGTGACTACTTCTTGTGTCACCATTGCTTGTTCTAAACCTTCATGCTTGTAAATGAATGCTTGAAACCTTCAAACTGAGATTTTTGATTAAACTATCCTTCAAACTGTTCAAAAATTGGAAATTCTATCAAAGAATAGTTCAGGCTGTGTCTCAGAACTTGACTTTTTACCTCATAAACTATGTCAAACTGTCAAACTTTGGTTCTTTCCCGTGCGAAATTTCACTTTTCAAAGCATTTACTCGTGTGAGATTTCATTCTCTCACGCAAAGTTTTCCATTCTCTCAAGCAGCCCAGTAATTTCTCACGCGAACCTATACCAGATTTCAAAAATAGTGAGCTTATTCCTGTTGACTGGTCAACTTTTTACTTGATCTAATTTTTGTCTGAGGTCTGTTTGCCTATTCTCCTATTGTCTACTATCTAAAACTAAGTGTCTTGAGCTTTGAACCAAATGATTTTTCTTGAACTCATGATTGTCTCCTTGTTATTTGTCTCATCTCTTGTGCTTTTTTACCTCGCATCATGATAGTCTTATCTCAGTTGTTCTAGCCATACTCTTGATGATTTGTGTCGGGTGCATCTCACATCTTGGTTGTTCTAGCCTTTATCTCCTTTTCGTTATTTCTAGAGATAGATTTTTATCATTATCCCAAGTCCCCTCTCAATACTTAAATCTTCATCTATGAGTGTTATGACTAGAAGTGGCAACACTTACCCCATTCTTAATACTAGTCAAGGTAGAGGTAAATCTCGTAATCAAGAAATAGATCATCCTGAACCTATTGTGCAATCTGAATATTGTGAGGGATCCTCAAGTTCTTCATTGATTACTTTGAAAGATAGCCCATCTCAATCACCTTTAGTGTTCCAAGAGTGTTTTAATCTATCGTTTCAAGCGCAACCTAGTTTCTCATTTCAAGAATAGGACAACTCATTCTTCCAAAACAACTCATTGTTTCATAACTTTGGGAGACCACTTCCTCGGACTAGTCCTATCATTAAACCTATCAATCATGTTGATGATATCGACTCATTTGAACCTGTTGACCCTCTTGATCTTGTTCACACACCAAAAGTTACCTTAGATGTGCGCTTTCGGCATTGTTCACATCATTTTACAGAGTCTTCATTTGTTACGTAGTCCTACGTTGACAAGATGGGAGATCTATTTGACTTCCAATCAGGAAAATATAGCCAAACTTATGATCAATCTCAAAAAAACTAGCATCATGGTCAATCTTCCAATGACCAACGTCATGCTCAACCTCAAAATGAGAAACATTATGATCAATCCCAAAATGATCAGAATCAGCACCAAGATCAAAAAAAAGCTCAAGGTGGTCAACCAGTGTATCACTATCATCCTCCTCCTTATGATCAGAGTCAAGATCAAGTCCCAAGCATTTATGAGATTCTTGGCAATGATGGTGATGACACAATAACTCAAAATGACATAGACACTGCAAAAGAAAACAAGGGTCTTATCAAGATGATGGATATCCTCCTTCTAGAGGAGAAGGAAAAACACTTTCTTAAGCTGGCCAAACAAGGGGCCAAATTACCCCCAAACTATCAAGTTGAAATGTTTGTGGCTAAAGAAGAAGAAACTGAGACCGCTAAGTTGCAAAATATGGTCCGAGACATGCAAGATCAGATTATCCAAATTGTGAAGAACAAGGAAAAACCCACACAACAATTCACAATGGAAAACATTTGTCCTTTCCCCTTTGATAGGAGTCTTCACATGCCACCTTTTCCCAAAGGTGTAGAGCTCCCTAAATATGACAAATACTTGGGTACTACCAATCCCCAAGATCACTTAAGGGATTTTGGCACTTTATCCATGGAATTCATGCATGACCAAATGTATCTTATGCACCTATTTCCTCGTAGCTTGGGTGGACCAACTATGGAGTGTTTTTCTCGATTGCCCACTGGCATTAAGACTTTTGATGAAATGGCTAGTCTATTTCTCCAACATTACTCACATAATATTTAGCATCCGATCAACATCCAGGATCTTTGCAATTTGAAACAGTGACAAGGGGAACCTTATTTAACGTTTCTCCAAAGGTGGAAGCAATTATGTACAAGGTGTCCTCACAAGCTACCAAAGTCTGAAAGACTCATCTTTTTGGACAATATTGTCCTAGACTTTGGATACCAAGTGAAATTACAAGGTCCCTTAACCTTTGATAACATGATTAAACAAGTGGTGCGAATAGAGATCTTTATAATCAAGAAAGGGGAATTGACTTTGAACAAGGACAACAAACAAGGATCTTCAACTTCGAACAAAGATAAAGTGAAGTTTGTCAACAAGAATAGAGACATTGTGAATGATGGAGTGGTTGAAAATGTGACCCTGAAGCCTACTAAGTCTATTTTCAATCTCTCTTCTATCATACAGGAAATCAAAGCCACTGAAAAGCCTATGATTGAAAATCAGCAACCTTCAAGGTTTTCTAGGAAAAAACCTTGGGCCTCTCGACCCAAGCGTGAATTCAATTCCTTGGGAGAACTACTTGATGTGGTCTATAAAACTCTTATGCAGAATCAGATACTTACTCCTTTGGAAAAGCATCTTTATGACCCACAACCATGACCTCATTGGTGGAATGACAATGCATACTATGACTATCACCAAAATAAGGGTCACAAGACTTCTACTTGTCTTCAGCTGAAACATAAGGTCCAAGATTTGATTGATAGCAGTGACATTGTTGTGGATGGCCATAATAAGAAATTCAGACCATCAAGCATTTAAGGATCCCTTCCCTCCTCACGAGAAGGGTGAATCTTCAAAGACTAAGAATACCAATGCTAAAGTCAATTACACATACACTAACAATGACAATGTCATTGGTATAATCAAACTTGTTGAGGTTGAGTATTGCACCATGATTAATATTAAGGGGAGTGGCGATGCTCCCAAACCTAAGACTCCTTTCATCTTGTGTAGTCCCATGTCTCATTCATCTGAATCTGAAAAACCTCAGGATTGTGCCAATGTTGTTACTTGATCACGTGGAAGGATTGTTTTGAAAGGTCTTGATCCTCTTGTATCTACTCTGAAATAAACTATGGATAAGACTATTGTTGGCCCTGCCAACAAGAACATGAAATCAGTCCCTACACCTAGCACCGCTAGTTATAGCATCTTAGATCAGCTCTAGCGAACCAATGCTTAGATCACCATTTTTGAGTTGTTGAAGATCTCGCCTGCTCACAAGAAGATTCTTGATAAACCTCTCACCGAGGAAAATGTCCCCAAAGATCTTGATCTTGAACAGTTCCAATCTATGGTGGGTCATTTGACCTTGCCTCATTATTTTTCCTTCTCTGAAGAAGATTATCACTCTCTAAGCCATCCGCATAACACTCCCTTGCATATAGAAGTCATGATAGGCCCTAAGCATGTCTGCCAAGTGCTCATAGACAATGGTGCTGGTCTCAATATTTGTTCTGCTAAGTTGCTTACCCAGCTAGGTTATGATGAGGATTGTATAGATTCCCACAAGAAGATTACTATCAAAGCTTATGATGAAGAGGAATGCAAATCCAAAGGTTTAGTTGTACTACCTATCCACATAGGACTTGTCGAGAGAGATGTTACCTTTCAAGTTCTAGACATTCCTCTCGTATACAATATCTTGTTGGGTAGTGTAGACACTCAAAAATGGGTAAGTGCTTTAATTTTAAATTGCAATAATCATCAAAATGCACTAATTCAATCAAAAAAAGGGATCAAATCAATTAAAATGGACATTTATTAAATCAAATTGGACAAAAACAAATAAAGCAAAGGAAAAATCAAATAATGATGTTAAATAATTAAATCAAAACTTAAAGGGGTGAAAAACACTACATAATTTATTTTAATCAATTAGTTGTATAGGTGTTTAAATCAAAAATCAAAATGAACCTATTACCCTTACATGGCTAAATTTAATTAATTAATTAAATTTAATAATTCCTAATATCTTTCAACAAAGTTGAGCAACCAATGAGAATTGAGGACAAAAAGACATAAATCACTCAAAAAGGATGAATCTCAATCACTCATTCTAAAGTTTCAATCTCAACCACTCAATCTTGTCCTTTTGTCCAAAGCTTTGAGACAAACCTTTAAATTGTCCCCCCATTTATGAACAAAGAAAAGTATTTGACTCAACCAAGGGTTAATCATGATTACTTCACTCCACCCCCTACCCTTGGGAATTTACTATAAATATGAGGCATTTTGAGAGCAATAATCATCTTAGAAATTCATTTGCAAAGCATTGTTATTATAGGCAATTGAAGAGCATTCTAAGAGAATTTTAGAGAAATTTGCATATCTTTGTATCAATTTGAGCTAGAATAAGCATTGTAGAAGCATTATAGCAGCATACATTCTCATTTTAGAAGTGTCACTAGTGGAGATTGAGCTAAGAGCTTCACTTACCACATCTTTCTAGAGAACCATGAGATGTTATAGATCTTAGTTTCAATTTTAAATTAGATTTGCATTGTATTTACTTTGAGTTGTTACTAATTTGATCTTAATTTCATGAAGGTGATTATCATCATCACACAAATGGCACCCACCATGGGGCCCTAGGCCTCATTTTATCATTTTGATCATATATTGCATGCTTGTATTGTCACTTTTCCGTGAATATTTTGCAGAAAATAGGTGAAGTCACGCATAAAGAAGATTCACTCATGCTTACAGTCATTCTGATGATGCTTAAGATCTCTATCCTCATGCATGTTAGCTGACTACTTACACCTAGCATATCACTTCTATTCTTTCTTAATTTCTTTGCAGTCGCCTGCAAATCGGAAGCTCACCCCTATGAGATAAATCATTCAGCCTTTTGCATAGAAAGGTCCAAAAGCTAGAAAGAAGGTTTAATCAAGAAGAAAAGGCCTTAGCAAAGAGGATCAAGAAGGAGAACTTTGAGCACATTAAGGTTGTTCTTCAGACAACACAAGAGGAGAAAAATTAGGTATTCCAAAACTATCTTGCAATTATTGAAGCTTATAAAATGAAATTTGTTTCTCTTAATTGGATTTTTAGTCCTTAGTTCAAGTTTTTCTTTGAAAATTTGTAAATAAGATGCCTAAAGTTCATACATAATTCTTTTCTTCATAAATTTCAATTTGGTTTCCCCTCATTTTGAATGGTTGTGTTGGACTAACTTGTTGGAAGGAGTGGGAATGATCACCACTAGGTGAGTAAAAGCAAGATAAAAGGAAAAAATCACAAAAAAGCACCTAGCCATTGCTAGCTACAAAGGAAAAGGTATTCATTGAATCAAGCTTGCACTTGCTTAAATTGTGGCATTCATTGAATCTAACTTAATTAAAATAAGGAATTTGACCAAACACCTCAATTATAAGAATCTCTTTGTTATGAGATTGAAAAAGAACATTGTTGCTTGAGTGTTTGAGAAACTAAGAGAAAGTTAGGGATATGCTCTTCACCTTTTAGGTGAACCAAATTCCGAAAAACTTACTTTTAATTTCATTTCCTTGCTTTATATGAACATGCTAGTTAAAATAGAGCAATAAAGGGCCTACCTCCTGAGATTTTCCTTACGAGGACGGTGAGAGGGAACGACCCAAGTGGGAGACAACTACCTTTTCCAAGGTAATATCCAACCCACTATAATAAAAATACACTTTTCCTTAAAAGGGAAGTGGCTAGATTGTGTACAGGTGTCCTCACTTCCTCTAATAGTCCTAATGGATTATGCAAAAATGTACCTTGGTGCGTGTGGGAAGCCCGTAAGTGGGTATAAGAACTTGGCATAGTTTAGAATGGATTTGTTCAATAAAACCTAATAAGTAGCAAGACCACCTTATAGAGCCAAAATGTTAAGAGCCAAATTTGACTTTAGGTAGGCTTCTTGGAATTATTTCTTGTGTTATACTTATGGAAATGATCGAGAATATACACACTAGAGTGTTTTAGGGACACGATGAAAAATTGATGTGTGTGTTGCGATTGTCTTCTATTTTCAAACAAGAAAATGTCATAAGACCTAATCTTAAACGTTTTTAAAAAAAATTAAAAATTTTACAAACTGGTCAGCAAAGTGCCACCTGTGCACAAAACAATACCGCCTATCAAAGGCAAAGTCACACCTGTGACTTTTATGAAAATGTGTATCAACAGGGAAGTCGTGCCTATCATCTATTGAATTATGCTTGTTAAAATTGGAAAACCGCTTATCAATAGCAAAGTGTTTCATGTATACCTACAGTGTGCCGCCTAGTTCAATACTAGTTCACGCGTATAAATATTTTAGTCATGCCTATACTTAGGCCAGTGACGCCAAGAAACACAAAGGGAAAATAGAGAGTATTTACTAAGGGGGTCAGAAAAATTTGATCACATATTTAGATACCCTTTTCCATGTTCTTACTGTTCCAACATTCGGCCCAGTCATAAATCCTATTCTACACAATTTTTAAAAAATTCTACAAGGATTTGACCACAGGCATGATTGATTCTTGTTTTCCAAGTGATTTTTTCATGCTTTCTTTTACTAGATCCTACTATGTCAAGCAAACTTTGCAAGGAGATGAGACTTATTTGAGGCAAGAGCTCCCTTACCCAGGTGACGATTCTACCACTCCAAGAGTATCCCAAAAATCACCCAAACAAGAAGTGGAAGACAACATGATGTACTATGGTGGCTTGGGTAATAAAAGCAATAGTGGCATCGACCCAAATAACCAAGGTGATGCAAATAATGGGGGCATTGACATGAATAATCAAGGCAATACCAATAGTGGAGGGACGGATCAAAACACTCAAGGAATTGATACCACTCACCAAAGAGCTAATACCAAACCAACTACCAATGATTCCACCAATGACAAGGTTGATGAAGCCATTCAGTGCCCCTATTTCCTAAGACTCATGGAAAAAGAAATGGTAAGAGATAAAGAGAAGTATTTCATGGACCTAGCCCGAACAGGTCTTAAGCTTCCACAAGATTATGATGTGAATCAACTCAAACCACTAGAAGCTGAAGAAAGCACCATTGACATTATGAACAAGCAGTTTAAGATGTTTCAAATGCAACTAGATACAATCAAGCAAGGTGGGGCTCCTAAACCCTTTTCTATCGAAGCATTGTGTCCATTCCCATTTGATAAAAGTCTAGTAATGGCACCATTCTCGATCAATGTAGTGTTTCCCAAGTATGACAAGTACGAAGGGATGTCAGATCCACAAGATCACTTACAGGAGTTTTGTGCATTGAGCTTAGAGTTCATGCATGATACCACCTATTTAATGAGACTATTCCCAAGAAGCTTAGGAGGTATGGCCATGGAGTGGTTTTCTAAGTTACTGTTGTCATATTTTTACTCACCCTTGGAGACCTAATTACTAGATGAGCTATTGTACCCTAGTTTGCATTATTAAGTGATCTTGCTTAATATTTGGGTTCATTTCATTTGCAAAGTACATGAAGGGAAAAAAGATAAATTTCTGCATCTAAGATTACATGTACATATATCAATGTTAAGCATGCTGCAAAAGGGAAAGAGTTGAAAAGAACATTTGTCTAAGCTCACACATGCCATGAGCATAGCCATTACCAGAAAGGCATAAATTAATGCAGATATACATATGAAATTAAGCATAGATGTAGGGGTACCAGACATTGCCTGGTAAGGATTCTATCTCCACTGTGTTCCCAATGTGCTCCTGTGATCCTAAACCTACAAAGAGAAAGAAAAGAAAGGGGTTAGATCCTTTGGATCTAAGAAATGCTTGGTATCACATAATCTATCTATAAGCATGCATACGTGCACCCAGCTATACACCTCTAGGAAGGGCTATGCTCAGGATAGGTGTATAAAAGAGGCTCTGGAAATAAAATAAATACCATTGTTTTCACTAATATGTTTGTTCCATGTGCCGATCATAGGCCAAAGAGCACTCATGATCAACATTCAGTGAGTGAAGCAATATCAGTAGGCATTCAATAAATGAATAATAGGGATCATCCATGTTGTGGCATGAACATGATGAATATGATGATTCAGCATCAATGAGGATCAATCAAGTAACAGGGGCATGATGTCAGTTAAGCTATGATAAATGAATAACAGGGATCTACCATGGCATCAAAGGAAAATAGAGCTATAATTAGGGCACACAAATCTATGTACTAGATAAGGCACACTACAACATAGATGTATCTCAGTAGTACAATGCCTTCATAGTGTAATAGGGCAAAGCAATAAAGCTTTTAATAACCAGCAGGGTTTACGCAATAAACATTCAATAAGCAGCTCAATCATGAGGAATAGACTTTAGATTTAATAAGTGTTAACACCATGGATGTAGAGAGTCATCAAACACAAGCATCTCAAGATGGAATGATAGCTACAACAATGCAAAGACAAAGGATCAAACTCAATGCTTGCAGGATGACATCCTTTATATGAATAGTGGCACCATCAAGATATAATAGGCTATGCCAATCAAGTCACAACAGCAAGATCAGGCCCCAATTTCTCAAACATCAAGCATTCTGACAAGCATGGCAATCTTCAAGGATCAATAATCAATACCCACCACAACAAGAATTCTCAAAATAGAGCTTCACAGGCTACATGGATCTCAAATACAAAGCCATAACAGTAAGCAAGTGTTTATCAAATGACATAACAGAGCAGTAGCAGTGAGGTCAAGTAACAGTGAACAGTGAAAGGTAATAGCAAACATAGAATGTGTACTCTAGCAGCATAATAAGTTCTCAAGCTGTTGAGACAACAATGCTACATATTCAAGCATGAAAATGATGTCAGGGAATGGCAACAGCAACGAGCTTGGTCTAAATAGATCATGCCCTTGAAGACAATGGGGTTGCCATATCTGAGTAATGCATAATAAGACCAATACAATGATGACATATCTGTATATGGAATCATGCCAGCCAGCAATGAATCATTCCAATGCAGAGGTTCATAGCATTTCCTTATCATTCCAATGTTGTGCCCTAACCTAGCTCACAGGTCAATAAGGATAAAAAAAAATAGTGAGTACAAAGTGCCCTAGCTCATGGCTCATCGGGCATATGGTGTCCATGCCGATACGCTCAAATAAGATACAGTTCCAATCATTCCAATGCAGAGAAGTAAATTCAAACATTAGATGATGCCCTAGGAATGTAAGGAAGATGTCGCAATAGTGTTAATAAAGCACAAGAATAACAGTAAACATGGCACGATTATGGTGAATATAACATGCATCACAGATATGGTGCCCTAGCTATTAACAGAGATACCATTATCTATGAAAATTCAAGCAACTCGATGCCAAGATAAAACTTCAAAAGACAAATATGACAGTGCCCAAGTAACAGTGCCATGAAAGAATAGCCAAAAGTTGTGCCCTAGCAAATGCCATAGAACCAAATAACAATGCCCTCCAAATATGCAAGGAAATGAATGATAAAAGATCAAGTGCCTACCTCCAAAATATCAATGCCATGAAGGAGAAAGACTGTTGTTTCCAATTCCAAGCCCAGTGGAGCTATGAGTGGAAGAATGGCAACTTGCCAAGTGTGGACTGGAGAAGTCACAGTGCCAGCTGCTATTTCTTTCATTTTGTGAAAGAGGGGCTTTCATGTTTTGGTTGATTAATATATTCTCCCCTTTTCCTAGGGTTGAGAATTATTATTTCTTCTTTGCTAAGTTTTTCAAAGGGCATGGGTTTTATTTAAATGTAGGCCTATTGATATATTTATCCTTTTTCTTAGGGGTTAATATATTAATTGTTTTATTCTGGATACCAATGTAATATCAAGCATGGTGCTAATTGAGAGTCATTTATTGACTTAGGAGGTAAAATTTTAAATCCATGTATATTTTTTTTAACATGGATAAGGGGGTTAATGTTTTAAATGTAAATGTCATGGCTCATATTTTTATTGTAAGATATTAACAAGTGGTGTTTTTATAAACCATTGTCAAATATCATGTATTGAGCATGTCTTAGTGGATAGTAGGGTCATTCCTTTGACTAGCTATTTTTAGAGGTCCCACTTTCCTCACCCCCTAGAATCTCAGGAGTTGGGCATCCAAGTCAAGGAAGCATTCATGGGCCTATTGTAGTTATTTTTCCATCTTTAGGAGGTGGTGTCATGAATGTAGATGCAGATAGGTTTTCTTTATATACCTCTCACTTTTTGTGATGGAAGCTAGTTCTTCTTTCCCTCTTTCTTGGAGGTGACTGCTTGTAGCTCTGGAGAAGCAAATTGAGTTATTTGGCTCCTTTCATTGAAGATAATACAGTATTCCTTCTATTCCTATTATTTTCTAAGTTTTCCTATTTGAATTCATGTCAAAGTTATTGTGATCCTGCCATCCTTTACCTTGCATGTATGTTCAAGTTGAATGTTCAAGAAGGTGTTTTGCAGTCATTGTTATAATCTATGTAGACTTGGTTTTAAGTTGTGGAAATTTTCCCTTCTTTTAACATGAATACCTCTTTATTTCAAGAATTGTCAAGGTAGACGAGATCAAGTTGTGAGTTACTAGATTATCCTAAGTGTCATTGTGAGTTCTTTTTCAATCTGTGGATCTGCTAAGTTCGGTGAATCACCTTAGTTTTAGTTTCAATTTCATGCACTCTCTCTCCCTTTTCCTTCAAAGTTTAGTTTAGTTTCAGGTGATTCAAGGGGAAGCTGACCCCTAATCTGGAGGTCTATTCTCTGATAGGTTACTCACAGCTTGAGAATAGTCCCATGTTTCACGGGATTGTTGGGTTTTACACTTAGCCATACTCGGGTGCAATCCCTAGTGACAATAGTTACCATCTGGCATAAAAACCTTTGAAGAACTAGCTTCAAAATTTGTGGCTCATTACTCATACAACATCAAGCATGAGGTCACGATGATAAAGTTATGTAATACTAAACAAAAAGATGGAGAAGCATTCCTCACTTTCTTACAAAGGTGGAGGATAGTATTTGCTAGGTATCCTAGGAGTGTGCCCGAAAAGGAAAAAATGGATATATTCATCAATAGCTTAAGAAATGAGATGAACTACCGATTAAGAATGCAATGCCCCAAGACTTTCCAAGACCTCCTAGAGAATGGAGTAACAACAAAAGAAGTGTTGGTTAAGAGTGGAGAACAAAAATTGTATAAAGATAACAACAATAACTCCAATAATAACAACAATCAGAATAATAACTGGTCTAATAGCTATAATCGGTATGGATTGAAGAATAACAATAAGGGAGTAGTCAATGATGGAGTTGTGGAGTCTAGTAACTTGAAGGTGACTCCATTTTCTCTTACAAGAACACCTAATCAGGTGAATAATGTAAACCAGACCTCCAATGCACCTTCCAATAACAATGCTAATGGTGGCAACCAAGGAAATAATCAAAGGAGTAACAAATCTGATAAATTCTTGGTACCAAATCCTCAAAGAAACTTCACACCCTTGGGTGAACCCCTCAAAAAAGAATTGAAGACCCTCATGGCTAACAACATCATTAATCTACCTAGCATTCAGCCTTATGAGCCACACAACAAGCCTAGCTAGTGGAGTGCAAATAGCCATTGTGAATACCATAGAATTCGAGGGCACACGACAAATGAGTACTTGTAATTAAAGAATGTGGTACAAGACTTAATTAATAGTGGCATGATCACCATTGATGGACCTCAAAGCAATGAAGACCACACGGCTTTCAAACAACCCTTCTATAAACATGACAAAGGGGAATCGTCCAATGGAAAGAAATAAAGCAGCAATAACATCAATTTTGTGCCACACTATGATAATGTTGTGAATGCTATAGTAATCAAAGAACAACCCCAAAAGGAAACATCTAATGTTATCACTAGGGGGTAGACTTCAAGGATTACCTTACAAGGGGTTGATCCTAAACCTATTAGCCCTCTACAATCCAACATTGTGATCAAACAATCTTCTATAGCAGCAAAACCATATAGCTTGGTAGATCAGCTACAAAGGACTCCAACACAAATCTTCATCTTGGAGCTATTAAAGCTATCTCCCAACCATAAGGAAATTTTAGAGAAATCTCTAGTAGAGACGAATGTTCCTACTAACTTAGAGGAGGGAAAGTTTCAAAATATGGTAGGTCAACTCATTGCACCTCATTGTCTTTCATTTTTAGACCAAGTTGACATGTCTGTTACTCATCCCCAAAATCTACCATTGCATATAGAGGTCTTGATTGAAAGGCATAGAGTCAAAAGAGGTCTCATAGATGGGGGACCTGGCCTTAACATCTGCACATTGAGTCTTGTCAAATCCCTAGGGTTATCCAAGTCTTGCATCGACCCTACGAAAAGAATCACCATAAAGGCCTATGATGAAGCTGAAAGAGCCTCCAAAGGCATGATCGTATTTCCCATTCAAGTGGGACCTGTCAAAAAGGACACAAATTTCCAAGTATTGGACATGAAGCTAACTTATAATATTTTATTGGGGAGACCATGGATCCACAAGATGCAAGTGGTTCCATCCACATACCACCAATGCATCAAATTTTCGTACATGGGTGAGGAAATCATGGTTGGAGGGGACTCAAATCCATTCCAATATTGCAATGCACTTAAACCCCTTCATGAGCTATTTATTCCCCATAACAGAGAAGGAATTATCTAAAGAGCCACCATTGAAGATATCAAAATGGATGATCCCATGATAACATTAAGTGCTACTTCAAACCCTCCTCAAGCTAGCTCAATGACATCAACTAAAGGAAAGGAAAAAGTGAGCTACAAGGGTCCAACTCCAAATGAAGATTCAAATCAAGCACCTAAATCAGAGATTGTACTTTACAAACCCACCAGAGAAGAAAAGGATAAAGCTAAAAAGGACAATTATAAAAAAATGAGTGAGATGATGGATGCATTTGACAAACAATGTAAAATCAGTTCCAAAGGAGTAGGGGAATACTCTGTTTCCCTATTTAACATGCCCACATCTCCAAGAACACATGGGAAGCCATCAAAAGAAAACCTACCTCATAAGTATAACTCTTACTTCGTAAGAGAAAGTGACAAATTAGCATTCGACAAAGAGGAAGATGAAGTCCTTCAATGGCTTTATCATGATGAAGATGATACCTCAAGTGCTCCCATAGAAATAATCCAGCATATTAACATTCAAACTGAGCGATATGGGAAAGGATTTGAGATAATGCAGAAAATGGGATACAAGGGAAGAGGACCCTTAGGCTAAAGGAATAGAGGTTTACTAGAACCCATTGAACCCACTTGGAGGGAAAAGGAAGAAAGATCAGGGGTAGGATATCAATACAAGGAAGAAAGCTCCAACCCAATGCAAGACTCATGTCCTCAAGTGAATACCTTGGAATCTGATGAAGATAGTGATGACTCCTGGGATTATGAATGGGATACTTTATTTGATGAGTCATGTCATGATAAAGAGGTTGTCACAATATATACATATGCTATGGTTCCAAAGCAACAAGCTCCAAGGCATGAAGAGCCTAACATACAAGATCTCAACATAGGACAAGAACCTACTAATCTACCATGGATAGATATATTTTGGATGCCTTCAGAGGAGGGAGATTCAAATGTTATTTTTAATCCGCTCATGGTTTTTCCCATGCTATTGCCTGTAGACGTTGACGAGGACTCAAGTGAAGGGGATTTCGATCCTTCTTCCATGGACCATCTTGAGGAAGCTCACGTCATAGATCTAAATGATATAATGTACGAACCCTCTAATGAAGTCATGTCCATAAACCCAATTGATGATAACTTGCCTAATGAAACCTTATCCTTGATAAATCCCCATCTTATTGATTGGGACCAAACCAAGCCAAGTGACTTGCTTTATTTTCCAAATGACCAAGCAATGAACCAATACCTTAATGCGGTTGAACCCTCTTTCACCAACAAATTTGATATGGACATGATGAGAATAGTGGGGGTCTGATCTCTTAGTCAAAAGAAAAAAATGAAAAAAAATGAAAAAATGAAAAGTTCTAGTGATGAAAACCACTATGTGGTAGCACTAGAACCCAAAAAAGTAAAGATAAAAGATGTTTCCTACCGTGAAAACCCAACTATGGAACCAAAGGAAGAGAGATTGGATACTCTACCTGAGCATGAGGATGAAAGGTCTCCAATTCTCATAGAGCCGATAGAAAAGGTTAATGTTGGGATAGAATTAGATCCAAAATTTATACACTTGGCAGCGTCACTTACACCTCTAGAAAGAGAGGATTTCATCAAGTTTTTCCAAGAACAACAAGTGAACTTTGCATGGTCATATGCCAACATGCCCAGATTGGATCCCAACTTCATAATGCATCATTTGAATGTTAGACCAGGGGTTAAGCCCGTCAAGCAAAAGTTGAGAAAAATGCACCCACATATAGCTCTCTTAGTCAAAGCAGAGTTGGAAAAATTGTTGAAGGTGGGATGCATAAGAGAAATAGCCTATGCTAAATGGATATCTAACATTGTACTAGTCACAAAGCATGACAAATCCATTCATGTATGCATGGATTTTAGAGACTTGAATCTTGCATGTCCTAAGGACAACTTCTCACTTCCGAGCATAGATGCCACAGTCGACTTGACAGTGGGTCACTCCATGTACTCATTGATGGAAGGTTTTAGCGGCTACAATCAGATAAAAATTGCACTCGAAGACCAAGAGAAGACAACCTTTTATATGCCCTTGGGGTACCTTTTATTGGAATGTCATGCCCTTCGGCCTTAAAAATGCTGGAGCCACATATCAAAGGGCAATGACAACTATCTTTCATGATATGATGCACACATTTTTAGAGGATTATGTGGATGACATATTGGCAAAGTCCCACAAAAGAGAAGAACACCTATAAATTTTGAAAAAGATATTCATTAAGTTGGAGCAATTCAAAGTAAGATTAAACCCAAAGAAATGTGCCTTTGGTGTACAATCCAGCAAATTGTTAGGCTATATAGTTTTAGCAAAAGGAATTGAAGTGGATCTAGAAAAGGTACAAGCAATAATAGATATGGAAATTCTAAAGAACATAAGTCAAATGAGGTCCCTACAGGGCAAAATACAATCCATAAGAAGGTTCATTTCTCAATTGGCCGAAAAATGCCATTCATTCACAAGGTTGATACACAAAGATACTATTTTCATGTGGGATGAAGAATGTGATCAAGCCTTCACTTTATTGAAGACCTATCTAATAAAGATGCCTATCCTAATTCCACCAATCAAGGGAAAATTTTTGCTGCTATACATATCTACTACCGAAAGGTCTCTAGGAGTGCTTTTGGTGCAAGAAGATGAACAAGGGAAAGAAAGGGCAATCTACTATTTGAGTAGGACATTGATCAAATATGAACTTAACTATACATTCATGGAAAGGGCTTGTCTAGTGGTTGTCTTTGCATCTCAAAAATTGAGACATTATATGTTGATGCACAAGGTGAAGCTAATTGCCAAAATTGATCCTCTAAAGTATTTGCTAAGAAAAACTGCCTTAACAGGTAAGATAGAAAATTGGGTCATGATATTGAGTGAGTTCGACATTGAGTATGTGGATAGGAAGGAAATAAAAGGACAAGTGATAGAAGATCACTTAGCTGAGAACCTAATGACCTCTACACAAACTATTCAAATGGAATTTTTGGATTCTGTAATTGTAAACATAGAAGCAAAAACATGGAAAATATACTTTGACAGCTCATATACACAAGCAGGTTTCAAGGCTAGCATATTATTGGTTACTCCTCAAGGGTACACCATTCCTAAGTCCTAAAAGCTCTTGTTCCCATGCACAAACAATATAGCAGAATATGAGGCTCTAGTCATTGGCATTAAAATGGCTTTAGAATGGAACATCACCGAGCTACAAATATATGGAGACTCTTAACTCATCATCAATCAAGTCAATAATGAATACAATACTAGAGATGAAAAGCTAATGCCATATAACACTATGATTGATGGATGGAAGAAGTACTTTGCCTTGATCACTTTTGAGAAAATTCCAAGAGAGAAAAATAGAGTAGCTGATGCAATGGCCACCTTGGCTTCCTTATTACAAAAACCATATCAGAATGAGAAGTATGAGTTCTTAGTGGAAGAGTTGGTGAAACTGGCATTTGACCTTCCCAAAACCCAAATTGTTGTCCTACTTCATGGACATGACTCAGCTTGGTATGGCCCTATATATACTTATCTCAAAGACCAAGTGCTACCTTTAGACCAATCCTGAGCCCAAAAATGAAATTTCATACACCAATCAACCCATTACATAATCCTTTCAGAGACATTGTATCGTAAGGATCTTGATGGGATGTTACTTAGATGTCTAGAGGAAGAAGAGTCCAAGTTAGCTTTACATGAGGCCCACAAAGGCATTTGTAGGTCACACTCAAGCGGTTTAAACCTATCCAAGAAGATCCTTCGCTTAGGGTATTTCTGGAAGACCTTAGAGAAATATGCTTATCACTTCATTAGAAAATGCAGTAAATGTCAATATCATGGTGACATGATACATGTACTGGCACAAGAGTTACATCCCTTTGTTACACCATGGCCATTCTATCAATGGGGATTTGACTTGATTGGGGTAATCTACCCTCCTTCTTCAAATGGTCACAAATACATCATCACCGCAATAGAGTATTTCACTAAGTGGGTAGAAGCGGTTCCTTTGATCACAGCCACGGGTAAACAAATTTCCATGTTCATCTTGAACCACATTATTTGCAGATATGGTATCCCTCATGCCATAATAAAAAATAATGGAAAGCAATTCAAAAACAAAGATGTGGATGAACTTTGTGGCACATTCCATATCACACATCACTCTTCATCCATTTATTATCCTCAAGGAAATGGACAAGCTGAAGCTACAAATAAGAACATTTTGAAAATCTTGAAGAGATCAGTAAATAAGTCAGGAAGAGATTGGCATGTGCAAATTAATTTGGCATTATGGGCCTATAGAACTAGCATTCGGACACCTATGGGAGCCGCACCATTTTCATTAGTCTATGGAGCCGAAGTTGTTCTACCCTTGGAGGTTGAAATCTCATCTTTACGAGTGTCATTGCAAGGGTTAATAATAGATGAAGACTATAGAGTCGCTAGACTTCAACAATTAGAGTTGCTAGAATAGCACCAAACACAAGCCTATGGGCACCTAAAAGTCTATCAGAATAGAATCTCAAGGAACTACAATAAGCATATCAAACCAAGAGTCTTTCAGGTAGGAGACTTAGTGTTAAGAGAAAACCCAAAGAATCAAGTTGACAGAGAAAAGAAAGGAAAATGGGAGGCTAATTGGCTTGGTCCAATCATCATTGTCTCTTCATTTGGGATGGGAACCTATAAGTTAGCAGATTGTGAAGGAGAAGAACTCCAAGAGCCTATCAACAACATTCATCTAAAGAGGTTCTACACATGAGGGAGACAAAAGAGTATAAAGAGTATCAGATGAGGAGCATCATATTTATTGTACATAGCCAAACAGATCTTGAAAATCCCAAAAACATTTGAAAAAGAGAAATACAAAAGAAAAAATTGAAAAAGAAAAAAATACAAAAAAAAAAGAAAAAAAAAAAAAGAATAAGTGCCTTGGTGAAAACCTAGCAATAGGCACCTTGGTAGCAAAAAAAGAGAAAAAAGACCCAAAAGGTGAAAACTTGGTAATCAAGCACCTTTTGTTCCCTTAAGTCTTTCTTTCCAAGTCATATGTGTCCATATTGCATTTCCAACATCCCATTTGTAAACCTTCATTGCATCCATCATTTGTACATAAGTCATAATAAAGCCTTTCAGTCACATTGTTGCATTGCCTATGGGCCTAAGTTCATCGCATGATCCCATTTATCACTTGGGGGCAAAAGAGGATTGGAAATTTGGTACCAAATGGATTTAATAGTGCTATATTTAGTCACATCAGAGAGAGACTTATCAGAGCTTCAGAAAAAGTGGAAAGTTTATCGAACCTTTGATGGATATCATTGTTCAAAACCCAAGTATTTTGATCCTACAACTTGATCCTTGAGCCTTCATTGAATTTATTATTTGGGATTAAAAATTGACAAAACACCTTAAAGATCAGAATACTTGGAAATACCTTTTGAAAATCATGAAACATTGCAAAACACTTGAAGCTTTCTTTTGATAATCTTTATGAAATTGACTTTTATCACATCTTTTGAGCTAATCAAGGATGTTTCGACTAGATTAGCCATGATAGAGACATGATATTTTCTTGCCTTTGAGTTATTTTTTTAAGGAAGATTCATCAACTTATGAGAGTTCATCTAACGACATGGTCATCAAAGAACCATTGAGGACTATCCCATAAGAGGAAGGATTGACCTTTTCTTGTTTACACAAATGGATACCTTGGCTATTTAGATCTTCCATATCTTAATACCAAAAATCCACTTGCAACATTGAATCCGTTGACACTGATATTCATACTCCCATAGTTTGGTCATCCAACTAGTGAGGGTTGTACTAGTTTCAAAAAGAGGTATTCATATCATCATGATGTGGTCAGTGCTGGTTGTACTTGCTTTCCGGTCCCAAAATGCACAATGATGAAAATTTATCTCCATGGCATTTCTTTGCTAAAAAGTTGGTGACACTTAGTTGCATTGCATTGCATTATCATGTTAGATTAATTACATTATCATATTAGATTAATTGCATTTATCATGTTAGATTAATTGCATTTGTTTATGGTTAATTTTCCAAGGACAAGGGGGTATAATTATAATTTTAGTTAGTCAAAACATTACGAAAGGAGGGGTTCAATCAAATGTCTTACTCTTGGATATCAACCAAACTAAGGAAATGAGAATTATCTTTTGCATTCATGCATAGCATTAATCATTAATCATTATTCATATATGAGAAAAGCATAAAAAAGAAAGGAAATATTCATTACTCATACATCATCTGCATACATTTAGTTAAGGATAGAACTGCATACATTAAAAATTCCAAAACATAGGGGCATTCATATGCATTTCCATAAATCACTTTGCATCCATACATTGAAAAACTAGAAAACATGTCCAAAATCTATACATCAATGCATTCATCTATATATATCATAAAATAAGATACATTGCATCCATAGCATAAATCAAAGTAAATGCATATAAAACATCATGTAGCTGCATAAAAAGATAATCTCATAACCAACTCATCAAGGAAAAGTGAAGGAAGTATATCATCATATAGATCATCATAAAAAGTGTACATCAACATCAAAGATCCATCAAATTAGTATATCAAGATACAATGTCATACAAAGTGATACATCAAAGAATTATGATCAATAAACACAACATGAAACATGATACAAGGACATCAATAATGAGCAAATCTATCATCCATAATCAAGATCCATCCCTAGCACCAGATCCATTTGGACCCCTATCATCCTACCTATCCTGTGAGGGAGGAGCCTAAGAAGTGCTAGCTATACTAGGTCTCTAAATCACATGAGTGATGAACTGCTGCATCAAGAGAGCAACCTGGTCTAGTCTACCCATAACAGTGGATATATCTATCCTCATTGTCTGCATATCTCATGATAGACTATCAATACTAGGAGCAACCTATGAACTCTATCCCATATCCTATGACTGTTGCACCTATGGAGGAACCTGTTGATCCTGTCGAGGCACCTACTATGCTAGAACCTCATCCTACTAAGCTAAGGAAACTCTCTACAACTGAACTAAAGGATCTAATCCACCCAGAATCTACCTAGCAACATCTACATGAGCCTATCTCTATTGTCTCTAATGTCTCTGGCATCTCTACTGCCTATCACCTATTGCTACTCTAGGGCATACAATCTCAGTTGCATGATCATCTCTATCTCTATCCCTAGCATGCCCACCTCTCACTCATGGTCCATCTCCTACTCTACCAATAACCTAAGGATCTCTCTATCCTCATCATCCCCACTATCTCCGATGTCCACCACCACCATGATCATCTCCCTCATCACAGTCAGGGATATGCTTTGTTGGATCAATAAAATGAGGAAACCTATTACGAGACCACCAGTCTCGATACTCATGGGACATCCTTGCATCAACAACACCTAGAAGCATCTCCAATCTGCAATATCCCAAACTAGCAATCTGATCACATGCAAACTGGTAATCAATCATAGGACCCCACATGGATCTCTCTACCTATACATGAGCATATAATGCTACACCCTGAGGCATATCCTATACATGACCATACTTCCTAGAAACTTTGCCAATGTAGAAGTGCTCAATAGTAGTAGTAGTCTGGCCAATCATCCAGCGAGGAGCGAACATATAGGGTAGCTCATCATCGTCCTCCCTCTAGCCCTCACAACCAATCTATGGTCACCACTAAACCTGATCGAGATCATTTATCTGTCACCTCCAATAATCAAGATGACCCATATGGTGTTGAACAACCATACCTCTATACAGGAAAACATATGGGAAACCATGCTGTCAAATCCTGTCGGAAATAGGCCTAGTAATGGGAAGGTACTCCCATACCCACAACTAGAGAATAACTACCCCGGCTGACAAAGAAGCACTCTCTCTATAAACTACCTCATGTAAATCATGGTAGAGCTGGGCAAGAACACATGAACCCCAATCAAAGTGTCAAGGATGAGCAAGCAAATCCTTTAGAATCCTACCCCATTTGATTGAAAAACCATGACCTCATCGGTCGGGAAGAAGTAAACCACCGATAAGGGCACCAAGTACCGCTGGCAATGTAGGAAATGAATAAAATTGTGGCCAAGTAATGGTATCATGATCAATGGTATTATCCTTGAATACTCATTGGAAGACTATGGAATCATATATGGAATCACAGTAAACTAACTCTCCTCTGCATGGGATGTGTAGCAATCTATACACGTCCTCGGGCGTGATCGTCATCTCTCCATAGGGAAGATGGAAGGTATTGTGGTCAGAGTGCCATCACTCTGCCACAGTAGTCAACAGACCATAGCTCAACTAAAACCATGGAAGATCAAGTAGAAAGATCAGACTGCATATCTCAACAACATGATACTTAGCATCAATAAGTGTCTGACCAAGATTGATGGCCCACGATGCAATCGATCGGATGTATAGAACAAGAAAGTTTGCCTGTTGGAAAAACAAAGGAATCATATCAATATACGATATCAAGGAATTATCTAAAGTCAATCAATTCTATCAAAAGTATCAAGTAATCACACCCAGTACCATTTGTTTGTGTCTCTATGTCCTGAGAATGAAGTAGCAGTATCTATCATATCAATTTTCACACTGATTGATTTATCCTACCAGACCTATCCTATCAGATTAATGAATCACATTCATTGGTACCACTATCCTGATATCCTAATCATTTGTTTTGTTTAAACGCAACAGACCTAATCTTAGCATTCGAATCGATCATCAGAAGTTATCAAATTTTTCATCAGGAAAAATCAAATACAAGTGCAAAAAAATTTTCAAAATCCCTCAAGCGTGATTTTAATCATTCCACACGACATTTCAACTTAAGCGGTACAAAAAGATGTTACATGACACTTTGTTGGTGTTACATGGTAATTCAGCTAGCAGGCGACATTAAAGCCTACTAGGCAACATTGAATCTAGCCTACACGATAATGGAAATCTAGGGTTTCATATGCATAAAAACATACGCAAAAAGGACTTAAAACCCTAACTTTATGTGACATTAAAGTTTTCTCAGGTGAGAATGAAAGTTTTCTAAGCAACAGTTTACTACGCGAAGGCATGAGTAAAAAGTGCAGATGTGACATTAAAAAGGGCTAGGTGACATCAAATTTATGCTAAGCGTGACTTTGCTAAATTAAACCAGTGATGAAATGGAAAAAATGCAATAAATGAGACAAATCAAGCAATAAATGCAAAAAGGGAATTCATAATGACTCACAAGAGGTCCATAGTCAGGTGGTCTCGCATATCATCGACACCTCTCGAGCTGATGCTCTCTAATAGGGACAACCATCTCAAAAATCACCGCGGGACCAAAGCAAAATCACCAAAGTCAAAAGTGTAAATGAATAGTAAATCAAGGTTTTTCAACCTATTTAAGCTATTTTGACCTAATTTTAGACATGAAATTTGGCTTAGGCCTATATTAACCTATCAAATCAACCGGGGCATGTTCTTGAATCATCGCATATCATCAAGATTTTTCAGAAATAAAAAAAATATTCAATAAATCAAACATCATCAAAACTTTTTCAAATCAAGAAAACAATATGTTTTATTTCTGAGAGGGCATCAGAGTATCAAATCAAACATCATTGGAATCAATGGGGCATCAAAATTTTTGAATCATTATCAAAGGTATATCATTGGAATTAGTATCAGATCAGTTTATCAAATCATATCATCAGGCAGTATCAAATATCAAATCAAATCAGGACCTAGCGATCATATCAGTGGTGTATCAATGAATCAACAAATCAGGATCAAAAGAATCTTTGAATCAATGTTCTTTGCACATCAATTCAAAGAGGGGCATTTGTAGACACTCAAAAATGGCCAAGTTCTTTTAAATTGCAATAATCATCAAAATGCACTAATTCAATCAAAAAAAGAGATCAAATCAATTAAAATGGACATTTATTAAACCAAATTGGACAAAAACAAATATAGAAAAGGAAAAATCAAATAATGATGTTAAATAATTAAATCAAAGCTTAAAGGGGTGAAAAACACTACATAATTTATTTTAATCAATTAGTTGTATAGGTGTTTAAATCAAAAATCAAAATGAACCTATTACCCTTACATGGCTAAATTTAATTAATTAATTGAATTTAATAATTCCTAATATCTTTCAAGTTGAGCAACCAATGAGAATTGAGGACAAAAAGACATAAATCACTCAAAAAGGATGAATCTCAATCACTCATTCTAAAGTTTCAATCTCAACCACTCAATCTTGTCCTTTTGTCCAAAGCTTTGAGACAAACCTTTAAATTGTCTCCCCATTTATGAACAAGAAAAGTATTTGACTCAACCAAGGGTTAATCATGATTACTTCACTCCACCCCCTACCCTTGGGAATTTACTATAAATATGAGGCATTTTGAGAGCAATAATCATCTTAGAAATTCATTTGCAAAGCATTGTTATTATAGGCAATTGAAGAGCATTCTAAGAGCATTTTAGAGCAATTTGCATATCTTTGTATCAATTTGAGCTAGAATAAGCATTGTAGAAGCATTATAGCAGCATACATTCTCTTTTTAGAAGTGTCACTAGTGGAGATTGAGCTAAGAGCTTCACTTACCACATCTTTCTAGAGAACCATGAGATGCTATAGATCTTAGTTTCAATTTTAAATTAGATTTGCATTGTATTTACTTTGAGTTGTTACTAATTTGATCTTAATTTCATGAAGGTGATTATCATCATCACACAAGTAGACCATGGATTGATGAGATGCAAGTGATTCCATCCACATACCATCAATGCATCAAGTTTCCATTCCATGGAGTAGAAATCACTATGCCTGCTAATACCAACTATTCTTGCAATACCCTTGCGCAATCTGAAAATAGCTTTGTTCCAACTAATAGAGAGTCCACTGAGTTCTATGATGCTAAGCTCAAGGAAATGGAATAGACTCTGAAACTTAAGGATACAGGCATGAGAGGATATCAAATTGAACCTATGCTATCACTAGCTGCTCTCCCTTTGTCTCCATGCTCTTATGGGAGACCTTCTAAGAGTAACAAACCTTCTGATGACTCTCTTAAAAAATCTATGATGGCACCTTTGTATGGGCCTCTACACCTTTAGAAGATGAGGATGAAGAAAGATCTATCACAGCTTGGATCTATAAAGGGAAAGAAACATCTAAAACAACTACTCCACCTCTAGACTTAGAGCAAGAGCCATAAAGTGAGGCCTTCAAGATCATGAAGCACTTTGGCTACAAAGAGATTGGTCCTATAAGAGTGAATGAAAATGGTTTTTTGAAACCCATTGAAGCTACAGGTCACCGTACAAAGGATACTACTGGCTTAGGCTTCAAAAATATCCCCTTTCATTTAGGGATAAACAAATTTGTGCCAGAACCTGAACATGAACTTGAACCTGAATTTGAAGATACTACCCCAGAGGTAAATCCAGAGGCCAGCTCTGATGAAGATACTTTTCCATATCCAATTCCTCCAGAATTTGCTTCACTCTTTGTAGAACCTAATGAGCCTATCATACTTGTCCATCTAGTAGGGACTGATAGTGATTCTGATGAGACCACTTCAGTGCATCGACTCACGTATGACCAATGGAGAGAAATACAAATGGCTGATTCCAATTCTTAGGGTGAATGGTACATACCACTACATTTCCAAGAGCGGTTTGAACAAGACCAACTTCAGCAAGCCATTAATGCTACAAGAGATGAAGATGAGCTAGATGATACAGCTAGTGCTAATGGAATTTCCACATCAAGTACTAACTCACATGAGTACGAGTTTGACTCTTTGTCTGATGCTACTTATGATAAAGATATAGACATGGTGCATACCTATGAAAACCTTCTCAAAGTAGGTGAAGGGTCTAGTGTTAGGAAGCATGAATTAGATGCCATTGATGTTAACTTGTCCTCTACTTTCAACATTGGGTCTCATAGGGATTTGAATGCTCCTTTGGATGAGATCTCTCTAGGTCTTGAGTTTCTCATCCACGCTTTTGATGATTATACCATGAACGTGATTGAACCAGCCACTACTTCTCTCTCACTCAAAAATCTTGAGATGATAAAATGGAACTCCCCCTCCTCATCCAATGAAGTCCTAACATTCTAAAATTATTATGCTCTAGCCTATTACTTCCATGATAATGAACCTATAATATCCTCCACCAGCAAAGGCAGTGTCAACATGACAGAGGTAGATATCAAGTATCTTAGTCAAAAAATTAAAAGAAGAAAAAATAGATTCTCTGATGGTGAAAACCATATTGTGGCAGTGTTAGAGCCAAAAATAGTAAAAATAAAAGATGTATCCGAGGGTGAAAACCTCTCTGAGGTGCCCAAGGATGAGATAATTGATATGCTCCTGAGCCACTTTCAAGAGAGGTCATCAGTAATGATTGAGCTGACACAACCAGTGAATTTGGGTATAGAGGCTGCTCCACAAATTATTCATCTAGCATAGTCATTATCTACAAAAGAAAAGGAAGAGTTCACTAGCTTCTTTCAAAGCAAGAAAATAAATTTTGCATCGACTTACTCTGATATGCCTGGATTAGACCCCAATCTAATCATGCACCATCTATCCATTGCACCAGGTATTAAACCTATCAAACAAAAGCTTTGAAAGATGCATCCACACATGGCACTTTTAGTCAAAGCAGAGCTTGAGAAGCTTCTTAAGGTTGGTTTCATAAGGACTATAGACTATGTAGAGTGGATTTCAAATATTGTTCCAGTCACCAAACATGATAAATCCATTCGTGTGTGCATAGACTTTCAAGATCTAAATAAGTCATGTCCAAAAGATGACTTCCCACTACCCAATGTTGACATGATAGTAGATATGATAGTAGGATATGAGATGTATTCCTTGATGGATGGCTTCTCTAGCTATAATCAAATAAAAATTGCACTAGAAGATCAAGAAAAGACCTCTTTCACATGTGCATGGGGCACCTTTTGCTAGAATGTCATGCCCTTTAGGCTTAAGAATGCTGGAGCAACATATCAAAGAGCTGTCACTACCATTTTCCATGATATGATGCATAAAACAATGAAATATTATGTGAATGACACTTTAAACAAAAGCATGTAGCAGAAACTCATCTTACATATTTGGGTCCAATACTTGACTGCATGGAACAATTTAGTCTTAGGCTTAATCCAAAAAAATGTGCATTTGGTGTCACTTCTAGGAAACTCTTGGGTTACATCATTTCAGTTAAAGGCATAGAGGTTGATCCTAAAAAAGTTCAAGCTATTATGGACATGCCTCCACCTAAGAACATTATTCATATGAGAGGACTCCAGGGAAGGCTACAATCTATCCAATGCTTCATTTCATAGTTGGCTGACAAGTCACAACCATTCACTAAAACTTTGCATAAGGGTGTGACTTATGAATGGAATGAAGAATGTGACAGAGGACTCACTCAAATTAAATAGTATCTTGTTAATCCACCTATATTGATGCCTCCTATTCATGGGAAGCCACTCATACTATACATCTAAGCCATGAACACATCTTTGGGTGTTCTCCTAGCTCAAGAAGATCATAACAACAAAGAGAGAGCCATTTATTATATCAGCAGAACATTGGTTTCTTATGAAATGAACTATTTTGTTATTGAAAAATCTTGTCTAGTAGTAGTGTTTGCTTCATAGAAGTTGCAACATTATATGCTTTCTCACACTACAAGGCTCATTGCAAAAATTGATCCACTAAAGTACTTACTGAGAAAGGCTTCCCTCGCGGGTAGACTAGCAAAATGGGTTATGATACTCAGTGAATTCAACATTGAGTATGTGGAAAGAAAAGCTATTAAAGGAAAAGAAATTGTTGATCAGTTGGTGGAAGCTCCTCTGAAAGATCACCAACCTTTGAACATTGAATTCCAAAATGAATCCATCATGCTTCTCACACATTAGGCTTGGAGCATGTTCTTTGATGGATCATTCACTCAGCAAGGGTCAAGTGTGGGCATTCTGTTTATAACACCTCAAATATACTCATTGCCCAAAGCTTATCAAATGTTGTTTCCTTGCACAAACAACATCACTGAATATGAAGCTCTCATCAATGGTATGAAGATAGCTATTGAATGGAATGTGGATGAGCTCAAGGTCTTTGGAGACTCTCAGTTAGTCATCAAACAAGTTAATGGTATCTATCAAATAAAAGATGACAAGCTAGTGCCTTACAAATGAATGGTGGATGATCTCAAACAATATTTTGCACACATTTCTTTCCAAAAAATTCCAAGGGTAGAAAATAAAGCAGTCGATGCTATGGCCACTATTGCCTCAATGTTACAGATGCCATAAAATGACTTTAGACATGAATTCCTGGTGGAGGCATTATGCTACCCAGCCTATGACATCCCTAAATCTAGGATGATTTGTTCAGTCATTGGACATGATCCATCTCGCTACCACCATATCTATTCCTACCTCTATGACCAAATCATTCCAGACACCTATACCAGAATGAAAAATGTCACCTGATTCGTAATGCTTCATGGTATGTCATCATAGCAAACAACTTGTATAGATGGGGTCTAGATGGTACCCTCCTTAGGTGTCTAGAACCCAATGAGTCCAAATGTGTGTTAGCTAAGGTACATGAAGGTATATGTGGGTCTTATTCGAGTGGTCTGACATTAGCTCATAAACTTATTAGAGCTAGTTATTACTAGCTAGTTATGGAGAAAGAAGTTGTTCAATATGCCAAAACTTATAAATAGTGCCAATTTCACAAAAATCTGATCCATGCTCCTGCTAAAGAGCTTATTCCTTTCACTAGTTTTTGGCCATTTCAGTAGTGGGCCTTTGATTTTGTGGGTTAGATACATCCTTCTTCTTCAAGAGGACATAAGTTTATCATCACAGCTACAGATTACTTTACTAAGTGGGTTGAGGCAATCCCTCTAACTATAGCTGATGGCAAGTCTGTGGCTATGTTTATACTAAACTATATCATCTGTAGATATGGTGTACCCTCGTCCATTATCAATGACAATGGGGGACAATTCAAAAACAAGGACCTGAAAGAGTTATGCACCAAACTCAAGATCATTTAGCATTGGTCATCTATCTATTATCCCTAGGGTAATGGACAAGTAGAAGCTTCTAATAAGACAATTCTCAAAATCTTGCACATAACAGTTCATAAATCTAGTAGAGATTGGCACCTCCAGATTAATCTGGCTTTATGGGCCTATAGAACAAGTATCCAAACACCAATGGGGGCCTTTCCCTTTGCCTTGGTTTATGGAGCAGATGTAGTATTGCCTATTGAGGTTGAGATTCCTACATTGTGAGTCTCTCTGAGGGGCCTCATCACTGATGAAGAAAATAGAATATCCTAGCTACAAGAGCTAGAGTTACTGGATGAACGTCAGAAGGTGGCGTTCGATCATCTTTGAGCATACCAAAAGAGAATTTCTAAGGCCTATAATAAGAAAGTCAGACAAAGGGAATTCCAAGTGGGTGATCTCGTCCTGAGAGAAAACCCCAAAAATCAGTAGCAGTGGGTCCAGAAAGGGAAATTTGAACCAAACTAGCTTGGTCCATATGTTATCACTGCAACATTTGGGTCTAGTGCATACCAACTATCTACTAGTGAAGGAAAACAAGTCAAAGAGCTGATCAATGCTCTGCACCTGAAGTGGTTCTACAGTTGAGGCATTCTCTGTGTGCTCATGTACATACTTATTGATCCTGAAAAAAATCCAAAAAATGGTATATTGTCAAAAATCCTAAAAATTACAAAATGTCTTGAAAAAATGATCATCTTAGTGAAAACCTGGTAAACAGGTGCTTTGATGTATCTATTATCTTGGTGAAAACCTGGTAAATAGACGCCTTGATAATAATAAAAAAATTGAAAAAAATGAAAAAAAAAAAATTTGAAAAATTGAAAAAAAATACAAAAGAAGTCAAAAGATCAAAAATACAAAAAAAAAGAAATATTCAAAAATACAAAAAAAATTTTAAAAAAAGAGAAAAGAACAAAAAAAAATTCAAAAGAAGAAAGAATGTGCCATTGATGAAAACTTGGTAAACAGGTGTCATGGTAGCAAAAATAGAATCTCTGCCAAGATGTGAAAACTTGGTAAACAGGCGCCTCTTGTTTCCTAAAGCTATATCTCATCTCAGCACCATTTGGCTCTTGCTTTCCTGCTTTAGTTTGCTTTCCTTGTTTCCTACTTTAGTTTGCTTTCCCGATTTCCTGCTTTAGTTCATTTCCCGCTTTAGCTTGCTAGCTCATGCATTCATTTGCACCTATCTTCAAGATTTTCCTCGACTCTACATGGATTGGAACTAGTCACACTTGGGGGTACCTTCCCGGTCTAGGGGGCATTATCCTATCACTTTTGGAGACGCTTTCTTGCATCAGTCACCATTGGTTCCCACTGCATCTACCTGCTGATGGCCAGCTATTTTTGAGATCTCTCTCCTTGAGGGTCTCTCGTGTATTAGTCACTAGTGGTTCTCACTATGCCTACCTATTGATACCTGGCTCTCATTTGAACCCCTCTCTTTTGGGACCTCTTCCTTACATCAGTCACCAATGGTTCTCACTATCTCTGCATGCTGATGTTTTGTTTGTGCTTGGTTCTCTCTTTCGAGAATCCTTCTTGTATCGGTCACCAGTGGTTCTCACTATGTCTGCCTGCTGATACTTGGTTAGCACTTTGATATCCCCTTGAGACTTCATCTCTCACGATGGTCACCAGTGGTTCTCACTATGTCCACCTACTGTTGTTCTCCTGTTGAGACTTTGAATGTTGTACACTTCCGCTTCGACTTCAATCTGCTTGAACACAAACTTAAAATTAAACTAAACCTAAATTTGTGATTCTCTGAATCATGCTGAGCTTTTCTCTTTTGTGTGTTTTTCTTTCATTTTATCATTCCTCCTTGAGAAAATCTAAGACGTCTTTTTTTGACCGAGAAAGGTGAAGACTGGGGGCATGATCTTTCCCTTGCTTTCTGTTTGCTAGTTTAGTTCCAATGATCCAAGGAATTCACATAAGAGGGGTGTCCATCTGTAAGAGCCTTCATCATGTATTGAATGGCCATGTGTACCTCAAATCCTTTTATATGGAAACTTTGGTGAGGTTGGTTCTTCTCCTTGTCTATTTTGAGTGACTTCTTTCTACTACAAGCAAAATTGATAACGCTCGTCTGACTAAGTGAACATAAGGGTCACTGCGAGAATTCTTTACTAAGTGGGTTGAGGTAGTCCCTCTGACTATAGCTGATGGCAAGTCCGTGGCTATGTTTATACTAAACTATATCATCTGTAGATATGGTCTACCCTCCTCCATTATCAATGACAATGGGGGACAATTCAAAAACAAGGGCCTGAAAGAGTTATGCACCAAATTCAAGATCATTTAGCATTGTTTGTCTATCTATTATCCCCAGGGTAATGGACAAGCAGAAGCTTCTAATAAGACAATTCTCAAAATCTTGCACATAACAGTTCATAAATCTGGTAGAGATTGGCACCTCCAGATTAATCCGGCTTTATGGGCCTATAGAACAAGTAACTGAACACCAATGGGGGCCACGCCCTTTGCCTTGGTTTATGGAGTAGATGTGTTATTTCCTATTGAGGTCGAGATTCCTACATTGTGAGTCTCTCTGAGGGGCCTCATCATTGATGAAGAAAATAGAATATCCCAGCTACAAGAGCTAGAGTTACTGGATGAACGTTGGAAGGTGGTGTTCGATCATCTTCGAGCATACCAAAAGAGAATGTCTAAGGCCTATAATAAGAAATTCAGATAGGGAATTCCAAGTGGGTGATCTCGTCCTGAGAGAAAACCCCAAAAATCAGTAGCAGTGGGTCCAGAAAGGGAAATTTGAACCAAACTGGCTTGGTCTGTATGTTATCACTACAGCATTTGGGTCAGGTGCATACCAACTTTCTACTAGTGAAGGAGAATAGCTCAAAGAGCTGATCAATGCTCTGCACCTAAAGTGGTTCTACAGGTGAGGCATTCTCTGTGTGCTCATGTACATACTTATTGATCCTGAAAAAAATCCAAAAAATGGTATATTGTCAAAAATCTTAAAAATTGTAAAATGTCCTGAAAAAATGATCATCTTAGTGAAAACCTGGCAAACAAGTGCTTTGATGTATCTATTATCTTGGTGAAAACCTGGTAAACAGACACCTTGATAATAATAAAAAAATTGAAAAAATAAAAAAAAATTGAAAAAAAAATACAAAAAAAGTCAAAAGATCAAAAATACAAAAAAAATGAAATATTCAAAAATACAAAAAAAAATTTAAAAAAAGAGAAAAGAACAAAAAAAAATTGAAAAGAAGAAAGAATGTGCCATTGATGAAAACTTGGTAAACAGGTGTCATGGAAGCAAAATTAGAATCTCTGCCAAGATGGTGAAAACTTGGTAAACAGGCACCTCTTGTTTCCTGAAGCTATATCTCATCTCAGCACCATTTGGCTCTTGCTTTCCTGCTTTAGTTTGCTTTCCTTGTTTCCTACTTTAGTTTGCTTTCCCGGTTTCCTGCTTTAGTTCATTTCCCACTTTAGCTTGCTAGCTCATGCATTCATTTGCACCTATCTTCAAGATTTTCCTCGACTCTACATGGATTGGAACTAGTCACACTTGGGGGTACCTTCCTGGTCTAGGGGGCATTATCCTATCACTTTTGGAGATGCTTTCTTGCATCAATCACCATTGGTTCCCACTGCGTCTACCTGCTGATGGCCAACTATTTTTGAGATCTCTCTCCTTGAGGGTCTCTCGTGTATCAGTCACTAGTGGTTCTCACTGTGCCTACCTATTGATACCCATCTCTCATTCGAACCCCTCTCTTTTGGGACCTCTTCCTTACATCAGTCACCAATGGTTCTCACTACATCTACCTGCTGATGTTTTGTTTGTGCTTGGTTCTCTCTTTCAAGAATCCTTCTTGTATCGGTCACTAGTGGTTCTCACTGTGTCTGCCTGCTGATACTTGGTTAGCACTTCGATATCCCCTTCAGACTTCATCTCTCGCGACGGTCACCAGTGGTTCTCACTATGTCCACCTACTGTTGTTGTCCTGTTGAGACTTCGAATGTTGTACACTTTCGATTCGACTTCATTCCGCTTGAACACAAACTTAAACTAAAACTAAACCTAAATTTGTGATTCTCTGAAGCATGCTGAGCTTTTCTCTTTTGTGTTTTGTTCTTTCATTTTATCATTCCTCCTTGAGCAAATCTAAGACATCTTTTCTTGACCGAGAAACGCAAAGATTGGGGGCATGATCTTTCCCTTGCTTTCCGTTTGCTAGTTTAGTTCCAATGATCCAAGGAATTCACATAAGAGGGGTGTCCATCTATAAGAGCCTTCATCATGTATTGAATGGCCATATGTACCTCGACTCCTTTTATATGGAAACTTTGGTGAGGTTGGTTCTTCTCCTTGTCTATTTTGAGTGACTTCTTTCTACTACAAGTAAAATTGATAACACTCATTTGACTAAGTGAACGTGAGGGTAACTATGAGCATTCTTTTCTAAGTGGATTGAGGTAGTCCCTCTGACTATAGCTGATGGCAAGTCCATGGCTATGTTTATACTAAACTATATCATCTATAGATATGGTGTATCCTCATCCATTATCAATGACAATGGGGGACAATTCAAAAACAAGGGCCTGAAAGAGTTATGCACCAAATTCAGGATCATTTAGCATTGTTCATCTATCTATTATCCCTAGGGTAATGGACAAGCAGAAGCTTCTAATAAGACAATTCTCAAAATCTTGCACATGATAGTTCATAAATCTGGTAGAGATTGGCACCTCCAGATTAATCCGGCTTTATGGGCCTATAGAACAAGTATCCAAACACCAATGGGGGCCATGCCCTTTTCCTTGGTTTATGGAGTAGATGCATTATTTCCTATTGAGGTCGAGATTCCTACATTACGAGTCTCTCTAAGGGGCCTCATCACTAATGAAGAAAATAGAATATCCCAGCTACAAGAGCTAGAGTTACTGGATGAACATCAGAAGGTGGCGTTCGATCATCTTCAAGCATACCAAAAGAGAATGTCTAAGGCCTATAATAAGAAATTTAGACAAAGGGAATTCCAAGTGGGTGATCTCATCCTGAGAGAAAACCCCAAAAATCAGCAGCAGCGGGTCCAAAAAGGGAAATTTGAACCAAACTAGCTTGGTCTGTATGTTATCACTATAGCATTTGGGTCTGGTGCATACCAACTGTCTACTAGTGAAGGAGAACAGCTCAAAGAGCCAATCAATGCTCTGCACCTGAAGCGGTTCTACAGCTGAGGCATTCTCTTTGTGCTCATGTACATACTTATTGATCCTGAAAAAAAATCCAAAAAATGGTATATTGTCAAAAATCTTAAAAATTATTAAATGTCCTAAAAAAATGATCATCTTAGTGAAAACCTGGTAAACAAGTGCTTTGATGTATCTATTATCTTGGTGAAAACCTGGTAAATAAATGCCTTGATAATAGTAAAAAAATTGAAAAAAAAATACAAAAAAAGTCAAAAGATCAAAAATACAAAAAAAATGAAATATTCAAAAATACAAAAAAAAGAGAAAAGAACAAAAAAAAATTGAAAAGAAGAAAGAATGTGCCATTGATGAAAACTTGGTAAACAAGCATCATGGTAGCAAAAATAGAATCTCTGCCAAGATGGTGAAAACCTGGTAAACAGACACCTCTTGTTTCCTGAAGCTATATCTCATCTCAGTACCATTTGGCTCTTTCTTTCTTGCTTTAGTTTTCTTTCCTTGTTTCCTACTTTAGTTTGCTTTCCTAGTTTCCTGCTTTAGTTCATTTCCCGCTTTAGCTTGCTAGCTCATGCATTCATTTGCACCTATCTTTGAGATTTTGCTTGACTCTACATGGATTGGAACTAGTCACACTTGGGGGCACCTTTCTGGTCTAGGGGGCATTGTCCTATCACTTTCAGAGATGCTTTCCTGCATTAGTCACCAATGGTTCCCACTGCATCTGCCTGCTGATGCCTAGCTATTTTTGAGATCTCTCTCCTTGAGGGTCTCTTGTGTATCAGTCACCAGTGGTTCTCACTATGTCTACCTACTGATACCTAGCTCTCATTCGAACCCCTCTCTTTTGGGACCTCTTCCTTACATCAGTCACCAGTGGTTCCCACTATGTCTACCTGTTGATGTTTCATTCATGCTTGGTTCTCTCTTTCGAGAATCCTTCTTGTATCAGTCACCAGTGGTTCTCACTGTGTCTACCTGCTAATACTTGGTTAGCACTTCGATATCCCCTTGAGACTTCATCTCTCGCGAAGGTCACCAGTGGTTCTCACTGTGTCCACCTACTATTGCTGTCCTATTGAGACTTCAAACATTGTACACTTTCACTTCGACTTCAATCTGCTTGAACACAAACTTAAACTAAAACTAAACTTGAATTTGTGATTCTCTGAAGCATGCTGATCTTTTCTCTTTTGTGTGTTGTTCTTTCATTTTATCATTTCTCCTTGAGCGAATCTATGACGTCTTTTCTTGACTGAGAAACGCAAAGACTGGAGGCATGATCTTTACTTTGCTTTCTGTTTGCTAGTTTAGTTCCAATGATCCAAGGAATTCACATAAGAGGGGTGTCCATCTGTAAGAGCCTTCATCACATATTGAATGGCCATGTGTACCATGACTCCTTTTATATGGAAACTTTGGTGAGGTTGGTTCTTCTCCTTGTCTATTTTTAGTGACTTCTTTCTACTACAAGTAAAATTGATAACGCTCGTCTGGCTAAGTGAACGTGAGGGTCACTGCGAGAATTCTTTGGTGAAATAAGGAAATCTTGTGTGTCTGGTGTGTTTGCATGCAAGAAATATTTAGGTCATTCTAGTAGCTATGCTTTGATGCTTCTTTTAACTTGCTAAATCAAAAGGAATGGGTGTTCAGGTCATTTTGGCTTCTTGTGCCTTAATGCTTACATCTCATTCCAACAAATCTAAGACTTACATCATATTCATATTCTCATGATTGCAATGTCAGTGAGTATTGTATGGCATTTTGCGATCATCTTGTACCTAAAAACTCTATGATGATAATACGATGAGTCCAACAACCAAGTCCTAGGCTTGAATCTATCTTAGGCTTGCATTTTCATTCTATGTTTGCATTCAAACAGTGTTTTGGTGCTCTCTTGGTTGTCTTCTTCTAGATCTCTTCATCAAAGGTTCTCATCTTTCATCCTGGGTTCGTCTTGGCTGCACAAGTGTCCAGTCCTCACTCTCAATCTTTGAAACATTCTTTTGGTTAGTACCTGTCATATATTGCAAAATCCTGCATGAGATGATTAGTACCACATACATTTCATTTTCATTGCATTTCCATTTGCATCCATGACATCCATATGCATACATTCCACATCTACATTCTCATTTCTATTTGCATCCATTATAAGCATAAATAAAATCATACATTACATTCATTTATCTATCATCTATCATTGCATTTCACATTGCATATTCATATACCATCATAAAATAAAACATGTGCATATTCATATCATAAAAGAAAATATGTGCATCTCATACATATCTAATCCATACATCTAAATCATCTAGGAAACATCTCATAAAACATGAACATTAACATTAAAGAAATATATAAACAAGTACAATGATATCAAAGAGGTGATCTCATATATATATCTCATGGCCGATCAATGTCATGTACAAAATAATGGTGCTACTCAAGCACAGTATCAAAATATGGGCTATAATATACATCATGATCCACTACCACCTGGAGGAGGTGGAGGTGGAGGAGACTATTGTGGTGGTCCCTAAGGAGGAGGCATCAGTCTCTATGGTGGTGCCTAAGGTGGAGGTCCCTGTGGTGTTCCGGCGTACTCAAAAAATGGAGGCACCTTCTCTAATAGATTTGGAACAATGCCAACATATGTCACATAGTAGTAGGTTGCCTGAGCATTCATATCTAGTCTCTAGCCATGACCTCGCTAGCTCCTCTCGGAGCTCTCTAATCTCTCACTCCTAGTCAGCCACCCACATGTCCTGGATGATGACCTGGGTGTGGTAATCATCCCTCTCTCACTGCACATGTCTCACTCTCTCTCAGCTCTTCTTGAGAGCCTCCTATACTTGTGCTAGCTATATTGGCCCCTGTGTGGCCTGATCTAACATGTCAATATCACCACCCTATTCCTCCTTCTCAGGAGATGGCTAACGTGAGGTATCTCCTGTCCTCTTCCTAGTGGACCTCTACTAAGTCCCATTGCTACCTGCACCTACATCTGACCCCATAGTCCTCGAGGGGGGATGTCCATCTGCCCTATCCTAGGCCTCAATACTCTCTACCCACACCATTGTAATGGTATCTACTGCTGGGAAAGTACCTACCACTGTTGTCCCTATGGTTGTTGTGCAAGCTACTACTATGCAAGTTGTTGTTGTGCAGGCTACTGCTGTGTAGGCTGCTACTGTGCTCTCTGTCCCATCCCGATAGGATCTGTAAATCTAGGGAAGGGGTGTGCCAAGAAATGATCTCGATATGCAGGCATCATCCCTCCATTGGTGACATCCACCATGTAGTCCCACCGAGCTAGAGGTACTTGTGCCTCAATAGTGCATCTGCCTTGATCTAACCTAGGCTGTCAGCCCCTTCTTCATCTCATCAATGAAGCGAGCATATGACACATACTCTTGGGAGATGTTCTGTTGTCTCCCAAACTGTCTCATAACACATGTGAGAAAGAATCACTTAATGATGCTAATGGTATGTCTAATCAGTGGATGCGAGACAAACATGTGTGTCAGCTCCCCCCTAGTGTCATCCCATGGCTCTGTGGCTACCCAAGGTCTCTACACAACCGCCACCATATCATCTAACTATCCTCACCACTGCTCAGTCTTACCTAGCACTGGCTGAGTCATAGGGCCTACATATCTGTAAATATAAGGCTCAAGGACCTACCGTGTATCATGAAATATCGGCCTGCAAACAAGGAGATGCTCCCAGGCCTAGATCTGCAATATGAAAACTCCAGCTTCCATAGTCTTGGCACTCTGATACATGACCTTATGCATCTTTTGGTACATCTATGTGAGCATGCACTCACCCCATCTAAATCTGATGGCTGGCCTATCCAGCATCCTCTGCAGCATCTATCCCTAACCGCACTCCAATCTATGTTGGCCCCTATCCGAAACCAAGTAGCAACTCAGGAATATGGCTAAAATAACTACTAATCAGTGAGCACCACCATATTTTCTGACCAGCTCATCCCATGAGATGGTCCAACCCATCACTAATGTATCATTGAATATGGCCCTCAGTGCTAGTGTACCTGCCCTCAGATGTATATCATACTCAACTCGGGTGCCATGGAAGGGTATCCTCAGTATCTGGTAGATGTCCTTAGGAGTGACTATCATCTCCCCCATTGGAAAATGAAATGTGTTCATCTCTAAATGGAAACACTCGACAAGTGCACCTAGAAGAACTTGATTTACCTGAATGTGGGGTATATCATGAAAGTAAGACAATCCTAGCCCCTCGATGTGGGCACTCTCAGCATCGGTCAACCTCTAAACTAATGTGGTGATGACTAGATGGTGTAACCAGAATGTGATGTCAGGGAAGTCAACATGCAAAGAAAGTGACGACATTGGATCAATATCTCAACATGAAGGTTTCAAAGTAATAATAGCAAATGAGGCTACACATCTATCCTAAACATGACTCTGGAATGTTTTAATTGGCTAATTTTATGAAAAATTGGATGAAGATTCTAAATGTCGTAGCATCTTCCCGTGTGAGGAAACTATTCCCTCATGTGAGACAAGATCTCTTCCTGAGCGAGAAGATGAAATCTCGTGCAGCATCAACTAGCACTTCGTGCGAGCTCACAGAGAAGCCCCGGGCGAGGAATCCCTAACCCATGTGAGGAAACCATTTCCTCATGTGAGGGGCGACTGAGGCCGGCATGAGGAAACTATTTCCTCACACGAGGTTTGAAGAAAAAGGCCCTAAACATGCTAAATCTAGCCTAAATCACCTAATAAAGCAATTAAAACTTGAAATGCAAGATGGTTTATCGACTACTCATAGGTGGGTCATACTCCGGCAGTCGGCTATAGCATCAGGAGTGCTTGAATCAATGTGTATGCACTAGAACACCCTCCATTCTCTCTCAGAGCTCTCAGAATTGCTAGAAGACAGTGAATAATGAATTGAAAATGACCCCTCCGGGCCTTATATAGCTTTTTGACCTAATTTTCAAAGTGCTCTATTTTGTGCAAAAATTGCACCCTTGGCTAAATTGACTGCTCTAAATCCATTTTCGGGATTGAAATTGAAATCTGACATCTCTAGATGGCTCAAAATCGCATTTTAAATTCTAGGATCCTTTGGGATTGGACGCTTGTACAATCAGCCTTCTGGCATCATTTTCCTACCAGATTGTCATCCCCTCATCATTTTCTTGAGATCTTCAATGTTTTCATCTAAAGTAAACTCTAGTCAAATTTGGTCAACCATGGTCAAACTTGGTCAACAAGACCTCCAAATTGCTCCAAATTGCTTTTGCAGCTTCTTGAATCTAGTCCGATTGCTTCTATTTTGCAACCTCTTGTTGTCAATCATCCTTCTGATATGTCATCTTTCAATTTCACTCCTAAGGGGGCAGGATGATTGCATCATTTGAACCTTGTTGAACCAATCTCATATTAATCCGATCCAAATCAAAGTTCTCACTGCTTGAGGCATCTCTTCACTAGGGGCATCTTTGTGCCTCACATCTGGTCATCTTGTCATCTATCTTTTAGGTATCTAAACAATCTAACTCAGATCCTCAAGGATCAAACTTCATTCTAGAGATGGTTCTCAAAATCTCATTATGTATTGGGGCAATCTAACCCTAATGTTTGAAAGTCAAGCTTCATTCTGGAGATGCCTCTCGAAATCTCTTTTTAGACCATTATCTAGGCAATCTAACCCAGGTCTCAGAGGGCTAACCTTCGTATTGGGGAAATCTAACCCTAATTCTGGAGATTAGTCCTAAATCTACATCTATCATCATTTAATCACTAGGTATTGGGGAAATCTAACACCAATTCCAGTCTCCTCTCAAGTTGTCATTAGACCGTTGTCTTCGCAATCTAACTTAGACTTTAGAGAATCATGCCTCATTCTGGAGGTGGTTCTGCAATTCTATCTATTTTGGTGTCTTGGTATCCTAACCTTGACTTCCAAGGGTTAAGCTTCATTCTAGGGATAATCTTGAAACCTCATCTATTACATCAAACTATTCTTTGAATCAACGCGCTTCTCGCACATCAATTCAAAGAGGGGCAAATGCAATACCCCAAAATTGGCACCTTATAATTTCAATCAATTTTGGTGCATTTTCTTCGATTTTACATCATTAAAGTCCTATTTTACTAGGCAATTTTCTCTCTCCTACTTGACTTTATTTGACTTGGTGTCAATTGCAAAAACCCTAAATTGCATTAATCTCACACTATAATTAATTCCTAAGTATTCGACTTTATTAGCTAAATAATCCCTATGATAAATTGATTTAATTATAAATTCCTAAGTGCTTTAAATTAAATTAAACTCACCCCCTTTAGCTAATACACATAAAAAGGAATTAATATTATTTGTTTATTTGAATGGATTATCTTATTTGGATTTAATAATTCAAATTATTCGAAGGGTCACCCATATGTGGCAATAATTCATTCTTTTAATTAAATAATCCTTCAATATTTGTCTCAATTGGAAATGAAGAGTTGATCATTTCATTTCAAGAAACTCTTCATCTTCTCTCTCGGATTTTCTATATTATGAACCTTCTTCCTCGTTGGAAAAAAAGGCAATTGTGAGAGTATCTAAACTATAGTCAAATTTAATCTCCATTATTTCATACTTTCAAGCTTTTATTGCATAATTAGATCAATTTCCATTTCTAGTTAATTGCATTCCCATATTAAACTAGTTTTCTTATTGTTATTAGCTTGATTCTCATATTTCTTTCAAGTTCCTAGATTAAATTTTCACTTCATTCTTAGATTAATTGCATCTTCATCTTAGAATAATTGCAATTTGTTTATCTTTCAAGCTTTCAAAAATCCTTCATATTAGCTTGGTCTTTTGGTTGTTGGCTCTCATTCTGAGAGTAATTCAAACACCCCAACTAATTAGGAGGCAACAAGTTGAATCAATAGAATCTTGCGAATTAAGTAATTAATACTCATCTTCATGATTCGATGATCGAGAAATGACTATGTTGTGTATATGGCTAGATTAGAGGTCCACATTTAGCTATAAACAGTATACACCGAGATGAAATAGTGTACACCGAGCAAGTATAGTGTATACCGAGTATAGTGTTAACCGAGTTAGAAGTCACCAACACATCATGGTATTGATCGAGTGAAATAAATAAATGGAACAAGTGATAGCTGACTAAAGATGATGAGTTGGACAATTATGGATGATTTCAAGGTTAAAGATAAAGTTTGTTATGATGATTAAATGAATGACAAAACTCAAGGATGATCGAATGATAGAGAATGAAATGTGTTACAAACACAAATTATGAGGAAGGTTAAAGCGGAAAAATCAACGGTGAAGATTAAGAGGAAAAATCTATGGTTAAGAAGAAAATAATTTATTATGTCTATAAAAGGAGACAAGATATTCATAATTAATTCTAGAATGTACGTGAGGAGATTGCATTCATGCAAATATAGTCAAACAGGTTGAAGACAAAATCGAGCAATTCTACAAACAACATCGAGCATTGGAGAAAGGAATTAACCCAGCATAACAAAGTTGGAGGATACAAAGATATTGAATTGTGTATATTGGCTAGATGTAATTTGATCTTAGCATAGATCTGAACAAACTACAAGATAAATTTGTATTTGAATTTGATCAATTACTATTGCATTCTAACCATTGCTACAGATAAATCTCTTAACTGAGTGGGACATAGCAGTTTTTTTATTTCATTATGACATTCAATGAATGTTTATTATTTTCATGTTGACCCCATAGTGAATGTTTGGTCATGGAGAATTGTTAGTGATAAATCCTCTAACCAGGTCACACCTTACAATGTGTTATTGTAACCTTTAACAGGGTTGGCTCTTAATTGAGCTCACTTCAGAAGAGTGAAATTGTTTTTGGGTTACCAGTCCCAGGTGGTTTTTCCCCTAACAAGATTTCCATGTTAAAAATCAAAGTGTTATATCTGTTTGGATGTGATGAATTGTTATTTTTCTTTACACATTATAATTACTAGTTTGATCAATATATGCACTAGATAATTTACTAGTATTTGATAAATGAACAGAAATGCACAGTTAAAGTTTTATCGAGTTTATTTAATTGATTTGAAAGATTTGTTTTGTACATCATGAATTTTTTGGAACTATAGGATAATTGGACATAACTGATTCACCCCCCACCCCCTCTCAGTTATCTAACAATGAATTCATTTTCTATGTGATAAAGATTGCAATGAGAGATGTAAACAAGACTAATTGCTAAATGTAGAAAGATTGATGATATTGAATTGAATAGAAGAAAACTAATCAAACAATTTCTATGAATTTCTAATTGATTTCCAATGTGATAGAGATTGCAATGAGAGATGTAAACAAGAGTCATTTCCAAATGAAAAAAGATTGATTATACTAATGTGAATATAATCAAACCAATCAAACAATATCTATGTATTTCCAATTCATATTTGAACAATGTATTCATTTTCTATGTGATAAAGATTGCAATGAGAAATGTAAAGAAGAGTAATTTCTAAATGTAGAAAGATTAAACAAACATGAGGATGTATAGCAATAAGGATTTACAAATATGACAAGACAATATATATGTGTCTGTGTCTGTGTACATACATATGTAGATACACACACACACACACACATATATATATATTTATATATACGTGTGTGTGTGTGTGTATGTATATATATATATATATATATATACATACATATGTAGATATATATACACACACACACATATATATATAATATAATTTACACACACGTATATATATATATATATATATATATATATATATATGTGTGTGTGTGTGTGTGTGTGTGTGTGTGTGTATGTATATACATGCATATATATATATATATATATATATATATATATATATATATATATGTATGTATGTATGTATGTATGTATGTATGTATGTATGTATGTATGTATGTATGTATATGTATATGTATATGTATATGTATATGTATATGTATATGTATATGTATATGTATATATATATATATATATATATATAGATACACACATGTGTTTATATGGATATATTATTGCAAATAATCCCAATGGCTATATATATATGTAGCCATTGGGATTATCTGCAATAATATATCCATATAAACACATATATGTATATATATATATATATACACGTGTGTTTATATGGATATATTATTGCAGATAATCCTAATGGCTATATATATATACATACATACATACATATATATATATACATATACATACATACATATATATACATATATATATATATATATATATATATGTATGTATGTATATATACATACATATATATATATATATACATCTATATTTGTAGATATATATAAATATATACAGACATACATATGTAGATATATACATGTGTATATATATAAATATAGATACATACATATATATATGATATGTATATATATATACACACACACACATATATATGTATCTATACATTATTACATACACATATGTATATATGTGTGTGTGTGTGTGTGTATGCATATACAACCATACATACGTATATGTGTGTGTGTATGTGTGTGTCTATAAATATATATTGTTGAACAAGCTGAACAATTGAGAGGGGGTGAATCAGTTATTCCAAAACTATTTGACAAACTTAATTAATGTGGAGAAATCCTAAACCATTTAGATAATTAAAAAAGATAAGAACAAGAAAATGTATAAACAATAAACACCATAACACCTTACTTAACATAGAAATCCAGATGGGAAAAACCATGGAAAAACTAATTCTCATGAATATGGCATCGGTTAAGGTGATACTAGTTAGGGTGATTTTTACAAGGGCTCACTATTGGTTTTCTCACTACAAGTAAGGCTCACTTTCAGTCGGGCTAACTGTCCTAAAACAAAAATGATTGATTGAAAAATAGTCTTACAGAAAAAATTGAATTGGTAATGTTTCATCTACATATGCATAAAATAGTTATAGTGAATAACACAACAATAACTATCTATAATAAATTCAGTTAGAGATCTATTATATCAACCTTTAACAATATTCTACAAAAAAATGTCACTAGCTTTCCAACCTTTACTCTTATCCTTTTCACTTCTTGTTCTACTTGCACACTTCTCCACCAAGTATTCATTCACATAACTATATTCACATCATACCACCTTCAACATGCCTGTACATACACTCTCACACTTGGATCCAAATAGATGTTCTGTATATATACATATTTTTAGAGTCATATGCATAAGTCTACCTAGCTAAACATGTCAGCTAGAATATAAAAAATGATATCTTGAGATATGCAATAAAGATTAACATGCTAGCACCAGACTTGAAAGATAGGTTGCACATATAAGAATTTCATACCACGCTACCATGAGACCCAAAGATTGACACATAAGATAAAAATGTTACATAGCACAAATACTAGAAAATGTATTTTGGGGCTAATAGGAATGCCACAACCAAGACCATGTCTTAATCACCACAAAATTTTGCACCAACTGAAGGATAGCACTAAGCATAAATTGTCCAAAACTTAATAAAAATGACATTACTAAAATATTTTGACAAACTACATGTGAATGTTTGGAGAGAAGAGATTGATACCCCTAAGAGTTTATTTTGTTGTCATTAGTTATGAGGAATTTATAATGTTTGTCAAAGTTATTTGGTTACGAAGAAAAGATAAGTTGGTAAGGCAAAGAAAGTCAATCGATAAAGGAATAGGAAGACAGGGAATTTTGGTAAAGAAGAAGCAAGAACATGCATCGAGCAAGGTAGTACTAAGCACCAAGAACTAAGTTACCAAGCACCTAACTGAGAAGAGAAGACAATTACCAAGTTGAAGAAAAATCTGTTACCGAGTAGAACAGGGTGATACCAAAAGAATTCTGAGAACATTGAATCTAGACACCCAACAAAAAATGGTTTACCAATCTCGAGGAGATCGTATAATAGAATGTTGGATATTACAACATGATGATTACACATGATTACAAGGTGAGATTAGCCAATGAAAATTAAGGATGAAATATACATTGTAAGTGTACCCAATGCTAGCACCACTTGATGAGAATATTCTAGAACTCCTAGCGTCACTTCAAGAATTGTATATAAGAAGATTAGAGTATGAAGATCAGTATGGTGGTTAAGGATTATATGAATGCAAGAGGAGATTTCATGTATGGAGTAGATTGTAGCAGAAGGTGAATGAGTAGTGAAGTCACTGAGTAACAAAGCATTGAAGAATATATTAAGATTGAGAGCTACCGAGTACTGAATTGTTAGTGTGAAGGATACACAGTATGAGGTAATGAATTATTGAGCACATAGATTCTGAATAGAATACGTTGATGCAAGTTTGACAGACATTTTAGTGTTGTTGATTAAAGAGTAATCAGATTTTTTAAAGTCTCTTAACCAAGTAGATCCTAGTAGATCTTAATTATAAATCTTTTAACTAGGTACAATTCTTAGATTAGAATTGTGAAATCTCTTAACAGAGTAGACTTAGTAGTCTTTATAACCTTAACCAGGTTAATACTCTTAATAGGGTAAGCTATCAGAAATAGCTAATCATTGTATCTCTAGCCGAGAAAACTTTATTATATAGTAGTGAGGTCTTGTGGGTGTCATCCCCACCATAGTTTTTATCCTCTAACAAGGATTTTTGTGTGTGATCAGTGCAAACCTAATCTATCTTGAAAGGCATAGATCATTCAAATATTAGTGAGCATGAATCTAACAGCATATTCCTATGCTTAAATGGAAAAATAAATGCAAAGACACTCAGATAGAACTGAAATGGGAGCACCTTGTCACCGTTTGATTTGCTCTCGCTTTAAGGATGTGGGTGTGCTCTTGAATCACTTGAAAAAATTCCCTAATGATGATTAGGAGGTATCTGGATTGATTAGAGACCATAAGAACCCCATAGTGGTACAAAAGCAAGTATGGAACACCCATTTTGCCCCTAAGGCCTTAAGGATCCTAATAAATTAGGAATACATATTATGCTATGAATGCTTATTCTATGTTGATTTTAGTCCAAAATAGATATGATATGATGCCATGCTATGCAAAACAATAAAATAAACTATGATTTATCCATTAGTTCTATGCTAAGATGTGTTAGAAAGCTTGAGGAAACAAATAAATCTAACAATTATGAAAAAGCTTAAGGATCTAGAGCTATTCTAGCATTATAACTCTACTTAATATGTTATGTAAAATATATATTTGCTCTTGGGAAGTGAGGATATTTATAGGATTTGGGAAGGGCTTGGGTTAGGAGGATGAGTTAGAGTTAGAGGTAAGGTCTAGGGTAGAATAAGAGGTATGGTAAGGTTTACCTTGGCTTAGGGTTGCTCACACATGTGTGAGAAACACTAGGGAAGTGTGCAAGGGGAAAAAGTGTGGAAGAAGAGACATGGGTCTCTTTATGAGGCTGTAAGAAGCCTTAAAGAGGGTGTAAGAGGCTTAAATGAGTGTGTAAGGCTCATTGAGGGAAGGGTTTGACCAAAAGTCAAAGAGGACTTGGATTAGCTTAGGAAATGTAGGAAACATCTCCTAAGTAGGTTTAGGAAAGGTTTAGGGAAGATTGGAAGGGGTTAGGAAAGGCTAGAAGGTTCTAGATTTTTGAGGCTTTAAATAAATATGAAATTTATTTAGGGATTGTGACATCATTTATTGAATATTGATTCAATAAAGATAGGAAAATCATTTAAATTTGATTTAAATGCTTTGGGGAGGGATTCTTCAATTAAAGATGTTTAATTAAAATAAAGGGATTTAATGGCATAAAAATATATTAATTAATTAACAAATAATGATGTCATTAGGGGTTTTTAAAAAAATAAAAATACTTTTATTTTCTAATGAATTTTTAGGTGTCTACATTTTGTCCCTCTTTGATGCAATGCCACAAGTGGCATGGCGTCAAAGACAAGAAAATAAGATGCCCCAGGCTAGAATTTAGAGGAATAAGGGGTTATTCCCCCTCAAAAAAATAACACAAAGAGGAAACATTGTGGAATTTTGTTGAAAAGAACATAAAAGGGGAAAGACCAAGGAAGAAGGGGAGATAAATAACCAAGCTTCCAAGAGAAAAGATGGATGATTGCAAGATGAAGATGGAATGCAGAATGTAGTGATGCAGCTATATGAAAGATGCAAGATGCAAGATTAATCTATATGATGCAGGATGGGGGATTTTGGGAGCTCCAAGTGTAAATGTGGAGAGCACAGCCTAGTTTGATATAGCAACATTAGAGACCTACCAAGGATACTAGGATCACAAGGCCTTTTCACCAGCATTGCATAGGACTTACTTGAAAAAGACATGTAGGTTTGCCCCAGCATCACGCATGAAACCAAAAGGAAGCATGGTAGAAACAATGCTGGAGAAACCACAAACAAATGACATGTCCCAAGTGCACCATGTAATCGAGAAGATCACATGTGAATAGTGCAAGGGTCATGTTTGACTAAATCACAAGCAGAAGCAAAAGATCAAAAGACCTTGCCCCAGATTTCTCTCATGCGCAATGCACCATGATATAAAGGATCATGGCAACTTTAAGGAGAGGAACAATGAGAAGCTGTAAAAGATTAACAAGATTGAAAGGACAAAATCCAAGACCAAAATGGTAACTCCAAAAGACATCCTTTGCCAAGGAGAGAGATTTGATTTGATTGATGGTGGGAACATTGGTCTGAACATGTGGAAGGATACATCGACATGGACCCGATGTGATTAGGGGAAGATTAGGTCTAACAGGAGGAAGGATACATCCTCAAGGACCTGCTGATTGATGACAGAATGAGTGTTGTTGTTTGCTAGCAAATGATGAGTCAAGGAATAATCACTGAGATCAAGGATAGTTGATAATTGATGTTGCTGAAGTACAAGGCTGATTGGGACTTGATTTCAGATCAAATGTTGTTGCAGGACTGACAAGGATATGTACAACAAGATAGGACAATATGTACAATGGATAGGGAAAGACTATTTACCACGGATATGTATAGAAGCTCAGGATTGGGGATAGGAAGATCTCGCTTATATAGGATATATATAGGAAGGATTGTGTTATACAAGATATGGTACAAGAGATGGTACAAGATATGGATAGGCAGGATTGTGGATTTGTTTGAGGATTAAAGAGAGGAATGCTGGGGGATGGTGGTGGGGATGGGGATGGTAGAAAAAGGACTAGGTTGTGGGATGGGGGGATGGGAGTTTGATAAATAATGACTCGGTCCACTATGTATGGTGCCTGTTTGCTAGGTTTTCACCAACATACTTGTCCAAGGTGCTTGAATTCCCAAGTTTTCACTATTGGATGATTATTTTTCTTTATTTTTTTTCTTTTTTTAATTTTTTGTATTTTTCTTCTTTTTTGAATTTTTATGGATTTTATGAATATGTAGGATCTAGTTCAGGCATAGAACCTCTTCAGATGTTTTATGTTGATTGGGTCATTCAAAGGATCACCTTCTAGGGTAGATAGCCGATAGGCTCCAGAGCCAAAGCATGTTGTGACAATATAGGGGCCCATCCAAGTAGGCTCAAACTTTCCTTTCTTTTCTATGTGTGCTTGGACTTGCTGATTTTCTTTTAGGACCATGTCACCGACCTGGAACTATCTAGGATGGACCTTTTTGTTATAACTCCTTTTGAGTCAATTATGGTATGCAACCAGGTGATCATATGCTTGTTGTCTCTTTTAATCTAGCAGATCCAGCTATGTGAGATGTGCCACACAATAGTCTTCATCTATGGTATAGTTCTTCATGGAGAAATGCAAGGATAGGAGCTCGACCTTTATTGGTAGAATGGATTCAGCACCATATACAAGGGAATATGGGGTGGTGCCTGTGGGAGTGCGATAAGAAGTGCGATAGGCCCAGAGGGCAGGATTTATTTGGAGGTGCCAGTCATGACCAAAATCATTGACAACCTTCTTTAGAATTTTTAGGATAGTTTTATTGGTTGCCTCAGCTTGGCCATTTCCTTGGGGGAAGTATGGATTGGAGAAACGATGATGGATGTGGAGTCTGGCACACATATCATCCACATGCTGGTTTTCAAAAGGTGTACCATGGTCTATGAAGATGGTAGATGGTATGCCAAAGTGGAAAATGATATGGTAAGGATGAACTTGGATATTTGGATACCAGTAGTAAGAGTGAGCGAAATCGCTTCAACCCATTTTGTGAAGTATTTTGTGGCAATTATTATGTACTTATGTCCATTGAAAGGGAGGGGAGTGATTAAGCTGACGTGATCAAAGCCCCAACATGAAAATGGCCAAGGTGGCGCAATGGGCTGCAAGTCTTGTGCTGGTGCATGAATCAGATTTGCATGCTACTGACATGGTAGACATTTCCTGAAACATTCACAAACATCATGTTCCATGGTTGGTCAATAATACCTGACTAGAAGCAACTGCTTTGCTAGAACCATGCCACTCATGTGGGCACCACAAATTCCAATGTGGACCTCTTGTAAAGCCAGGATGACATGTTTGAATCTAAACACCTAGAAAGGATATTGTGATATCCTTGACAATAAAGGGTGTTGGCTACAAGAGTGTAGCGGAAATCTCTATGAATAAAGTTTTGGCATTGGTTATTGGTGAGATGGGGAGACATGATACCATTCTTTAGATATGCATGGATGTTGTGGTACCATGGAGACTGAGGAACAACCAAGACACACACCATTTCAGCATCGGCATTTGCATAAGTAGGTGTGTGTAGCTGCTCGACTAAAAATTTGTATTGAGTTGAATCGCAAGGGATCTCCAATAAGGATCTGATGGTTGCTATTACATCAACTTCTTTGTTTTGATGCCTTGGTATCTGCATGAATTGTAGATTTAGGAAATGCTCTTTCAGTCTGTCCACGAGTTCTTTGTAGGGTAGCAACTTGTCATCCTTTGTTTGATACTCATCGAGGACTTTCTTGATAATTAGCTATGAATCTCCAAACACTTGCAGTTCTATGATATTCCATTGGATAGTTGTCTTGAGGCCTAATATGAGTGCCTCATATTCTGCAATGTTATTAGTACATGGGAATCCTAATTTGAATGACTTTGGAATATAGTCACCTTGAGGTGTGACGAATAGGATTCCTGCCCCTAATCCATGTGATCTATAGGAGCCATCAAAGTAGAGTTTCCATACTGGTTGTTCTTCGATCATACATAGGTGCTCATCAGGGAATTCCATGATTAGTGGATAGGCATCCACCAATGGTGCTTCTTCTAGCTAGTCGATAATTACTTTCCCTTTGATTTCTTTCTGATCTATATACTAGATGTCAAACTCACTAAGTAGCATGACCCATTTTGTCATACAGCCTGTGAGAGTTGTCCTTGATAACAAATACTTGAGTGGGTCTACCTTTGAGATGAGCCTGATTGTGTGGCTGAGCATATAGTGTCTAAGATTTTGAGTGGCGAAAACCACTACGAGGCATTCTTTCTCCATGGGTGAATAGTTAGGCTCATAACCAACAAGAGTTCGGCTGATATAGTGGATGGCTCTCTCTTTGTTGTCATCATCATGTTGTGCTAAGAGTGCCCCCAGTGCTGTAGTTGTTGCCAAGATGTAGAGTATGAGAGGTCATCCTGAAACTAGTGGTAGAAGGATGGGAGAGTTAGCTAGATATTCCTTGAGCTTGTCAAATCTTTTCTGACAGATGGGATCCCTTTTGAAGCTTGTGTCTTTGCAAAGTAGATGTGTGAAAGGTTGGCACTTTTCTGCCAGCTATGAAATAAATCAATGCACTGATTGGAGCTTTCCTTATAGGCTCTTGAGCTACCTAAGTGTTCTTGGTGGAGGCATTTTTGTTATAGCTTTTACCTTCTTGGGGTTGATCTCTATGCCACGTCGTGATACTATAAATCCTAGAAGCTTTCTAGATGTTACACCAAAGACACATTTCTTTGGATTTAACTTCAAGCCATAATGTTGCAGATGATCGAACACACTCTCAAGGATGTTCAAGTGTTCACCATGTGTTTTAGATTTTTCAAGAATGTCATCCACATAGTCTTCTAGGATCTTGTGGATCATATCATGGAAGATGGTTGTCATTTCTCATTGATATGTAGCTCCTGCGTTCTTCAGACCAAATGGCATCATGTTGTAATAGAAGGTACCCCATGGAGTTTTGAATGCTATTTTGTGTTGATCTGCTTTTGCTATTCGGATCTTATTGTACCCTGAGAAGCCATCCATGAGTGAAAACATCTCATGGCCTATTGTAAGATCTATGATCATGTCCATGTTGCGTAGTGGGAAATCATCCTTTGGACATGCTTTATTTAGGTCTCTAAAATCTGTGTAGATTTTGATATCGCCCGAAGGCTTTGTGACTAGGACCATGTTGGAGATCCAATCTGAGTAATCAATAGCTCTAATGATCTTTTCTTGGAGGATTTTTTTGAGCTCTGCTTTTACTAACAAGGCCACTTTTGGATGCATTTTTCTTATCTTCTGCTTGACTGGCTTGACATTAGGATCCACTGCAAGATTGTGCACAATGAGATTTGGATCAAACCCAGGCATATGCACATATGACCATGCAAAGTTTATAATGGATTCTCAAAGAAGCACAATGAGAGCCATTTCTTCACCCTCTGTTAAAGATGCTACAATGTAGGTGATTCTTGGACATTCTTCTGTGCCCAAGTTGATTGGTTTGGTTTCCTATATGATGATAGGTGATTGTTTGGGTCTATAATCTTGGATGGGAGGAAGAGGCAAGTCTTCATCTTCTAGCACTTGAATTGCCAAGTTTTCACTAGAAGATACACCCTTTATTTTTACTTTTTTGGAATCAGAATGTGCCCCAGAGGGGTTTTCACATAAGGACTCATGCTTTTGTCTTTCTATTTCACTTTTGCAGCTAAAGCTTTCCTCTTCCCTGAAATATCCTTTAGGGTCGAGCTTACATATGTGAGTTAACTTTGAATCTTGATCTAGTTGTGGGCCTGATGCCCCCATGAACTCTAGGAGTGCTTCTGTGCTTTGGAACTCATCAATATTTGTGACGCTTGGTTGGTCCCAGTCTATGAGTTCAGGGTGGATGAGGGGAAGTTCTATGAGGTTAATGGTGTGTTATTAGAGGATAGAAGTTCCCAGGAGGGCTTCATCATCAAAGATGTCATCACATGATTTCTTTTCTTCCTCTTCAAGGATGTCTTTGATTTCTACGAGGTTGTCCTAGCTATTCAATAAGGGAACATTGGTCATGTTAGTGCCTCCAGTTGCTATATTGGGCTCTTGTATATGCAAGTGAGGGGTATTAAAGCCAAGAACTTGATGTTGTGGATTCTTTGATGCTGTGATGGGGTCTTCACTTCTGCCTTCTTATGGTTTTAGACCACCGCCTTGATATTTCCATTGTATTGTGGCATACTTGTGTGATTGTGGATATTTGTCTTTGAAGTAGCCAAGAAGTTTAGTGTTAGGTGGTGGGGGATCTCTGTACAACCACCTATTGATGTCAAGATCCATCTCTTGACTGTATGTTGCCATGGGAGACAAACATCATAGGTCTCATTTGCTTGATTTCATGATTTGCTTCAGTGGGTTCACTTTGGTGATTCAGGCACCCTTGTGTATGTGGATCAAGTGGGAGGGCCCCAACTACAAATGCATCATTCAAGGTGTATTCACCATAGCCTTGGTTGTTGATCTTGATGGAGGAGAGAGTGGAGGCGAGGATAGTCTCTGGATCGCAATGGGATCGTGAAGAACTAGTGATAGAAGTGCCAATGTCAATTCCAAGACAATGGATGGAATGAGGGAATGATGCTTCCATCACACAACAATATGTGAAGGGTTGGGGGTCTACATGGATGGTAACCTAAATGCCTTGATACAAAAATTTAATGTACTGATGATAAGTGGATGGTACAGCCTTGATGGAATGGATCCATGGTCGGCCGAGGAGGATGTTGAATGGTAGGTCAAGATCAACAATGTGGCAAATGTGTCTTGTGTTGTTGGGCCTAGTTGGATAGGAAAAAGAATGGTACCTTTAGAGGTATGCTCCAAGTTGTCATATGCCTTGATGGTGATAACTTCATGTGATATCAAAACCTCTGTGAACCCTATCTGCTGAATGAATTTTAGAGTACACAAGTTTAGGGCAGAGCCATTATCTATCATGACCCTTTTAATGGAAAAATCTCTAACCATGATGACGATGTGAAGAGGGAGATTATGGGCAAGTGCAACAGTTGGTATTGCAGATGGTTTGAAGTAAAGAGCACATGGTATAGATAGATGTCCCACAAGGTTTTCAAATTGGATGATGTTTATATCTATGGGGACTTGTGCTTCAAGGAGGGCTCAGTCAAGGATTTCTTGATGGAGGGGTGAAGTGCAGAGAAGGTCAATGATGGAGATTTGGGCAGGTGTGTTCCCAAGCTGTTCTATAAGGTTGTATTGTGCATTGTGTGCTGGTCTTGGATGTGCACCGGCGATAGTTATCTGGCCTCTATGGGTGCTAACGATACACTGACTATCTACTCCTTTGACATGGATGACATTGACTGTGGGTTTGACTTGGGTTATACATTCAACAAACTTGTCGTAATTGATATAAGTAGTAGTGTAGTATTTGTGATCAACATGATCTCCTTGTTTTCCTTTTCCTTGGTTCTGATTAGGAGGATTAGCATTAGCTTGATTTTTTCTAGCATTGTGTTGTGGGAACACATTTTGATAGATTTGCAAATTGGCATTAGGTGAGGCTTGTGCAGGTGTGTCTACTTGGATCTCCTTTCGGTCAATGAGATCTTGGATGTAGTGTTTGAGTTTCATACACCTTAGGATAGTGTGTTCTTTGACACAGTGATAGTCACAATACTCATGATCTTTGTACCAGTTAGGCTTGGGATTTGCATAATCAAAATGTTGGATTGGTGGATACATGATCAAGTTGGCCTTGGCCATTCGGTGAAAGATAACATCCAGAGGTTCACCAAGTGGTGTGAAGATCCTCTTCTGATAAGTCTAGGCTCTGGGTCTATTTTGATTGGGAGTAGTGATGGTGTTATCCTGATTGTTCAGATTGCCTTGATGGGCTTGATGTGCTTGCTTTTGATAGTTTTGCTGATTGTTTTGAGGCTGATATTGTTGCATAGGTTGCTGATGAGTTTGAGGTTGTTTTTTATATGTAGGAATAGGTGTAGGACTGGCCACAACAATTTGGACATGCTTGGTGTCTATAGCTCCATCAGTGACTGTGTTTTTGTTACGATTCCATTAACGGGGTTTATCATTGCTGGGTTTACTTTGGGAACCATTTTTTTAATGCAAGATTGCACCTTCATCTAGGAGACCTCTTTCAATATCTATCCCTTTTCTTTTGATATCTTGATATGTTTAGATACAGTTCATCCTCATAAAGTGAGATAGTTTGGTATGCAAGTTATTGATGAAGATCTTGGTTAGATGCTTCTCAGGCGATTGGTATGATAACCTGGTAGTGAGTTTTTTCCATCATTGTAGATAGTCTACTAGGCTTTCTCCTTCTTTGTGTTTGGAGTTGCAAAGGTCTAGCAAAGTCAACTCTTTCTCAACATTGGGGGAATATTGGACAATGAACTTCTCAGAGAGCTCAAAAAAAGTTGTGATGGTCCCACATGGTATCTTGTAAAACCACTCAACAATAATTCCTCCTAAACTTTTAGGGAATAGGCACAAAAGATAATTGTCCTTGTAAGCCACTTCTTGGCATGCCATATAGAACTCTTTGATGTGATTGATAGGGTCTACTTTCCCTCAATATTTTTCAAATTTAGGGGTCTCAAAGTGCTTATAAAAAGGAACAGTTGTGATTGATCGATCAAACAGATAGGGACACACCTCTTCAAACTTGAAGATTTTATTATATGTACCAGTTTGGAGCTCCTTAAGAGAATTCTTCATTGCTTCCTACTTAGTATTGATTGGTGTTGGACCAGGTACTCCCATTTGTGATGCAGGGGCATTCTTGGGTCCTCGATGAATCTACATGGTGGTGTGTCACTTGGCCGATGTTACTCAGTTACAACTTTAACCAATGGTCTCAATTATTGAAGGGAGCTCGGTCACTGAAGGAACTTGGTGAAGCTTCTGGTGCTCTATGGAACTGGTGCTCGGTGATGCCTGTGTTGCTTGGTGTTACTTGGCTTGGTTGGTTGTTTCACTGGTGCTCGATTATTTTTGTAGCACTCAGTAGTTCTAGCTTACTGACTAGAGTTCTTGGTGATTTAGTTGGTTGACTTGGTGTATTTATTGTTGGTAGCTATCGTTGCATTCTCCTATGTAGATCTAGAGGCCGACATGGAGAATTAAATAATTGTAAGGCTATTTGAGAGTAGACTTGTACTGCATTTAATATTTATTTGTAAGAGTTAATTATGTCATCTAGCTGACTTGTGGCTGAAGATTAGTATTTAAGGAGTGTTTGGGTAGTTTTTTAGGGTAAGTCTAGGGGAGTAGATGAAAAGTGAACTTGTGGAAAAGATAGTGTACATCTGGATCCTATGAGATCTGGTAGATTAGATTGATTTTTTATAGTTGTCATAGTAGAGCTAGTGGTTTGCATGCTTGGAGACAAGGAGATTGCTTGGTGGCTTGCGAGCACAAGTTTAGATTTGCCTTAGGTTTTCCATCAGTTGTTGATTTGTCTCAGAACTGGACTAGCTAGTGTTGGATTGGATCTTGATTGATCTTGCAGAATTATTATTGTTTGTAATTGGCCCTAACCTAGAAGGCCTTACAGTCGGGCATGTTAATGGAAATTGAGTTGAAACATTTTCTTGTGTTGTGTTATTCTGCTATGTTGTTGATTAGCTGCAAGGTTGGACTATCCTTCATTGGATCCACCATCCTTAACTGTGTCAGGTGGTATTAGAGCTGAGTTAATCTTATGGAGAGAAGGTTGACCTAGCAAGGTTGATCTTGAAAATTTAATCTTGTTGGTGAAGAGATCATATGATCTAAGTTGTGGATCTGTGGCACTGAACTTGTAGAATCTTGACCTAGTTGTTCATGCATGGTGGCAGGTTGACCTGACTTGCATACAACTTGGAGGTTGTTGCAAGGTGGTTGGAGTAGGGTTTTTTTGTTGCCTTGGGTTTTTCTTATCTTTAAGGATGCCTCTGAGAAGATTAGACCCTAGAGCGATTGCAGATCTCTGTGATACTGTGGAATCTAGGATTACAAAGAAGGTGAAATCTAATTTTAGATCTAAGATGGAGCTGATGAAGAATGACATGATCATTGAGATAATGAGAGCTATTTTTGGTGTACCTCAGAATGTTGATACTGAAGATGGTTATGAGGAAGTTGCTGAAGACTTTGAACTCTAGTACATTTGACCTTAAATTTCAACTAAACAATTTGACCATCAAATAAAAATGTTTAGGTTGGTTGCATTATAGAAGGAAAACTTTTGTTTTTTTTTAATACATGCCCGTGTTCATCTCAATTTCAACTAACACTATGTTGGTCAAAATTGAGACCAACACAGGCATAACTTAAAGTAAAAAAAAAAGGTTTGAAACTTCATTTTAGCACGCGCACGAAGGAGGTAGAAGCTAGAATAGGGTAGAAGCGAAGGAGGTATGTGCTTTGATCTTTGTTCTTTGATGGATGGCCACAACCTATTTTATAGTTTAATTTATGTGCACTTAGTTCCAAAACCCTAATCTTTGCATCAACTGGAAGCATTTCTCTAAACAAATATTGTCTTGCCTCATCTATGAATTCACATTTCCTTGAAGCATTTATCAATATGTCCATAAGCCTTGTCTGTGTTCACAAAAGAAATTCTGAGTATGATATTTTTGTTTCCGTTTGTTTTATCAAGTATTGTCAGTGTTAATTCATAATAGCTGCTTACTATTGCAAAGAAAATTTTTTGATGCAAACACAGTGTTAGTCCTTTGTGAAGAATTTGTTTGTATTAATTTGCACAGTCGACTTTTGTAATGAATGAACATGTAGTTTTTTATATTTTAGCAAGTTGTTATTATAATTCTACAGCATTGAAGTGTACTCAAATACACTCACAGGAATGGTATTCTGTTACCTAAACTATTCATGATTGCCACAATTGACCATGAGGAAAATGTGTTATGGTTTGTTAAAAAGGAATCCCGTTAAGTCATCCCAGTTCACTTGCATTGGATTTAAATTTCCAAAACTACGAGATGCTCTAGCAGACCAAACTCAAAACCACCATGCCGGCTCTACTATGAAGTCGTGGCCCTAATTTGTGCTTTCATCATAGAGATGCCATGCCGCTAGATGAAAAAACAAATTAGGGTAATGTTATTTAACTTGTTTAGTGCTTGGAATTGGGAAAGACATTAACTACGCTTCATGGTCGATGCCCTAGTTTGGGTGTAATCAATGTGTGGAACCACTGAAGTAAATGAATGTCTGCAACAGTGAATGAAAAGGGATTAATACAACAATAACACCAGTCTTAGGTACCCTCTCACAATCTATTTCAGTTGATACCAACCTAATTTGATCAACTAGGTTGAAATGCCCAGAAATTGGTTGCGGGCGCTGGATGAGATTGTTTGTTATTGTTTGTAGAACCTAAATAAAATAGGGGAATCAATGAGTTTATGCCAAGTGTTTAAGACCATAATCCCACAATAGATCTATAGAGAAAATCACTATGGAAGACCAACCGAGAACCAGTGGGAAATCAGAGTATTCAATGTTCGGGAGTTTGAAGTAACTTATAAGTTTGTATGCATGTAACCAAAACATATCAACAAACTGGTAATCTAGCTAAGAGTAAGGAATTGGCTAAAGAAAACAATGTGTTATTGATACCAGTGATAAAGAGTCATAGTGTTACTTGGAGGATTTCTACAAACTACGTAGGAAAGCAACTGTTAGATAGGACAATTTTTTGAATCTGAAAGTATCCAAACTAAAGAACTTTCCAAAACTAAGTTGGTATTATTGTTCACTGTTTGAAGTGATTTTGTTTGTGTAGTGAATTGGGCTTACTCAAGCTAAAGTTGTTTGAAGTGATTTTGTTTGTGATCAATGTTCTTTTGACACCAACTTGTTTAACATTGACTATTATACCTATTAGTTCATCATTCCCTTGGCCTAGTTTTCTTTGTTCAACTCCAACAACATTTGTGATTGTCACATGACCATTTAGATTGTCTTCCATTTTAGCCTTTTAAATTCTTCATAGTACTGACTGTTCTATGGTTTTCCTTTTTTGTTTCTATATGGCAACCATTATCAACATGCCATCCAACATTTTCAAAGGCCATTCTTGTCTTGCTTGTAAGCTTTTATAGACTATTTCTACACAACCTTAATGTTTGGACTTACAATTGTCCACTATTTTCTTAGGCAAGACTGTCACTTCAACATGAAGGCTGTCATAATTTTGTTTTAGCATTGTCCACTAATATTTATGGGACTTGAATTTCCATCTATTGGACTGTCATTTATGTTCACCATCCTTTTATAGACTGAATTTCTCAAAAATAATGACAAATGCCAAGGCAAAAAGGTAGTAAATAATATAAGCTCCTCAAGCATGAGTTGGATGATGTGGATACATTAGTTCTTATATCTACATAATCCACATCATCCAACTCATGCTTGTGGACCAAGATTGGATGTAGATCGTATTTACTATCTCATAATGACTTACTAGGATAGGTACCAATCTTACTATTATGAGACAATAAATAATATAAGCTCCTCAAGCATGAGTTGGATGATGTGGATACATTAGTTCTTATATCTACATAATCCACATCATCCAACTCATGCTTGAGGAGCTTATATAATAATCAACTGATTAATGTTTTTGGTTTTGATGTAGTCCTCTCCAACTCATGATTGAGGAGCTTATATAATAATCAACTGATTAATGATTTGAGGGACGTTTTAATTGCCTGTTCTAATCACTGATTTGAGGAACAATGATAGTGACTATGAATGAAGACTGTATTCTTATTGTTTTGAAATTTTATGAGGGGTTTTATGTAATCTTAGGTTGGAATAAAATCCATTGTTTGATTATGGGAAGAAGCACTATTGTAAACCAATAGAGAACTACCAGGGATAGTGAACTCCACACATGGAGACTTGAAATACCTGCTAATTAGTGAATGTTGACATTACATATAATGCAAAAAACAATGCAGTCAACCTTATTGAGAAACCTAAACCTATTCCAAAACCTAGGCTTGAACCTTGCATAACCTTTGATCAAGGAAACTATTAAGGTTGTTGATGGACCCCTATACATTAGATTAATCAAGAGCTCTCTTGAGGAGTGCTTATTGATCCTATGTATGGTGACTGTTATTACCAAATAACATCTCTTTACCTAACAATTTCATCAAGAAACTTATGAAAAATATGATGTCATGGTTAAGGTGCATGATTGTTTTACTTGTTCTACCATAAGTTTTATGACCCTTCCTATTGAAGTTGGTAAGAAGTGCTTAGATTGTCACCTTTGTCACTATTCCTAAATCCAATCAATTCCAAGTAAGACTAGGTCATCCTTGGCTTACTTTAATGAGAGTTATACCTTCTACTATCCATGAATTTTTGAAGTTCCCTCATAATGGAGAAATTATCATGGTCAATCAGAAAGTCATGGAAAGTTCCTTATAGATATTTGAAGAGAGTCCTATTATTCATTACATTACTTGCAATATGTATGCTGATATTTCATTGTCTCTATATATGCTAAGTGTTTATATAAGAGTGGGGATATGCTATGTAACTTTACTTAGTCATAGTCTTAATTATATAAGGATATATACTTACTCGTAGTATAAACTTGAATAAAAAATAGATAATTTTAAAATAGAAATATGAGGGGATTGGGATATTATAAAATAATGAGCATATCTTTGAGAATTATCCTAAAATTGTAGGGCTCAAATATTCATTGTGATTAATACAAGTTTGTAAATATTGATTGATGTATTTTGAGGTCATATAATATGGAAATAAGACAACACCTACATAAATCTTGATATCATCACAATATAACATATTTTGATTCTCTACAAATTTGAACAAGTTTTCATTCACAATATAACATAAAATGTTTTGATTCTCTGCAAATTTGAACAAGTTTTCATTGTGGGAAGTGTAGAGATATACTAGAAGCCTATTTCCATTCATTGTGATGAATTAGAAGTTCACTGTCATCAATTATTGGCCTGAATATATTTTGTATATTTTGTGTTAACTATTTAGACGCCTAGGGTTACTTGATAGGCTATAAGTTTTGAGTTTCTTTTGCAATAGTCTAGGTTCTCACCAAGATATGGCCTTCCCATGAATTCCAAGGGCCCAAATTTCATGGGAAGCATTCATCTAACATGTATTATGATATTCTAACATCTTTTATGCAAGAATAGTGCTAATCATCATTGACTATAATGAAACAATGAGGGTTTATTTGATGAAGTTTGTAGGTACAGTGTAGCAGTAGTAGATCAGTCTGAAGGAGGAGCATATATTATGATCTGGATCATCATATAATGATCATTTCATGGTATTAACTCATAGACTCATAGATGTTTTACAGTATTGTTTGCTTTCACACAATGCTTACCAGCATTGCAATTGAAGAAACCTTCCATGATTATTGAGTTAATTGAAATCAGTACACTCCAAGTTGTTCAAAAATGTTGTCTTACTCAATAAATCAATTCCACCTTGAGTTTTGACTTTCCCACTCAAAATTCACTTGGTCAACCGCAACTTGATTGTCCATGTTTAAATGATTGTATATGTGTGTATGTGTGTGTATACACACACATGTACATACATTTGTGTATGTGTGTATATATACACATGTGTGCATATGTGTATATATGTGTGCATATACACACATGTGTATGTGTACTATATATATACATGTGTGCATATATGTATATATACACACATGTATGTATGTATGTATACAGACATATACACATGAATTTAAAGAAATTAAATTATAGAATTAAAATTCCTTATGCATCTTCTTAGTCATCTTTCAGGTGAGCCAAACAGGTCATCTCATATTTCAAAAATCATTTTCAGAATTTGTATCTTCCAGAATTGTAGCATCTTCTAGAATTGCAGCATCTATTGTAATGATGGTTCTTGTTGCCCAAAAAATTTCATATCCATTCATTTTGGTCATAGGCTAAATTTAATCCCAGATCCTCATGCTTTAAGCCCTGTTGAACACCTCCAAAAAATTTCATGGGTTTAGCATCTTTCCCCTGGTCTCTGCAGCATTTTGTTCTGTCTCTAGCTTAAAAAAAACCTAGGTCAAAATTCATAAAAGTAGCCGTTGTAGCAAAAAAGCCCTAAAAAACCCTTTGGCTTGTTATAATTCTTCATTACCTTTTTCAGCCACTAAAGGTTTCCATTTTCCATGTGTGCAATTAAATCCTTCAGTCGCCAAGTCTCTTATTCCTGGCAGTCAAAGCTCTTAACACTTAGCAACCTAGCGAAGTGGTTATAGTTTTTTTGGTGGTCTCAGTTTCCTGCAAGATTAAATCTCGAACAAGATCTATGATCATCGCTATACCACTGAGGAAAAGTGCTTGAGAGTTAAGGCTGCAATATAATGACAACCGTCTGATGAAAGATCTCAATGGGTCGTGGGTCTGATGTGCTGCCAGTCATGCTAAGTTGTTCGCTTTTCATTGGTTTTCGCTGGCAAGGTGGCAAAAGAATTTTCAAAGGGTTTGCAACTATTTTTAAAGTCGATCTGAGCCATTCATCTGCCGAGAGAAGATGATATCGATGGTCACATTTTAAAATTCAACCTGCTAGCCATTATTATTTAAATTCAAATATATCTCTACAGGGTTTTGCTAGGGTTTTGATCCAGTGGTCGATTGCGACAAGATGGGTAGCTCGAATTGAATTCTTCAGGATAGTTGTAGTTGGGAGGATGATTAGAAGATCTGATGGCTTTCTCCCATGATTTCTCAGGGTACCAAGTCGGTGCTCTTGCGCCAAAGAAACATTAAAAGGTGGCGCCACCTGTGGCTTTTTTTACTTCAAAAATACAAATCACACCAGGATCAGATTTGGAGCATTCATGGTGAGGTCGAGTTGCAGAGTGGTAGATGGATCAAGGTGGCTTGTCCATAGGAAGATGCAATACAGAGATGGGCATGCAAAGAGATATCTAATCAGTTGAGATATTTCAAGACACATTTATGATCAGACATGACAGGTTTAGGGTTGGATTATTTTTATGCAAATCAATGTAACCTTAGTTAGGTTTTACTCCGGCCTGTGTGCCAAAGGGAGATGTGTATAATTAATTTTTGGAGCTTTTGAAGCTCAGAGTTCACATTTTGTAAAGAAGAAAGTTCTCTTTCTTAGAAAGTTATCTGTGGCATTTTTTCTGCCCTCTGGTTTTCTACATCCTGTAATCTCCCATTGACTATTCAGATATTGCAGAGGTATTTTGTGATATCTTCTCTGTCCCTATGCTTCCTTGTCTAAATTCTCTCTTATTGAATTTAGTATATGTATGTTTTCAATGATATATTAGGGTTCCTGATCCCTCTTTCTTTCTGCAATTCATGTGTATTCTTGTGGGTGATTTGATTTGAATGATCTTGTGGGTATACTTCAACCCCCTAACAATCTGTCTCATTCCTATACCTAGTTGTAGAGGTGAATGTTTGTTTGTAGGTCATAGATTGTGTCCAATTCTTAGGAATGCTATTGTTTGTGAAAATCTATCTTTCCCTGAATAGCCTCTTTCTATTGCAGACCCTTCTATGAAATATTGATGCAAGCCTATTTAGTGAGTTGTGATCTCCTAGACTTGAGTTTATGCACTGATTTCATCCTCCATATTGTAATTCAAACCATATTTTCAGTGTATCACCTAGTAGGTAGTTTTCTTTCAAGTCATTTCCCTTTCATGCATTCCTTCTATCCCTTTCCCTCCAAAAGATTTTACTTTTCATGTCAAGAAGCAAATTAGGGTGATTATCCAAGAGGAACCAACCTAGAACCTGGAGGTCTCATCATAGTTAGCATAGGTCCCACACCTGGAGATGATTCCCATGTTATACTAGGTTATCAAGACCAAGAGAGCTTGAAACAAGGTGCAACCTTAGTGTATAATAGTTCTATTTGCAACAAACTTGTTAGAAACATGAAAAGAAAACATGTTAGCAATTCCATCATTTGTCTATTGTTTGTGACAGTAACCATATAATTATTTGGACTGTCTCTCCTCTTGCCATGAAAGGTTAAAATGACCTTTTTTTCATCCCTCCTTGAATAGACCCTTACCATCTTGCACTTGTGCAATGATAGGACACCAATGTTGCTAATTAAGGTTGGCGGGATGATTACTCCTATCCTAAAAAAAGACTGTCAAATCATTATGCTTTCAAATCAATTACCTATCGACGTATCCCTTGCAAGGGAGAGAAGCCAAACACATAAAGAACATGCACATAAACACGGCAACTAAAAAACTTAAATGGAATACACCAAGAAGTACCAAATGATGAATGCTCAATTGTTGTAATGGCAAAGCAATATCAGAACCATCCATTTATAGTCCTAATGATATTGGAAATTGTTGACAAAGAGTGTTTCTTTTTTTTATTATAGTATAAATGATTTTTCTATAGTTGTAATGATTTTTCTTATTTCTTGTCTTTTGTCCCTTTTTTATTTCCTATGTCTGTGCTTCGAGACGGGATTTTGTCACCTTCTTTTGATGGTATATTTCATTCACTCTATGTGGAATACTATTTTGTTCACTATTTTATTTCAGCTTCATATTTCTTTCATTTTTCATATACACACAGACTACACATGCTGATAAAAAAATGAGCTATTTGATTTAGGTTTACTTTTCATTATTGTAAATGGTTAATACTTATGATGGTACTCCTTGGTGTATTTCATATAAAAATAATCATATAAAAATAATAAATGTAGTAACGATGGTGCGGTGCATTATTGATATAGGTTTGATGACTCTTGTTAATGTGCCAAACTGTCAATGTGGTGGTGGGAAGTGTGTGTTGAAGACTTCACAGACATTGAGCAACCCTGGATGACAATTTTGGTGCTGCCCTAATTGAAAAAAGGTTGCTAATGTGTATATATTTAAAGTTTCTAATGTAAATACTATTCATTATAGTATAAGAACTAATGTAGATTGGGTATCATAGGGAAATAATGGTTGCGGATACTTTACTTGGGTCGATGACAACTCATCTGCATCTATCCACCCATCTCCACTTATCCACGATGAAGGATTTGAGTGCAAAATGTGTCAGGCTAGGGCAAATTCTGAAATTATATTTTTATGATGCCTTCTCTATATTGTAATCACATATATTTGTTGCGACCATATGCAGAGATGAACTCAGGAATTAGTTAGTTTAGTATTTTCATATTGTAACTAATATTTTAATATTCATATGACATAACTTCGCTTTGCCTCAAGTGCACATATATATGGTTTACATCTTTTTTTAGAATAATTCTTCATGTTTATGGCTCAGGTGAGCCCCAATCTGCTATCAATGCAATCTCTTTTGCATTTTTTCAAGAGTAAACTACATGTGTCATGTAAACAGCATGGTTAAATGCAATCTCTTTTGCATGTTTTCAAGATTTTTCCCACCAATACAAGCATAAATAACACATTGGATGTAATCTACGGACGTTGCGTGGTATGAAGTCTCGCTAAATTTTGAGCGCAGTGTGGTATGAAGTCCCCCTTTATTCCAGTGAGGGATTGGAATGAGTTCATTTTGGATGCAAAGGAGAATGGGGATACTCAAAGAGGAATTACACTAGCAAATGAGAGAAGGTATAAACACAAAAATTGAGAAACATAAATGTAGATTTCACAATAGCTGAGAAACATAATTGTAGGCATCACAATCATAATTTTTTGGAGACAACATAATTGAGTTGTATACCCAAGCGATGGAGTGCAACTTGTGCACCTCCGATTCCAAGTTGACACTCTGGGATACAAAGACCATAGATAAGGAATAAATTTAGAGAGTGGAGGAGGTCCATAATGACCAAAATAATACAAGATGAACCTCAAGTTAAATGAGGCAACTGCAAACATTTTAATAGATTTTTATTATTAAATAATGAAATTTACATATACTAGTCTTCTAAGCCCCCTCATTACATGATTTATTATTGTAAGCCCCCTCTAACTTACGCATCTAAAAAATGAAACTACAACCCATTAGGATTGAGACAAACCTTATAGAACAATAGCAGCTAGGAATGATCACTTTCCAACATTTGTTGAATACATCTTTTGAATACATCTGTAGCTCATGAATACAAGGTGTAGCTCATGAATACAAGGTCCTCCAATAGATGTATTCAATAGATGTTGGAAAGTGATCATTCCTAGCTTCTGTTGTTCTATAAGGTTTGTTTCAATCCCAATAGGTTGTAGTTTCATTTTCTAGAAGCGTAAGTTAGAGGGGGCTTACAATAATAAATCATGTAATGAGGGGGCTTAGAACACTAGTATATGCAAATTTCATTATTTAATATTAAAAATCTATTAAAATGTTTGCAATTGCCTCATTTAACTTGAGGTTTGTCCTGTATTATTTTTGTCATTATGGCCCTCCTCCACTCTCTAAATTTATTCCTTATCTATGGTCTTTGAATCCCGCAGTGTCAATTTGGAATCGGAGGTGCAGAAGTTGCACTCCATCGCTTGGGTATACAACTCAATTACATTGTCTCCAAAAAGATGTGACCATGATGCCTACAATTATGTTTCTCAGTTGGTGTGTCCCAAGACCCCTTATGACCCTTTACAACCATTTATGACCTCTAAGAATACATCTTAGAGGTCTTAAAATGTCATAAAGGGTCATAAGAGGCTCTTAGGAGGGGCCAGATGAGCTTCCACCTTCACATGGTTGGCCATGTTAAGTAGAGAATGTTAATTAAACTATTCTCGAAACATAATTGTAGGCATCATGGTCACATTTTTTTGGAGACAACATAATTGAGTTGTATACCCAGATGCAGTGCAACTTCTACACCTCTGATTCCAAGTTGACACTGCGGAATGGAGAACAACTTGGAACCGAAGGTGCAGAAGTTGCTCTCCATCATCTGGGTATACCACTCAATTACATTATCTCCAAAAAAATGTGACCATGATGCCTACAATTATGTTTCTCAGAGAATGTTAAACTATTCTTGAAACAAAGAGAAGCTCAATAATTTAAGGTCTCAGTACAAGCACTAGAATTGAGTTTTTTGGCATGGGCTGGGAAATTTTTGTATATCAACATGCGATAGAGTTTGGACAAAAAACTCTATCACATGTTGATATACAAAAATTTCCTAGCTGTGCTAAAAAACTCAATTCTAGTGCTTGTACTACATGACTGGTGCCAAAATAGGGCTCTCCCAATCACTGATTGTAACCCACTGGCAACAACCAACAAAACGAGTGTGGACACCTGAAGATAAATATCAAATAGGGGAAAAGCACCTGCAACAATAGAGGCAATAGCTATAGATATAGATGAGGATATCGCAGAAATCCATAATAGACTGTGAATTAGGGATTTCTATGATATCATCATCTAAATCTACATCTATTTTATTTACATTGGAATGCAACCTGCCGATATTGATACTGCACTGACCGAGCATGATGGAGGCATCGATTCTAATGTGAATTGTAGTACTCAAGGTATAAATTTTCTATTCAAATTTTGATTAATGAATATTTAATACAAGAAAACATATTTAATTGTTTAAGGTGGATTAGTTGTGATGATGAGACGCGCCATTTAGATGTTAACTGTGACAATCTATTGGTTTCAGGCAATGCAGAAAGAGAAGCCTAGTTCAATATGCAATCTCAATTCATATACATAGGATATCAGGTGGAGTTGAAAAACACAACAGGGTTGCATTTTTTATAGAGGCCTTTAATTGCATATTTTAAGTTATAGACCATCCCAAAAATGTAAATGTGTTGTGTTTTTTCAACTCCACCTGCTATCCGTGCATATTTTGCTTGTGTTGCATGTGCATTCTCGATTCAGAGTGGGAAAAATCTTATTTTCGATGTGAGGGAGAGAAGCCAAACATAAATAACATGCAAATAAACATGAAAGCTACAAAACATAAATGTAGGTATCACAACAACTAAGAAACATAAATGTAGGCATCATGGTCCCAATTTTTTGGAGACACAACATAATTGAATGCTATACCCAAAAAATGCAATACAACCACTACTCTTGCAGTTTTAAGTTGACACTGTGGATCTAAAAACCATATATAGATTCCTTATCTTTGGTTTTTGGATCCCGCAGTGTCAACTTAGAACTACAAGAGTAGTGGTTGTGTTGCATCATCTGGGTATACCACTCAATTATGTTGTATTTCCAAAACATTGTGACCATGTTGGTTTTTCTCTTTGATCTTCAACTTGTAGATTTATACTTTGATGGATAACTTTAATAATACTTTGACTCTATCACCACTCCAAAGTCTACAAGGAAGAGGGCCAATTAACAAGGATCAACAATGAGATCCTCCTACACTTTGAGCCTTAATGCTCAGGTGGGTGTACCCTTGACTCACTTCTCCAAAGGAGTCTCAAAACAATATACAACTATGTCCTTTACTAACTGACTGAAAGATATTATCATTTAAATGTGTGTGTGTGATTGATGATGATGGACTGCTTCTAGAGAATAGATCAGTGCCTTAACCCAGGGCATAGAGTCACTAAATAACTTACACCAACTGAAAATTCTAACTCAAACATACTTGAATTCAAGAGAAGTGCTTTGCCTATTATCCCTCTCACTCACATACCAAGACATCAAATTCTTATCAAGCCATGAACTCACTGAAATTACCTGAAAGACTTTAATCCTAACTTTGTTAAGAACTCAAAGATAATTTCACAATACTCTTTGTTTACCATATGCTAACTCACTTTGTGACATTAAAATATATGAGCTCAATATCAAAACAAGAAGACATACACCACTATGAGATTGGAATTCAACTATATTCTCATCAAAAAACTTGCAGAATCAATACATTATTCAGACAACAATATGCAAAGAGAAATAAAAAACCCTAAATCCAAGCTCTCCTTGTTCAGTATAATACCATCAACAACCAGGGACCAAAAAGAAAGTTTTGGAACCCTCACTAAGTCAAAAATGCTACAATATATACCCCCTAGTCATCCTAGAAACCCAAAACAGGTTGCAACAAGCTACGGATGACTAGGGTTAGGGTTTCACCCACTAAACCAACTGAAACAGTCAAGAATTTATTACAAGGGATGAAAACTAGTTGGGCATGCCTGAGAAAGGTTTGCACTTATGATAGATCTCTGAGAAAGTACTACAAATCATGGAATTCTATGTCAATCAGTCCTTTTAGTTGCCTGCAACATGCCTTGAGCAACATTTTCCCATACCCTTACAGCACAAAAACACCTCTGCAGTCAATCATCAAGCCTATGGACTCTGCAGATGCACTGAGAAACCAACTTCACCAAATCCAGCCATTGAAACAATAAATTTTAGTCCTTTTTGTCGCTAGAAACCCTTCAAAAATTCAAATTCTAGAAGCAACGGCTATTTCCATGGCGCCAGTAGTGTATCAGCAGTCCACATTTGAATTTAGGTCAACTTTATATCGTGACCATCGGATCCTTTTATTTCACGGGTTTTACATCTTAACTCAAATGCTATTTTTGGGTTAACTCTTAGTGACCATGTGACAAGGCAATTCCTATTCATGAAATGAAATACTTAACCTGAGTTTCACCCTGTGATTCATCAAACAAGAGAAAATACTTAACCTCAGTCTTTATTTAGCGAACTGGTGACTAAAGGTTTTCACCAGTTCGCAAAACACTTTATGTCTCTGCTAAAATATTTAGTGATTACACGACCTTCCTTCACCGAATCACCAAACCTTTTAGCACTTCACCATTTTACTCAGTGAATGAGTGAACCTTTTGGAGATTTGTCAGCGCCGCTAACCTTTTATCAGAACCTCTAAGCTTTTGGCCCCCGCCTGGGCCCATTTTTTTGCCACATGTCACCACCTCATTCACTGCTGATGCTTGGTCACCACTGACACAGGACCCACCCGCCTAAGCCTTTGAAGATGGATGGTGGGCGTAAGATCTAATGGCTCTGACACATCCCTTGTGCTTTAACGACAACCATCAGATTGAGATGGTGTTAGAGAGACTAGGCCCGGGAAATAAAACAAGCTGAAACATTAGGAAATATTAAAAGGTAGGTTTTAGGGAAAATTAAAGCTGACAGACTTAAGAAAAATATTTCACTGGGCGCTAGACTTAGGGAAATATTTTAAGTACATGCGATTTTAGGAACTTAAGTGGCCTGAAAAGGTAACGTTAAAATAGAACAGGGCCAAGGTAAAACAAAGGGTTTTCATGCAATGGCTAGATTTTGAATTTTCAACTAGGGTTTTAGCCAGAGACCAAAAAAGAGACTGCAGAGGCCAAGGGAAGAACAGTGAGGGCAATAAAATTTTAACAGGGGCTAATAGTGGCTCTTTCTGGGGATGCATGTCTCCTGCAGGCATGGCAAGGATTTAGATCTCTGGGAAAAGTAGACCACCCACTGGAAAATGGCACAGAGACCTCAAAAAACATAGGGAACACACCGAGGAAGATAGGAAGGGAAACCCACAACAAGAAAGGAAAAACTATACAGAGTGTACATTTTTACAAAAAACCTACAGCATCCAACTTGAGTTAGTCTTTGCCTTTGTCAAAAATTTGGTTTTCATTTCTTCCTTCATGAGGCACACCAGATATTTTATTTTTAGTTGTTTCATTAGGTCTGTCAACATTTCCAACCAGCCTATCAGGCAGAACAAAGTAACTATCTTCATAGTGCATGTAAAAAAATTTGGCACTCCCTTCATTTTGTTCACTATGAAGAAAAGACTCATCATACCTATGAACAGTACCATCAGATAAAAACCTATTCTTTTCTACTGATTCATGTATGCTATCAATTGGAAACACAAAAAACTCATACTCTATCTGCTGAAAGGCTTCATTTATACCCCGACCTTGCATTTCCATGGGTGCAACCGGCTGGAACTCAGATGAATAGTCAAACTCATGTTCACAAATGTGATTATTACCAAATTCTGCAACTATTCCACAACCTGCTGATGAACAAGATGCAACATCATCACTTAAAACTTTATCACAAATGGAAAAAGAAGAACACCCTGACCCAAATGAATCTGAAATCTCCACATGTCCCTCAAACAAAGGATTGACAACTTCATGCAATACACCTTGTTGAACATCATGACAAAAATTGGGTTGATAATCATCAAACTCTTCATTATATAAAGCATTGGGGAACACTTTAAGTTCACTACCTATTTCAACCTCATGGAGACTTACAACATATGAAGAAAAGTCAGAACAACATGAAGATTCACAGTCATCATCACCTACCAAGCATATAGTATCCATGATTATGTCCTTTTTATGCAAAGGAGACCCATCAGATAACACTTTGTCCCAATCTTCATGTTCTGCCTCACTGATATCATAATGAATTATTTTTTCTTTGTATTCATACCTTGAGGATGAATCACCCTCAACATCTTCACTATCCAAAGAATGTTCACTTCCATCATCACTGTCTTCTTCCCATGTTGCATCTGACTCATATGGAGACACCACAACCTCACTGTCTTCATCACTCCAATTATCAACACTTAAGGACATAACCACAAGTGCATCATCAAGCCCAAGGCTATCATCACTAAGTATCCAATCTCTGATACATATATAATACTCTTCCCATAATGCATTTGACCAACTAGTTGATTCATTAAAACAAAGATCCAAGAATAAACCAATGAACTTAGATTCTGAAAACTCAACATCATCAGGAAGCTCATTATATACATCCTAAAATCTATCATAGAAAAGAGATATGGATAGATCCTTTCTACATCCTATTTTCAATCTCATCAATGACATGCAATCCCTAAGGATGCCTTGCTCAAGGAATGCAAGCTCCTCATCAAGCTTACCCATCAGACTTAATGCAATACTTCCATACAATTTTGCAGAGATGCAACTAAAAACTTGAAGTATGAAAACCTCTACTCACACCTTATCCTTTTCTTAGTGCTTGATCACTTAATAAGGAAACATCTAGACCTTGAAAAGTACCTGAGAGTTTTGTAGTAGAAGACTTTGTTGACTAGAAGGTAGGGCAGATCTAGAACTCACCCTGAAGCTCCATCAGATTCTTTGCTGTGTAGAGTCACCACCTCCTTGGAGAGGAAAGTAATGTACTTGTTCTTGTTTCTTCTTCCAATCAACACAAAACTCCACCAAGTAAACACACACTGTTTATCAGCAATGCACTGATCAAACAGAGAAATCAGAGCCGCCACTCAACACTTAGTGAGAAGATTTAGCAAATATTGTTTCTTTATCTAACTCTATTCTTTTAACCAAGACTCTGAGATGATCCAGCCAAGCAAGGAAGCTTGTTGTCACTTACTTCTTCCCCAGTAGAGTCACCATCTTGTTGGTTTTTCCCCTTGATCTTCAACTTGTAGATTTATACTTTGATGGATAACTTTAATAATACTTTGACTCTATCACCACTCCAAAGTCTACAAGGAAGAGGGCCAATTAACAAGGATCAACAATGAGATCCTCCTACACTTTGAGCCTTAATGCTTAGGTAGGTGTACCCTTGACTCACTTCTCCAAAGGAGTCTCAAAACAATATACAACTATGTCCTTTACTAACTGACTGAAAGATATTATCATTTAAATGTGTGTGTGATTGATGATGATGGACTGCAACTAGAGAATAGATTAGTGCCTTAACCCAGGGCATAGAGTCACTAAATAACTTACACCAACTAAAAATTCTAACTCAAACATACTTGAATTCAGGATAAGTGCTTTGCCTATTATCCCTCTCACTCACATACCAAGACATCAAATTCTTATCAAGCCATGAACTCACTGAAATTACCTGAAAGACTTTAATCCTAACTTTGTTAAGAACTCAAAGATAATTTCACAATGCTCTTTGTTTACCATATGCTAACTCACTTTGTGACATTAACATATATGAGCTCAATGTCAAAACAAGAAGACATACACCACTATGAGATTGGAATTTAACTATATTCTCATCCAAAAACTTGCAGAATCAATACATTATTCAGACAACAATATGCAAAGAGAAACAAAAAACCCTAAATCCAAGCTCTCCTTGTTCATTATAATACCATCAATAATCAGGGACCAAAAAGAAAGTTTTGGAACCCTCACTAAGTCAAAAATACTACAATATATACCCCCTAGTCATCCTGGAAACCCAAAACAGGTTGCAACAAGCTACGAATGACTAGGGTTAGGGTTTCACCCACTAAACCAACTAAAAAAGTCAAGAATTTATTACAGGGGATGAAAACCAGTTGGGCATGCCTGAGAAAGGTTTTCACTTATGATAGATCTCTGAGAAAGTACTACAAATCATGGAATTCTATGTCAATTAGTCCTTTTAGCTGCCTGCAACATGCCTTGAGAAACATTTTCCCATACCCTTACGGCACAAAAACACCTCTGCAGTCAATCATCAAGCCTCTAGACTTTGCAGACGCACTGAGAAACCAACTTCACCAAATGCAGCCGCTGAAACAATAAATTTTAGTCCTTTTTGTCACTAGAAACCCTTCAAAAATTCAAATTCTAGAAGCAATGGCTATTTCCATGGCACTAGCAGTGTATCAGCAGTCCACATTTGAATTTAGGTCAACTTTATATCATGACCATTGGATCATTTTATTTCCCTGGATTTACATCTTAACTCAAATGCTATCTCTGGCTTAACTCTTAGCGACCATGTGACAAGGCAATTCCTATTTTTGAAATGAAATACTTAACCCAAGTTTCACCCTGTGATTCATCGAACAAGAGAAAATACTTAACCTCAGTCTTTATTTAGCGAACTAGCGACTGAAGGTTTTCGCCAGTTCGCAGAACACTTTATGTCTCCCCTAAAATATTTAGCGATTACGTGACCTTCCTTTTCCAAATCACCAGACCTTTTAGCACTTCACCATTTTACTCAGTGAATGAGTGAACCCTTTGGAGATTTGTCGACGCCGCTAACCTTTTATCAAAACCTCTAAGCTTTTGGCCCCCGCCTGGGCCCATTTTTTTGCCACATCTCACCACCTCATTCGATGTTGATGCTTGGTCACCACTGACACAGGACCCACCCGCCTAAGCCTTTGAAGATGGACGGCGGGCGTAAGATCTAATGGCTCTGACACATCCCTTGCACTTTAACAACAACTATCGGATCGAGATGGTGTTAGAGAAACTGGGCCCAGGAAATAAAACAAGCTGAAACATTAGGAAATATTAAAAGGCAGGTTTTAGGGAAAATTAAAGCCGACAGACTTAAGAAAAATATTTCATTGGGCGCTAGACTTAGGGAAATATTTTAAGCACATGCAATTTTAGGAACTTAAGTGGCCCGAAAAGGTAACGTTAAAATAGAACAGGGCCAGGGTAAAACAAAGGGTTTTCATGCAACGGCTAGATTTTGAATTTTCAACTAGGGTTTTAGCCAAAGACCAGAAAAGAGACTGTAGAGGCCAGGGGAAGAACAGTGAGGGCATGAAAATTTTAACAGGTGCTAATAATGCCTACATTTGTGTTTCTCATTTGTTGTGTCCCAGGACCCCTTATGACCCTTTATGGCCCTTTATGATCCCTAAGAATTCATCTTAGAGGACTTAAAGTGTCATAAAGGGTCATAAGAGGATCCTAGGAGGGGCCAGATGAGCTTCCACCTTCACGTGGTTGGCCCTGTTAAGTAGAGAATGTTAATTAAACTATTCTTGAAACATAATTATAGGCATCATGGTCACATTTTTTTGGAGACAACATAATTGAGTTGTATACCTAGACGAAGTGCAACTTCTACACCATTGATTCCAAGTTGACACTGTGGGATGGAGAACAACTTGGAATCGGAGGTGCAAAAGTTTCTCTCCATCGTCTGGGTATACCACTCAATTACATTGTCTCCAAAAAAATGTGACCATGATGCCTACAATTATGTTTCTCAGAGAATGTTAACCTACTCTCGAAATAAAGAGAAGCTCAATAATTTAAAGTCTCAGTACAAGCACTAGAGTTGATTTTTTTGGCATGAGCTGGGAAATTTGTGCATATCAACATGCAATAGAGTTTGGACAAAAAACTCTATCGCATGTTGATATACAAAAATTTCCCAGCCATGTTGAAAAACTCAATTCTAGTGCTTGTACTACATGACTAGTGCCAAAATAGGGCTCTCCCAATCACTGATTGTGACCCACTGGCAACAACCAATAGAACGATTGTGGACACCTGAAGATAAATATCAAATAGGGGAAAAGCACCTACAATAATAGATGCAATAGCTGTAGATATAGATGAGGATATCACATAAATCCCTAATAGACTGTGAATTAGGGATTTATGTGATATCATCATCTAAATCTAAATCTATTTTATTTACATTGGAATGCAACCTTTCGATATTGATACTGCACCAACCGAGCACGATGGAGGCATCAATTCTAATGTGAATTGTAGTACTCAAGGTATACATTTTCTATTTGAATTTTGATTAATGAATATTTAATACAAGAAAACATATTCAATTGTTTAAGGTGGATTAGTTGTGATGATGAGACGTGCCATTTAGATGTTAACTATGATAGTCTCTTGGTTTCAGGCAATGCAGAAAGAGAAGCCTAGTTCAATATGCAATCTCAATTCATATACATAGGATATCAGGTGGAGTTGAAAAACACAACAGGATTGCATTTTTTATAGAGGTCTTTAATTGCGTATTTTAAGTTATAGACTATCGCAAAAATGTAAACGTGTTGTGTTTTTTCAACTCCACCTACTATTCATACATATTCTACTTGTGTTGCATGCGCATTCTCGATTCAGAGTGGGAAAACTCTTATTTTCGATGCAAGGGAGAGAAGCCAAACACAAAGAACATGCAAATAAACATGATAGATACAAAACATAAATGTAGGTATCACAACAACTGAGAAACATAAATGTAGGCATCATGGTCCCAATTGTTTGGAGACACAACATAATTGAATGCTATACCCAAAAAATGCAACACAACCACTACTCCTGCAGTTCTAAGTTGACACTGTGGATCCAAAAACCATATATAGATTCCTTATCTTTGGTTTTTGGATCCCGCAGTGTCAACTTAGAACTATAGTAGTAGTGGTTGTGTTGCATCGTCTGGGTATACCACTCAATTATGTTGTGTTTCCAAAACATTGTGACCATGATGCCTACATTTATGTTTCTCAGTTGTTGTGTCCCAGGACCCCTTATGACCCTTTATGACCCTTTACAATCCCTAAGAATTCATCTTAGAGGTCTTAAAGTGTCGTAAAGGGTCATAAGAGGATCCTAGAAGGGGCCAGATGAGCTTCCACCTTCACGTGGTTGGCCCTGTTAAGTAGAGAATGTTAAACTATTATCGAAACAAAGAGAGGCTCAATAATTTATATCTGAATACCAATTTTATTGTTATCAAACCGTCAAAACATTTAAATAGCCTTTTAAACTGCTATTAAAAATAAAATATTTAATCAACATTTACTTATAGATTTGTGTGCTTGTCTGAGTTTGATACGCAGATCAAGTTGTACGACCTTACTTGAACAGGATCTATTCTGAAGGTTGTACAACTTGATCCGCGTATCAAACTCAGACAAGCACACAAATCTGTAGGTAAACAAAGCTTTCTTAGTCAGTTTGAATTTTCTTGAGGCTATGAATATCCACATCTATTTGCATGATTAAACCATTTAATTTACTGGATACCCAATCAACATTATCATTTTCTTCTTTTATTCATTCATTTGGAGTTGTATTTAGAGGTAGATATTTGTTGTTGATTTCATGTTTATCTATTATGTATGCTATTTACTGCAAAAAATAGAATCATCCATGAATTTAGAAAGAAAGAAGAAGATTCGCTAACTAATTTTGAGGATTAATAAAAAGAAATTTCTATAACAAGGCTTCAGAATACAAATAAATACTTGTGATGTCTTATCTAAAATACCGAAAGCTTTTCAGTGGCCTGATAAGAACTTATCTTGCTTTTCTTTTTGTACTTTCTTGAAGTGTGATTTGTCTCTTATGTTTTTTATTGTCTTTTCAGCTTATATTTGCTATTCTATACCTCAAAATCAGAGAGTTTATGATTGTCTACTTTTCTTTCATCATTATATTTGTATATATTCAATATTCAAACTGAAATGGTGCTTTTGTTTTCAGGGATGGACCCTCTATGAGATTGTCAGATATGCTCCTGTGCATAACTGGACTGTGTATGAAGAGGCCTTGAAGACAAATCATGTTTTGGCATAGATGGTGATAACCGCTTCTGTCTACTCCTTGGGAGATTGGATTGCATAGGTCTATATCTCAAAACACTTCTCGTCAGAAAATCACATAGATATAAATTTCAGCCAATCTTGAACCCTATTAAACCTTTTTCTAGTCTTAAATTTATTTCTATCAATGTGATCTAGATTACCTAGAGGGAAAAATATCAGCTAAGAATTCAAAATAAGTACTTGTATCCATAATATGACAATTGTTCAAATAATAAGAAAACTGAAAAAGGCAAAAGCAGAGCACCAATAAAAGAGAAAAAGAAAAGTACAAACTAAAATGAAATTTTTTTTATGTATCAAAATGACCAAAGTAAATCAATGAGACTTAGAAAGTAAATGGGTTAGGATATTAAGTTAGTGTTAAGAAAAATTCCAAGAGCAATAAAAGCAATTAATAGAACAAAAATGAGAGATCCCTAACTAAAGAAGGTGAATCTAAAACCAGTAAACCTCAAACAAGTTTAACAACACAAATACAGATAACATTGAAATGAAAGACAATAAATGAAACCATGCAATAGAAGCCTAGCCTATTAGAAGCTAAAGGAGGCCAAACTTTCAGTCCTAGGATGAAGATCAAACCTGGTTATCAACATCAGTGATCTTGTCTGGTCACATTTTTTTTTAACCAAAAATTAGTATTGGTCTATTTTTCGACCTTTACACAACACTGTGTTCGACGAGAATGCTATGCATTCAACGGCCAATTTGTTGAACTGTCATGGATATTTTGACTAAATAATGGTCTCAATTTCGACCTTTATAGTAGTAGAATCAATGAGAATTCTATGCATCGTTATCTTATTCTTCCAGTTCCAAGGGATTGATTTAGTGGATAATTCGACCACTTATAGAGTCAAAATTTAGACTGTTATTTGCCTTGTAGATTAATCGACAGAAAAAGATTGATGACATTTTTGGTCGTCTGTTCAACCAATTGGTGTAGAAAATTTGACTATTTCTCATCAAAAAATAGGGTAAAATTTACTAGTGGAAGCTGTTGGATCTAGTGGTGACGATCGGAGGGAAAGATCTGGTGAAAATAGAACTAGTTGGTTGCATAGATCTGGAGCTCAGTTAAGTAATAGTTACCGAATGGAAGTTTCTACTTTCTCTAGTACTTTGAAGTCTAAGAACTTGATTGACTAGATTGGTGAATTAGAAGATTTCTTTGAGCTGGAAGAAATTGAAGATCCTCTTCGAGTGAGATTGGCACAGAAAAAAATGAAAGGACATGCTGCTCTTTGGTGGAAAGAATTACAAAGAGATAGAGAAGATGAAGGTGAAATGAAGATCAATCGGTGGAGGTTGATGGTGACTAAATTGAAAGCTAAGCTCATACCTATTGACTATGAGCTTGACTTGTTTAAGAAGTTACAAAATTTGAAGCAAAAAGATTTGGCTATTGAAGATTATACCAAGGAGTTCTACAAGCTTACTATTCAGTCTGGACACAGAGAACTTGGTAAGGAAAAGGTAGCTCGGTATGTGAATGGTTTGAGATTCAATATTTAGGATGAGCTTGGTATGCTAAAGATTGATTAGGTCAAAGATGCTTATCAATATGCTCTAAAGGCAGGAAATAAGTTGAAGAGGAAACAACATAGTAATCCCCGAGGGAAGGAAAACATGGATCACTCAGTGAAGGAGAAATTGACTGTAGAAGATGAATAGAAACTTGTAGAACCAAAGAAAAAGATAGGTAGAGTTATCTTTAAGGGTACTTGTTATAATTTTGGTGAAGAAGGACACCATTCTTTTGAGTCTACATAGAAGAAGCTTGGTGACTAATGAACTAATGTGGTGAATGAAAATGTTGAGAATGAACCTGAATCTGAGAACTTCCTAGTTCGACGAACATTGCTTGTTACAAAGAAGGAACCTTGTCAAAGGAGTAACTTGTTCAGAACTTGGTCCAAGTCTGGAGCTAAATGTTGTGATGTAATTGTTGATAGTGGTAGTACTGATAACCTTGTTGCTGAGGACATGGTTTGGAAACTTGGTTTGAGCAGAATGAAACATCCTTGTCCTTATAGGATTGACTGGTTGCAAGATGATCATGCTCTAGAAGTAAGAAAATAGTGCTTTGTTGATGTTCAGATTGGCCAGTATAAGGATCTTGTGTTATGTGATATTGTGGAGATGAATAGTTGTCATATATTGCTCGGTAGACCTTGGCAATATGATTGCAGAGTGATGTATGATTATGTCAAGAATGTGTTTACTGTTGAGAAGGATGACAAGAAATTTTCCCTGATGCCTTTGCTGGATACAACACTTGATAGGAGAAGTCTGAGTATTGGTAGCCGAGTTGAGTTCGTAGATCCTAAAGGTATGGATGATCAATTTGGAGAACAGACCTATGTGTTATCAAGGAAAGACTTGAAAAGATAGAGGAAGCAAAAGTGGAAGAGTATGCAAAGTGAAAAGTTGGAGGACTTGTATGTGAAGAACCAGTTTGGGGTTTATGTGCTGAATCTCAGAAGATGTTCTTCCAGCATATGAACATCTTTTCAAACCTAGGGTGTCTGATGCAGGGGCATTCTTGGGTCCTCGATGAATTTGCATGGTGTGTCACTTGGCCGGTGTTACTCAGTTGCATCTTTAACTGATGGTCTTAGTTATTGAAGGGAGCTCGATTGCTGAAGGAACTCGGTGAAGCTTCTGGTGCTCAGTGGAACTGGTGCTCGGTTATGCCTGTGTTTCTCAGTGTTGCTTGGCTTGGTCGGTTGTTTCACTGGTGCTCGGTTGTTTCTCTGGCACTCAGTAGTTATAGCTTACTGACTGGAGTTCTTGGTGATTTGGTTGGCCGACTTGGTGCATTTAATGTTTGTAGCTATCATTGCATTCTCCTATGTAGATTTAGAGGCTGACATGGAGAATTAAATAATTGTAAGCCTATTTGAGATCTGACTTGTATTGCATTTAATATTTGTTTTTAAGAGTTAATTATGTCATCCAACCGACTTGTGGCTGAGGATTAGTATTTAAGGAGTGTTTGGGTAGTTTTTTAGGGTAAGTTTGGGGGTAGCAGACGAAAAGTGAAGTTGTGAAAAAGATAGTGTAGGTCTAGATCCTGTGAGATCTAGCAGATCAAATTGATTTCTGATAGTTGTCATAGCAAAGGTAGTGGTTTGCATGTTTGGAGACAAGGAGATTTCTTGGTGGCTTGCGAGCACAAGTTCAGATCTGCCTTAGGGTTTCCATCAGTTGCTGATTTATCTTAGAATTGGACTAGCTGGTGTTGGATTGGATCTTGATTGATCTTGCAGAATTATTATTGTTTGTAATTGGCCCTAACCCGAAAGGCCTTACAGCCACGCATGTTAATGAAAATTGAGTTGAAACATTTTCTTGTGTTGTGTTATTCCAATGTGTTGTTGATTGGCTGCAAGGTTGGACTATCCTTCATTGGATCCACCATCCTTGACTACGTCAATTTGAAAAGGATCTAGTGGTGCTGGTGAATAAGGGTGATTTTGAGGTAGATATTATGGGGTGGGATATGGAGATTGCTCAGCAAGATAGGCAGATTGGAATAGATTCTGGAGTGATGATTGCTAGGGAGGATATTGTGGATGTCATAGGAGGGTGTATTCTGGTGGAGGATATGGAGTTGTTTGGTGTTGTTGGGGGATGATGGGATGTTATTGTTGCGATTGGTAGGAGGAAGCTTGTTGCTACTAGGGAATGATAGGGATTTGTTTTTGTGATTGGAAGTATTGATGTTGCAAAGGAGGCTGGTGAAATGATGTAGCGTGCTAGTAAGATGGCCCTTGTTGTACTTGGCTTTGCGCTTGGTTAATGTAGGATGGATGCATTCTCGCATTGCTTAAGGGTGGAACTGATGTAGGGAAGCCAAAAGTAGGAGGTGATTGAGCAAGGTAGCTTGTGAGATGGGAAGAACTATGTTGTTGGGATGTTGGGGCTTGCTGAGAAGTATTAGGTGGTGTGAATAGATGGTTTGCAAATGGGGAAAAGGATGAAGATGGTGGAGGTTGAGATGGTTGTTGTTGTGCTGCTTGCAAGAAGGAAGTTTGTTGATTTTCTGGCATGGATATGGTGAAGTGGGTTGTATTCCTAAGTCTTGCATTTCTTTTTTACTGAGGCCCTATTGAGAACCAGTGTGTGGTGGGAACTGTGATGCAGAGGATGCTGGAAAGATAGATGTGATGGGAGTTTGGGACATGAATGGTGGATTTAAAAAACCCATGGAAGGCATACCTGTGGTGAATTCATTTTGTTGGGCTTGTGCCTAGGTAGATGTTTGTTGGGGGGTGAATGAAGATGCTTGCGTTCCCCATGAAAAATGTGGTGCTGATGTGGAAGCTTGTTGGGAGGAGGAGAATGATTGCGTTCACACTGGAAATGATGGTATGGATGTAGAAGCTTGTGGAGTGAAGGGGAAGGATGATTGCATTGCCCCGAGAAGAATGATGTTGCTTGGCCCATGGAAGGTGGTGGAACTACTTGTGCAAAGGATTTTGTGGGAGGTAGCGTTTGGTTTTGCAAAAAGCTTTGGGTAGGGATGATGAATTAAGCTACTATGGAAGATGATGGTGCACCTATGAGAGGAAATGGAGTGGATTGTGTTGCTTGTGTTGTAGGGCCTGTGAAACTGCTTTTCAAAAGAGGAGGGATGGGCGAAGCTACTTGTGATATGTGGAAAAGTGGATCAGGGATCTATTGGATGATGGGGGTATATACTTCTGCTAGGATTCAAATGTTGATGATGGGGATGTGAGGTTGGAGATATGGTGGAATGGGAGTACCCTCTTGTGTGAAGTTAGCCCACATGTTTTGTTGATTCTGAGCAGTGAGTGCACTAACCATTTGTGCATTCCCCAAATGATTCATGAATGTTTCTATCGCAAAAGAAGATGAGGGAATATTGGGATCGTCCCATGCATTACCAGTTTCTTGGATCTGGGGATCATAAGCTACCATTGCACTGGTATAAATGTTGGGATCGGATGAGCTGGGGACTTGATAAGGATCCACGTTCCTTCATTTTCTAGATCTTGTCTCAATAGGCATGGAGTGGAGATCTAAAGATGCAGATGCTCCTAAAAGACTCTAAGGAATGATGGATGCAAGTCTAAGAAATTTCTAAGGATGGTGGATTTCTAGAATGCAATGCAAGGATTTGGATCAACTTTAGGGATGGCGATGATGGTGAAGGATTAGTAGAATGCTCTGATTTGGACTAAGGATGATGGAGGATTGGTGGGAGATGGTGAAAGATTGGTAGAATGCTTCGTGATGAGGGAGGATTGGTGGGATACTCTGATTTGGATCAAGATTTGGTGGATGATTGGTGGGATGTTGGTGGAAGATTACTAAGTGTCAACAAATGAGCTATTGTTTTCTTGATGGAGGATCAGTGATAGGATTTGGTTAACCTAGGATAGACTAATGATCTTTGGTCAACTGGATTTTTATCAATGCAAGCCAATCTCTTGCTCAAGATGATGAGGTTGTGCAAGGACAAGGTGGATTTCCTTTAGACAATGCACTGTCAAAGGGGGTGATTTCTGATTTAGGATAGGATTTGAAAACAACTCAAAAAGGTTTTGAACACTAAGTGTTTTGGATTTGGATCATTGGATTTGGTGCAAGGATGGTGAGGTTGACTTGGATGAATGGATGCTGGATTTGGATCAAGGATTTGGGATTCTGATGGTGAAAGATGATGGAATGACGGTGAAGGGTGATGAAATGATGCTATTTCTAAGAGAATGACCTAGATACAACTGAAATGGATGACCTATGATGGTGTTAGGAAGATGATGATGAATGCAACTAAGAATGACTCTAGGATGCAACTAAGGATTTGGTGGTGATCCAAGGATGAAATTAGGATGCACTAGGATGAAGGACTATCAAGGTAGGACTTTTGGATCTGAAGGTAGAATGGACATGTGATGGATCCAGGTAGTATTCTCTTTCAAGATTGATGTAGCGATGGTTTACTCAAAATTGATAAGTAAATTATTTGACTCTTGTGTTATAGCCCACATTATCAAGATTTTCCTGATATTTTTCTTCGGCTTGGGTTGCTTGTACAAGAGATTGATGGATTTTAAGATTTCTCTCTACAACTTTCTTCTCTTGATAGGCTTGGGATTTGGGTAGTTTAGCTTTTGGGTGTTTGGTCAAATCAGACATAACTTGGGGAGATTTTGATAATTGGATTGGGACAAAGCTTTGGGTATCTAATTTTGAAGGATTCTTTGGCAAGGTTTTCTAAATAACTTGAATCAAGTTGTGGATCAGTTTGATGTTTCCAATGGCAAAGGATAGACTTGACAAAGACTTTCTGAAAATAATCTGAACAAGGGACAAAGAAACCTTGTGGGATATAAGCAAATGACTTTAGCTGTTGAATCTGAAAGAAAGCTTTGAAAGGTGTATATTCCAACAAATGTTTTCACTGAGCTTTTGACTGTGCAAATCACTTCAAGAAGATCTAGCTAAGGGAGGTGAGTATCAAAAATCCTTGCCCATAGCTTGATATTCCCTGAAAGGGGATACATATGGTGAGTATCTTAACATGATCTGGTAAACCCCTTGGATCAGTCCTTGCACAAGGATTCTGATACCTTCAAATATAGATAGGGTAGCTTCTATTTTAACAGGTTTGTAGTTATTCTGTGGAGTCCTCCCAATCAGTTTGTATGTGTGTGACTCACTTAAGAGCCTAGTTGACCATGTCAAAATCATAGGAATTATTCACCTACCCCGGGCTACCATCAACATGCATCGCCCGAGTTTAAGGGGATGTAAGTGAGAGTTTTCTTAGTGCTTTATTTCTATACCAATCAGGGAAGATACCGGTTTGAGGTCATTCTCTGGAGAGGAAGTACTTTTCTCCCCAAATAGGCCCCTCTAAAAGTAAACCAGGTGAACTTTTCTAATTTCAAGTGTTTTATGTTGCTTAGTTTAACAAGGATTTTGTAGAAAATGGGAAACTCCTAAATGCACATCATGAAGATTCTTTTCCCAAATTTATTCAAGTGTGTTGAAAGTGTTAGAGTATTATTCCTTTTTGCTTAATAATTAAATCGTATTGATTTAATTATATAAGTTTATAATACTCTAGTTACTTAAGCCTCATTTAGGTGCATTATTAATTAATTATTAATTAATAATGTGCAACCTAGCTTTTTATGGCTTTAGGGTTTTCAACCTTATAAGCCTCCTTTGTATCTATTTTCAGCAATTTCTCTCTATTCATTTTTGAGCTCTGCCATTTTGAGCACAAGAGGGTTTCTCTGCTTTTCCATTTTTTGCTTCATACTTTGTGGCAGGTTTATTGCATGCAGCTGGATCTTGGAGCTGAATCTGATTGTTTATCAGCTTCTACATGGTATCAGAGCCATTCTGCTGCAGCTTGTTCAAAGTTTTCTGAAGCTGTGGATCAAGCTCTTTTTTTCTGGCATTTTCTGCTATTTTTTATATTGGATCTGGGGGGTTGCAATTTTTTGGGGCACTTTGGACAAAAAATGACCTCACGGTTGCATCCAGAAAGCCCGAGATACCCAAAATCCATATAAAATTTGTTCTTTTTGGACACCGGAGCTTCTGGGAAAAAATTTCCCCTTTTGGGTCGTACGGCACGATTTTCGAGAAAAAAAAAATTTAAAAAAAGGTTTTTTCCTCATTTTTGTGGCACACCGCCAACGCTCCGCCAGTGCGCCACCGCCGCCCGGCCAGCGCACCACCCGCCGGCCTCCTCCACTGCCGCGCCACTAGCGCCCAGCCGGCGGCCACAGCGCCACCAGCCGCCCAGCCGGCCGCCACCGCCGCTCCGCTCCACCCAGCCGGCCGCCACCTGTGCTCCGCCGCCGCGCCACGCCGCCACCCGCCGGCCGCCGCCCAACCTCCACCCGGCAGCCTGCAGCAGGTGACGTCACCTGCTGACGTCACTTGCCGGCATTTTCCGGTGCCGGATTTTTTTTCGGCGGTCATCAAACTTTTTCGGGATGATGTCATGCTGACGTCGGCGACGGCCTTTTGACGGCCGTACGGCTGTCAAATTTTTTGCAGTGCCTGTGTTTTTCCAGCGAGCATGCCATTTGGGGGTCCTGTTGATTTTTTGCTCGTAACTTGAGCAAACGGACTCGAAATTGGACATATTATATATTGTTGGAAAGGTCTTTCCGAGCCCGTCGCATTGGTGCAGGTTTCATTCCTTGATTCTTCCATTTTGATGCCATTTTTGAGCCTCAAAGTCAAGGTACACATATTGACATTCTGAAGCATTACTTGCTCTTTCTTTCTTTCACGCTTTCAAAATTGTATTGGAATTGGGTTTTAGCTATTGTGGGGGGTGTTCTTTCTTGCTTTTCTGTCATTTCTTTCAGAAAAACAACACATTGTATCACTCAAAACAAAAAAAAAAACCCTTCTGCATCTTCTGTCTAGTTCTGAAAGAAAACTTAATAATAAAAATCAGTCAGAGCACAGGGCACTATGGCAGATACAGCATCAGTTGAGCTTCTCACTCCACACAATTACCATGTGTGGAAAGCTCGTATGACACGTCTTCTTCGATCACGGGGGTTGTGGTCCTGTTTGGATACAGTTCAGCCTCAGTTGACTCGACCATTTGAGGTCATGCAGCACAGGAACAAGATGGATGAAGCCATGGGTTTGATGTCACTACATGTTTCAGACAGTCTCCTTTTTCACCTTGATGGTTGTGATACTCCTGAGGCCATTTGGGCCAAATTTCAGTCACTTTTCGGCACTGTGAATGAGTTCAGGGCACTACAGATTGAGGCAGAGTTGACTTCATTGGTACCTGATTCTTTTCCCACTATTGAGGACTTCTTGATGAAGTTCAAATCTCTCCGTTCAGTTTTACAGGGATGTGGGAAGACCAAAACAGATAATGAGTGCATTTATCTGATTCTTTCTAAGCTTCGGGGACAATTTCAGATCTTTTCTTCTACTTTCTACTCCACTATGGATGCACTGGGTGCACGACATGTTATGCCCTCGTTCGAGAATTTTTGTGACAGGTTGACTCATGAGCAATCAAAGCTCACTCAGATGGATTCTCTTCCAGGTTCACAGTCACAGGCATTGATTGCTCATCCACCACAGGATTCATAGAAGAAGAAACCGAAGCAGAAATCAGATTCCTCTTCTCAGCCCTCTACTGGTCCACCACCTTCTTCTAAGAAGGAAAAACAGAAGACTGAGAGACCTACATGTTCCTATTGTAAGAAGGGAACACATGATGAGTCACTTTGCTATCAGAAGAAGTTTGATGGCTACGAGAAATAGATAGCTAATTTGCAAGCTCTTCTTCAGAAGAGCAATGTTTCCTCTCCATCCTCTTCTGGCTCACAGGGGTCCACTTTTCAGTCTTCATCTACCCATTCTACAGTTGGACAGGATTTTGGAAAGGGTCATGCATTACAGGCTTCTGTTGCATCCCCTTCACAGGTCCCTTGGATACTGGATTCAGGTGCTTCTCACCATATGGCATCTTCTCGGGAGATCTTCTCTTCTTTTGAGGCTTCTCCTATTCCCCATATTATCATTGGGAATAACACTGTTATGACTGTCTGTGGGCAAGGCACTATATGCATTCAGGATGGCACATTCAATGATGTGTTGTATGTTCCATCTTTATCTTCAAACCTTCTCTCAGTTTTTCAGATTACTCACAGTGGGTTAGGGAAGACAGTTGAGTTCACTGCAGATTCAGTCTTCATCCGAGATAGTATGACAGGAGGTATTGTTGCTACAGGGACAGTTGATCATTCCACCCGTCTCTACTCCTTCTCACACTTTGGTCCACCTTTGCCAGAGCACGACTCTCCTACTTTGAGAGAGCATCATGTGATACAGTCAGGTCGCTTGAACCTTTGTGTGGTTCCTGAGACTACTATTATGACTGCCATGCCACCACCTGTTGAGCTCTTTTCTGTTCAGCACGGTTCTCCTACAACACTACCTGACCCTCCAGCTCCAGTCATCGAGCCACCAGGTGCAGTTGTTGAGGATTCTACAGAGGACATTCATCTCCTCTTTGATGACAGTGTCAGCACACCTGTCATACCACCTACATTGGGGATTCCCTTTCCGGATCCTCCTGTCTACTCCTTTGAGCATCAGCTCGGCCTTCCAGTGACACCTCAGCTTTCGAGGTTACCTCTTCAGTGTCCACTGACTTTCACTCCTCTGCATTGGAGTCACAGTGGCTTGTTCATTGATCCAGGGGTTCTTTCCTTCCAGGGGGGCTTTGGAGCCTCAACCTTCTCTCACAGGGGGGTTGGCAGCACGCATTGTACTTATGGCTTTGAGAGAGTCTCTTGAAGTCATTCCTTTTTGTCTTTGCTTGCTTTTACATCTCTTTTTGGAGAGGAGTTTTTCCCACTAGGTTTTCTCCTTTACTCCGGTTTATAGAGATTTCCTTGTACTGGGTACCTGATCAGGCCTTGTTGCCGGGACCCATTTTTTTCTTATTTTCTTAGCTTTGCTAGGTCAGCTTTCTCCCTGCATTCAGCTTAAGGGGGGGTGTTAGAGTATTATTCCTTTTTGCTTAATAATTAAATCGTATTGATTTAATTATATAAGTTTATAATACTCTAGTTACTTAAGCCTCATTTAGGTGCATTATTAATTAATTATTAATTAATAATGTGCAACCTAGCTTTTTATGGCTTTAGGGTTTTCAACCTTATAAGCCTCCTTTGTATCTATTTTCAGCAATTTCTCTCTATTCATTTTTGAGCTCTGCCATTTTGAGCACAAGAGGGTTTCTCTGCTTTTCCATTTTTTGCTTCATACTTTGTGGCAGGTTTATTGCATGCAGCTGGATCTTGGAGCTGAATCTGATTGTTTATCAGCTTCTACATGCTTAGTTTAACAAGGATTTTGTAGAAAATGGGAAACTCCTAAATGCACATCATGAAGATTCTTTTCCCAAATTTATTTAAGTGTGTTGAAAGAACATGTAATTTAAGCTTTGAGTTATTCTTTCTCTTTCCAAAAAGTAAAACTTTGAGCATTTGCAAGTTCTTTGTTTGGGCATTCAAGATTGAGTTGGCGTGTTGCTTTTAAGAACTTTGAAATAAGCTTTGTTTTGATTTTAAGTCATTCAAGATTGAGTTTTATTTGAACTAAATTTGAAAGAGGAAGGAATAGAGATGCTTTTCATTCAATTTTAAATCACTCAATATTGTGTTTGATTTGGACTCAATGTAAAAATGACTTCTTTGGACCTTTTGGTTTTGCATTCAAGACTTTGTGTGTTAGTTTGTATGTTTTATACCCAAAATGAGATTTCTAGATTTGGTTTGATGAATGAAAACATAGGAAACATTCAAGATTTTGCAACAAGAGACTTGTTCATATCAATAAAAAATCTTTACGACTGATTTAGGAAAATTTAGAAACCTTTAGGAATTTTAGGAACCCATTAGGAAAGATTTAGCAAAGATTTGGTTGATTTTCTTCCTAGTTTGCATGAGCTTCTTAACAAAACTTTGAGATATTGAAAATGAAGTTATTTTTAACTCTAATTAATGCACTTGAGTTTGATTTTGGGAAAATTTGAATGCATTTATGACTGATTTGAAACCAATTAGATTTGAGATACAACTTTGAAGTTCTTTTTAAGCTTCCAAAATAAGAAATGTTCCTATTTTGCATGAATGCTTTCTAAAGTCCTAATTTTGCATGATTTTGAGGTTCATTTTAGCAAACTAAAATAATTTAGGGATGATTTTGATTTCTTTTAGGACCATTTAGGAAATTTTTAAGTTGATTAGGATTGATTAGGAATAAGTAGGAAAGATTTGCAGATTCTTTGATTTTAGGCACTCAAGAGTGCATTTAATGTTCATTTTAAGCAACCAAATGAAGTATTTGAAGTTCCTAATTGATCAAAAAAGTTGATGAGCCTTAGGGCCTTAGGTTTTTGAGTGACTTTTATTCCTTCCAAGGGTACCTGTAGAAGATGGTGTTAAAACTTGAAACAAGCAGCCAAAAGGGCCTGAAAACCCCTAGAAACCCCAAAAAACCAACTTTTTCTTGGCCTAAGGCCTTACAAACCTCCTTGTTTTCCATATGAGTAAATAGGGCAGGGTATTCTAATGTTCTTTACTCATACAAGTAATGGGTAGGCCTAGTACGAGTAAACAAGGCCAGTGAGCCAAAAATAAGCTAGAAATGCCTAAAAAGCTCTCATACGAGTTGTGGGTGGTCCTAGTACGAGTCAATGTCCTAGATCATATGAGAAAGTACACCAAAAACTATATTCATATGAGTATTCACTTAGAACATGATGATTTTTCTAAAAAACATGACTTTTTTTGCTTGGAAAACCCTAAAAAATGTAGTTTCAAAGGCGTGTAGGGTCCCATCGGGCGTGCCAAAATGTGATCAGTGCAAACCTAATTTGTCTTGAAAGCCATATATCATTAAAACATTAGTGAACATGAATCTAATAGCATATTCTTAATCTTAAATAGAAAAATGAATGCAAAGACACTCAGATAGAACTGAAACAGGAGCACCCTGTCACCGTTTGATTTGCTCTCACTTTAGGGATGTGGGTGTGCTCTTGAATAACTTGGATCAATTCCATAATGATGATTAGGAGGTATCTAGATTGATTAGAGACCATAAGAACCCCATAGTGGCACAAAACTGGGTATGGAACACTTGTTTTGCCCCTAAGGCCTTAAGGATCCTAATAAGCTAGAAATATAGATTATGCTATGAATGCTTATTCTAAGTTGATTTTAGTCCAAAATAGATATGATATGATGCCATGATATTAAAAAAAAAAAAAAAACTATGATTTATCCATTAGTTCTATGCTAAGATGTGTTAGAAAGCTTGAGGAAACAAAGAAATCTAACAATTATGAAAAAGCTTAAGGATCTAGAGCTATTCTAGCATTATAACTCTACTTAATATGAATGATGTAAAATATATATTTTCTCTTGGGAAGTGAGGGTATTTATAGTATTTTGGAAGAGCTTGGGTTAGGAGGATGAGTTAGAGTTAGAGGTAAGGCCTGGGGTAGAGTAAGAGGTATGGTTTGGGGTATGGTAAGGTTTACCTTGGGTTAGGGTTGCTCACACATGTGTGAGAAACACTAGGGAAGTGTGCAAGGGGAAAAAGTGTGGAAGAAGAGCCATGGGTCTCTTTATGAGGTTGTAAGAAGCCTTAAAGAGGGTGTAAGAGGCTTAAATGAGTGTGTAAGGCTCATTGAGGGAAGGGTTTGACCAAAAGTCAAAGAGGACTTGGATTAGCTTAGGAAATGTAGGAAACATCTCCTAAGTAGGTTTAGGAAAGGTTTAGGGAAGATTGGAAGGGGTTAGGAAAGGCTAGAAGGTTCTAGGTTTTTTAGGCTTTAAATAAATATGAAATTTATTTAGGGATTGTGACATCATTTATTGAATATTGATTCAATAAAGATAGGAGAATCATTTAAATTTGATTTAAATGCTTTGGGAAGGGATTCTTTAATTAAAGATGTTTAATTAAATTAAAGGGATTTAATGGCATAAAAATATATTAATTAATTAATTAATTAATTAATCAACAAATGATGATGTCATCAGGGGTTTTTAGAAAAATAAAAACACTTTTATTTTCTAATGGATTTTTAGGTGTCTACACTGTGATACCAAATATTTGTGTTATGTGTTGTATTAGATGTTTTATTTATTTCATATGATGCATACAAATGATAAGCAACTGATAAATGATTGTGAAGAAAGTTAAAATAAGTTTAAAAGTTTTTTACAATACTGATTCACCCCTCCCCTCTCAGTATTTAACTTTCCACACCTAGTCCAACAATCGGTATCAGAGCTCAGTCTCTTATTAAGGAGTTTAGTCACTTGAGAAGAAAGATCTGGAAAGATGGAAAGCTACAAGTACAAAAGGATAATTGACAATATGGAAATGGAATTGAAGATGACCAATGAGAAAATTGAAGAATTGAGTGGAAAATTGAAATATTCAATCAACAAAAGGAAAGAACTAGCACATCAGTTGAAAGATACTCATGATCAAGTTGAGGAACTTGAATAAAAATTGGAGAGAAGCATGTTTGATGAATTTGATTCTATTATATTAGAACTATCTGAAAAGAAAAAGAACCTAGCTAACCAGGTGAAAAAACTGAAAAGAGAACAAGAAGCACAGTCGATAAGGATGTGTGAAATCATGGAACAAAAGGGAAAAGTTGAGGATGACAAAAGAACTACTGAAGAAGAGAGAAGACAAATGAATACAAGACTAGATGAGAAAGCCAAGGAAATAATGAGGTTGACACAAACTCACTACAACTTGACAGATCAACTTGTTATTACAAATTAGGATGTTGCAAGGAAAGTTGGAGAAATTATAGAACTAAGATCTGAAAATGAACACTTGAAGAATGATCTAAAATCTGAGAGACATGTTAATGAAGTCCTGAATAGAAATGAAGAAGAATTGAAGATTCTAGATGAACAACTGAGAAATCAAAGGCAAGAAAATGACACTTCTAGACTTGGTTACAATGCAAACAGTACTACCGAGAAGGGTGAGTCCTCCAAACATGCAGCCAACTGAGATAATGTTACCAATCCATCAAAATCTAAGAAGCCTACATGTTATCATTATGGAAAACTAGGGCATACAACAAACATCTACAAAAGTAAGAGAGGTAATCTACCGAATACTCCTAAGTTCAAAGGTTATTGTTATAACTGCAATAAGTATGGACATAAGGAATTTTAATGTAGATAAAGAGTTATTAACAATCCAAGGAAACCAAGATTTGAAGGTTACTATAACAACAGCAAGAGATATGGTCACAAATTTGGAGAATGCAGATCATAAAGGAAAAATGAGAAATGGATCCCTAACCGACAAAATGATGACAACAACTGACAAGGACCTACTATAGCATGAGATTATAATACAAGGATTACTTTTACTGTATGTGGAATATTTGGTCACATTGTTGCAAACTACTTTAGAATGCATGGTATGAACAACATGAAATCATGGAGAAACAATGGAATGGCTTGTTTCCATTATCACAAAGTTGGTCACCTAGACAAGGACTGCAAATACTGAAATAAGGATTCTACCAAGGAACAACTGAGTGAAAAGACTCAAGTTAACATTGATGAGATCAGTGAACATATGAATAAGACTTGGAGAAGAAAGTCCCAAGATGATGGAACAAAATTTGGAACTACTAATAGCACCACATCATCTGGATCATGTGCACCTATCTTCACTTAATTGATCAAAGGTATGTATAGGTGCTGATAACCTAAAGTTTATCTTAAATTAGTTCCTAGATCTAGTGAAAAGATACATATCAACATATCAAGATGCATTTGGATATAAGTTGTGAAATTATTATTTCATGTGTTGATCGATAAAATGTTTGAGCTATTTTGTTGCATTCAGTGAAGAAAAGTGTAGTTTGGTTAATGATAAAATAAATTTAGGTAAAGAGAATTATATACATATTATAGTCATTGGAAGCCCTAACCTAAAGGAAAAAATATAAATAGAGGGCATGATACTTCATTTTTACTTTACACTTTTTTTAGCATCTTTGAGAATTGACAGAAATGAGATCATAGAGCGATTTTGAGCATTCACTTGAGAATTCTGAGAATCTACAAGAACATTTGAGGTATTTCTAGTATTCACCAAGATGAAATTATAAATTCTATTACTATTAATTTGGAACCCTAGTATCAGTTGAAGTATTTTGAGATCACAATGGTACCCAAGATGCATAAACTAGTCATAGTAGAGAATATTGATCCTGTAAACCCAAAGTACAAGCTTCCACCCACCGTTGCTATAGAAATTGACAAATTCATAGCCCTATCCTTGATCCTACTAAGAGTCATATTGATTGAAGATGTTCATGCCTTGATCCACTATAAAATTGAAAATATATGTTAGGGAGAGATTGACACATCTTATAAGAACTTGTGTATTAATGTAAATTTGAAGAGTGATTGCACACACTTACAGACCAAGGGTTTGGTCCAAGTAATGCATGTATTGACAATTTTTAAGCATGAATGGATGAGAATTTTTCTCAATAGAGTATATGATCAATTTATGTGGCTTGATGGGCCAATGAAAATTACAAAGGATGGTTTACACATTGTAACATGATTTTTGGTCGATGATAGACTGAGGGCTTATAAGTAGACATATAAGAACAAATTATGCAAGCTTACTAAAGCCAAGTGGGATGGAAGAGGACTAAAATTATCTAACGTTGAGGGTCTTGAATTGAAGTTTGCATAAAACATTATATCCTACATAATTTTCCAATCATCTTGGGTAGATAGTGTACCATGTGGAGTTGTTGACATTGCTTATAAAATTGTCAAGAAGGACATGGAGATTGATTGATGTGAGATTATATTGAAAAAACTAGATGAAAACATGAACACCATTCAAAAAGCAAAGACAAATACATTAAAGTTTCAACCACTGTTGGTACGTATATTCTTTTACTTCCAAAACTCATTTCCTATAGTCGATGAAGTTACAAGGAAAGCAGATAAATCCATAGTTTATTAGATTAGTGAATATATTCAAGGCATGGGTGATAATTTTAATGTTATAATGGATGATTAATTTAGCAAATTTTAATCTAGATTACACAAAAGGTATAGAATTCCACCTTAGTTAGTAGAGGAATATAAGGATGAACTGTGTTTTGAAGTTAACACTGATGTTTTTATCATAAGGGTCGTGGAACCTAGAACTAAGTGGTTACCACTGATGGGTTATGAAATGAATATAGATGTAGCCACTATTCAAATAAAATTACTATTGAAGAAACTGGTTGATAGAAGTGTAACTCGGTATGGAACTTATGAAGAAGTCAGGGAGAAAATAAGAGCAGGTATATTGCTACCAAAAGCAATCATGAAGAAAAGTAAGATGATATGTGCTTTATGTGAGAGTTTAGGCATTATTCATGTTGAAGATGAAGACATTGTTGAGCCTTTAGAGATAAAGGGGAAGAAAATTAAAGTTAAGAAAGAAAGCCCTAGCCCAACTGGTGTAAGACCATCTACAAGGTCTACCTCTACACCAAGATGGAAGAATAAAGTAGAAGTTGAACCAATGAAGACTAAAACCTATGTTAGAGAAAGAAAAGCCATTGACATACCAAGAAGAAAATGTAAATTACAGAAGTAGAGTGATACTGAGTTTGATAACTTATCACAATTTAAGGTTGCATCGAGTAAGAAGATGAAAAGTCTTGATGAGTTACTCAATACATTGGAAAGATATGGTGGACATTCAGTAATGAAACAATTAAAGTATGACACAAGGACTGATGAGGAGAAGGATAAGATTTAAGAAACACTCATTGCCACACTACATAAGTTTAGAACCACACTTGTGGAATTAGTACACAATCTTGATGAAGAACTCTATAAGAAAATAGATGCAAGATGGAAATATGCTCTTGCTGTAGAAAAATAGATGAGAGAAAGGTCACTTGCAATCATTGTACCAGACTTAACAAAACAAGGAATAAAAGATACACTAAAAGAATATTCGAAAGGATTTCTAGTAAAGGGAAAAGCCTTGAGCATCATGGTTGGTCAATTGGAAGAAGTACAAAAAGACATTGATGATCTTTGGCGAAATATATTTTCTATAGACCAACTGACAATTGAAAACTAACAATTGAAGGAGCTAAATACCAAGAAGATAAATCCAAACTAGTTGGATTAATAACAAATAAAGAAGAAGTAATAATAGAAGATATTATCGAACAAGATCTAGGTGACACATTGAAAGATGATGAAAATGTCATGGAAACTGAGGCCATAGAGTCAAAAGCTATGGATGTAGATGATTATGCCAAGGCCAGATTATTAACAGAAGATCCTATTATTGTTCAAATTTTAAATTTTCCAAAGATAGAGGTGACAGGTGATGCACCTACTAAAGCAGAGACACCTTTTGAGCCAACTAAAGATATTGATAATAAGGAGACCAAGAAGACAACTAAGACTAAATCTACTCAAGGTCAGAATGAAGATTCGGTGACCCCCACCAAGACTACAGGACAAAAACATGAACCAAAAAAAGAGAAGGAAAAGGTAGAAGAGAAGAAAGAGGAAACACAAGAAAAGAAGGAAGAAACTCAAGAGAAGAAAGAAGAGAAGAAACCAAAAGAGAAAAGGGAGAAAGAAGGAGAAAGAAGATAAAACCGAAGAGACATCTACTCAATCAGATGCAAAGAAGGCATCTAGTTCAAATGGAAAGTCAAAGAAGAGGAAATAAAAAAAAGAGGTTGATATCAATGAAGTAATTGTTATACCAAACATAGATTACACAACCATGAGCCCTAAGGAACTCTCTGAGTTCAGTGATTTATTGAAGAGGAAAGTTTCCCAAGATAAGCTTATAGCCAAGAAGTAGAAAAAAGATGTGTTGGAGCATATTAAAAGTATTTTGAATGAAATTGTTCCTTAGGAAACAATAAATGAGAAAGAAGATATATATAGTCAGCTAAGAGAACTTTTTAGCCAGATTAACCAACTAGGAACTGACACTACCAAATATATGCTGAAAGTTCACAAGAAAGACATGTTGACAAAGGTGATTGAAGAAGTTCTTTAATCATCTGCATTAGAAAAGGTAACTCTTTCATTTTTAATCAACGAATTGGAAAAATAAATGTGATCCATTCTTTCATTATTTCAAAAGATTTTTATTTTTTTCTAATTTTACAAAGGAGATAAAGGAAAAAGATAGTAATGTGGAAAAAGAGCTTATTGAGCAATTGTCTAAGATTTCCATCGAACCTAAGTCCATTACAGAATACTATGAGAAGCTAAAGAATTTTATGGGAGTACAATTTGAGTTGAGAAAAGAGGAGAATCAGATCAGGATGGATCTATTATAACTCCAAACAATTTTGATCCTGAACATAGAATCATTGTAGAGACAAATTCAAAAAGCTAAAGACTTAGTTAGCACACCTGATGTGAGTGCTATGGACACTATGGTCACTCTTACAACATATATAAGTGAGAAAATAATAGTGTTACAAACACTGAAGGATACCTAGAAGGCATCACTCAAGGATGCAAGGATAAGTACAAAAGTATCTTTTATAAGATCCCCACACCGGATACTCATTAAGTAAATATTTTAGCATTTTTGTTAAAAAGGGGTAATATAAGTTTTTCTAAGTGAAAGGGGGAATATGATTGATAGGAATATAAAAGGGGAATATATAGAAATGAATAAGTATGTAGAAGATTATGTATATAGTATGGATATACTAGATTATTTCTTTAGGGGGAGTAATAAGTTTTACCAAGGAAGAAGAATAGACAAGGACAAATTTTGAAGATATTTTTTAATGACTTTGAAGTTTTTGAAGTTTTTAACAAACATACCAAACTAATGCCAAAGGGGGAGATTGATACTCCTAAGAGTTTATTTTTTTGTCATTAGTTATGAAAATTTTATAATGTTTATCAAATTCATTCAGTTATGAAGAAAATATAAGTCAGTAAGACAGAGAAAGTTAGCTGATAAGGGAATAGGAAGACAAGGAATTTTGGTAAAGAAGAAGCAAGCACAGGCACCGAGTGAGGTAGAACCGAGCACCAAGAACCAAGTTACCAAGCACCTAACTGAGAAGAGAAGACAGTTATCGAGTTGAATAAAAACATGTTACCAAGCATAATAGGATGACACTAGAAGAATTCTAAGTACATTGAATCTAGACACCCAACAGAAAATGGTTTACCAATCTCGAGGAGATCATATATAACAGAACATTGGAGATTAAAACATGATTATTACACATGATTACAAGGTGAGATTATCCAATGAGAATCAAGGATGAAATATACATTGGAAGTGTACCCAATGCTAGCGCCACTTGATGAGAAGATTCTAGAACTCCTAACACCACTTCAAGAATTGTATATAAGAATATCAGAGTATGAAGATCGGTATGGTGGTTAAGGATTATATGAATGCAAGAGGAGATTACATGTATGAAGTAGATCATAGCAGAAGGTGAATAAGCAGTGAAGCCACCAAGTAATAGAGCATTGAAGAACATATTAAGATTGAGAGCTACCGAGTACTGAATTGTTAGTGTGAAGGATACATAATATGAGGTAATGAGTTATTGAGCATATAGATTCTGAATAGCATATGTTGATGCAAGTTTGATAAACATTTTAGTGTTGTTGATTAAAGAGTAATCAGAGTTTGGAAAGTCTCTTAACTAAGCAAATCCTAACAGATCTTAATTGTAAATCCTTTAACCAGGTACAATTCTTAGATTAGAATTATGAAATCTCTTAACAGAGTAGACTTAGCAATCTTTAGACTCTTAACTGGGTTAATAATCTTAACAGGGTAAGCTATTAGAAATAGCTAATCATTGTAGCTCTAACCGAGCAAACTTTATTCTACAGTAGTGAAGTCTTGTGGGTGCCATCCCCATTGTAGTTTTTATCCTTTAACAAGAATTTTTGTGATACAAAATATTTGTGTTATGTGTTCATTATTACATATTTTATTTATTTCATGTGATGCATGCAAATGATAAGGAGACAGTAAATGATTGTGAAGAAAGTTAAAATAAGTTTTAAAGTGTTTTACAATACCAATTCACCCTCCCCTCTCAGTACTTAACTTTCCACACCTAGTCCACCAGATATGCCTAGAATAAACTATGAATATAATATCCAATGATATCCATCCAGTCTTTATATTTTTGTATTCACCGAATACCATAGATGTACCAAAAAGATATATCACCATTACCAAAGCAAGGACATCCATCCACATAATTCATTACCATATTATGCTACATAGAATAGATCAAGTTTGTACATCACACAAAGCAAAACCATCAAGTGCATAGGTTTTGACATCAATGGTAACAATGTCAACAACAACATCTCAACAATCTCCCCCTTTGGCAATGATGAAAAAACAAAAAAAAATAGAAAAACTCCAAAATAATCCAAAAATTAAAAAAAACTCTTCATGAATTAAGTAATTCCATTTTTAGTTCATTTTTTCTTCTACATTTTCTCCTCCTTTTTTCAAATAATGCAAAACGGCCAAATAACTTAATTCATCAACTCAAATTAAAATAGCATTCTTCACAAGAAAAAATTTCTTTATAATTGGAAGATCCCTCTTTCAAGCATCCACAATATAACTCATCTAAGAACAACATAACTCAATAGATCAAATGATGATGACCAATCTGGAAACTAGTAGTGATGTTCATAATCCTCTACATCAGAAAGAATTCCATAAAGACGGTCTAACCAAACCTCAACCATGTCCTTCAATAACTACAAAGTCCTCACCGGATCTTCCCTCTGTCTTTGGACATACATCAACTCAGATTGCAACTCACCAACTCTTATTCTCTATTTTGCACCCTTATATTTGAAGAAATCATAGTTCTTACCAATATCATTCAACTCGAACTCAATACTTTTAATCTTCTGAAATTATCAATAACAAAAAGCCACCAAAGACAATACCAATAAATATTAGACATCTCTTTTAAGTGTTCTCTTGTCTCACCAATATATTTAGATAAATTTTGTTTTGCTTTATCACATTTCTTCTCAATCACATCTTTGAATTCATGTCATTTAGAACTTTATTGCACCAATATTTCATCAACAACCTTTACCAAATCATCCAGTAACACATTAGAAATAATAGAAATCACAATATCTTTACGGAGAAAATGATCCATTAACACATCTTCAATCTCAAACTTACTATCCAAAGAGAAGGCACTCCACATTTCACCAATCCTATGTAATCACTTTCTTCCAACATAGTCTTAACCACATCTGAATCAAAAGAGTCTGATTTAGATGGAGAAACATCATCCTTTTCCTTCTCCTCTTCTTCCTCCTCCTTCTAATATAGTAATAATTTCTTTTCCTTTTGCACTAGTCTCACCACAACCAACATGCAGAACACCAAACACAACTAGACCAAAGTAAATATTCATCTTTAAAGATAAGAAATAATATTTTCAATAATCCATTTTATTTTCCAAATAACCCAGGTACCTATAAATCTATTTTCTGACAGGGATGTTGGACGTTCATTCCATATTTTTGCTTCCTGATAATGACCTCACAAAATAGAACACTAGACACATAACCAGAGATCCAAACTGGAAGCATAATCTTCAACTAATTAAATTATGATATTTTCAAATAAATTATCCAAGAATCAAATTGCACACTCTCCTTAACCATATTATGTGCCAAATACACAACTATAGCAGACATAGCACCTTCATGATTGTAGAAATAGATTTTATATGTAATGTCATAAGTAACATAGCTCATAATAGGATCAATAACTGTATTAATTAGTAGAGCTTGAGGGTCTTTTTTGATGCTAGTAATCTCCCACATTTCATTGTACTTCATCATCATCTTCCTTGGAAGAATTCCAACATTGTATAGACTAGTGATATCCTCAATCACTTCCTTTGTAATTACATAGGGTTTGTCCAATATTATACTTTTTTTCTTGAACTGACTCAACAAGAATAAAATTGGCTCCTTTGCAAACCAAGGGAATTTTCCCCATAAGTCCATACTTAGAGCATGAACCCAACTCTTCATCCTTCAACCCACTTCCATTTGTCTTATCTTCTCGTGATCAAACTCTTCCAATTTCATCTTCACACTTTGACCTAGCATTTCAAACCCTTAATAGCTCTACAAATTCTATTTCTCTACTTCTTTCTTCACGAATAGAGACAAATGTTTTGAATTTTTACCTTTTTAATATTAACTCCTCATAGTTAGTTTTGTAGACAAAATTTATATCGATGACACAAATAGATCATACATTGCACATCAATCAACTAAACCAAACATAATATACCTCATCAACCAAATCATATCAGAGACACATCAGATAAAAATGGTATTACTTCAAAGAGGGGGAATTAAGCAAATTTATCATTTCAATACTCCTCCTGGGCCAAAGCAGTAGGCTCAGATCTTGGAAGAGCTAGCACCGAGATTCAATGCCACAAAATTCTCTTCACTAGCTTCCTTTTTCTTCCATACCATAGATGTCTTCTAAGATTCACTTGAAATTGTAATATTCTTTTCATTTCTAGACTCTTCTAGAACAAAAAGAGATCTACACGTGTTAGCATAATGACTAAGCTTATTACATTTGAAACATTTTACATTCCTCTATCCTGATCTCATTGATTGAACCCTATATTTGCACTTATTAGCCTTGTGACCATAGTTATGATATACATAGCAATTATCGTGAAAGATATTGTTCATCTCATTCATCTTAACCAGATTTGATACTTGTCTTCTACATTAATTTTCCTTATGACCAAACTTGTGACAACTAAAACATTAAATATTATGTTATGTTCTACTCTTGCATTCTACAACCATATGTCCAAAATTATTGCATAGAAAACATTGACCATTAAATAATAAATACCTTTGAGCATTTGGTTGCCTAACCAAAGGTTTCTTTGTAGGTTTTCCTGAACCATAGACCTTTCTCATCACCTCAAACTTTTCTTCAACTTCAACTTCTTTGTCTTTACCTCTGGCCTTCTGATTTGAACATTTGTCGGTGAAATTTAATCCTTCCTTATCCTTGTGACTTTCTACAGTGACAAAAGTTGATCCAAAACATTGCTATCCTCGTAAAGTTTTTCTTCAAATCTCAGCTATGTTAATTCTTGATCTAGCTTCTCATTTTCCTATATTTTCTTCTTGATGATATCTTTGAAACTTTCTTCAATCTTCTTTTGTTCTTCTATTTTCTATTTGATGGTATCTTGTAGATCTCCTTCGGGCTTCTTCCATTCTTCCATTTTCTTCTTGATATTGTCCTTAAGAAATTATTCAGTAATTTTGCACTCATCTAATTGCAACTTTAGATTTACCACATTCTCCTTTTGATTCCTTTAGCTCTTGGATCACTTATTTGGTGTGTTGCTTTGAATTTTTGGATTTACTCCCTCAGCTTGGAGATACAAGTATTAGCTTCCTTGATGTTTTCTTTCAACTCTTCATTTTCAAATTCAATTTTTTCCGTGTCATCCACCATTATTTGTAGATTCTCATCATAGCCATTTATTCAAACTTCCATGATCACCCTCAAGCGGTTAAGCTCTATCTGAAAGGGACCAAGCTCTGATACCAATTATTGAACATGGAAAATAACTGGGGGTGAATCAATTATTCTAAAACTCTTTCGAAAAACTTAATTAATTTGAAGCAATCTTAAACCATTAAAGTGATTAAAACATATAAGCATATGAAAATACATACACAACAAACACCATAACACTAGAATGAACGTAGAAACCCAAGATGGAAAAAAACCACAAAGAAACTAATTATCATGAATATAACACTAGTTAAGGTGATGTTTATAAGGGCTCATTGTCAATTGGGCTAATTGCCCAGATACAAAAATGACTAATTAGAAAATAGTCTTACAAAAAAAATTGAACTGATAATGTTGCATCTGCATATGCCTAAAATAATTTTAGTTAACAACACAACAACTATCTTCTGCCAACCTTCAACAATCTTCTGTAAAAAACTGAATAATTATTCTACCACTAGCTTTCCTTAGCCTCCATTATTATCCTTCACACTTCTTTTTATGCTTTCACACTTCTCCACCATGTATTCATTCAAATAACTATATTCACATCATACCACCTTTAGCATGCATGTACACACACTCTCACAGTTGGATCCAAATAGATGTTTTGTATATATACATATCTGTAGAACCATATACATAAGTTGGCCTAGGAAAATATTTCATATATAATACAAAAAAGATATCTTGATATGTACAATAAAGATCAACACGCTAGCATCAGATCTAAAAGATAGATCACACATATGAGAATTCCAATACCACACTACCACAAGACCTAGAGATAGGTCATACATAAGATAAACATGTTACATAGCACAAATACTATAAAATATATTTTGAGGCCAATACGAACACCACAACCAAGACCATGTCTTAATCACCACAAAATTTAGCACCAACCAAAGGATAGCACCAAACAACAATTGTCCAAAACTGAATACAACCGGCATACCAAAATATTTTGATGAACTACATAAATGTTCAGATAGTAGAGATACCTAGGATAAACTCTAAATCAACAACCAATGATATCCATTCAGTCTTCATATTTATGTATTCACCGAATACCATAGAAGTACCAAAAAGATATATCACCATTACTAGAGCAACACCATCCATCCACATAATTCATTACTATAATATACTACATAGAATATATCAAGTCCTATACACCACCCAGAAGCACAACCATTTGGTGCATAGGTTTTGAAATCAATGAAAACAATGCTAACAACATATCAACATATATATGTGTATATATATATACATATATACACATATAAATATATACATATATATGTATAGATATATATACATATATGTATAGATATATGCACATATATGTATAGATATACACAAACACACACATATATATGTATGTATGTATGTATGTGTGTGTCTATACATATAGAGAGGTATATATACATATGTATGTTAAAGATAGTTTTCATTAAAGAAAGTCTATGCTTTTCCAATTTGTGTGTAAAGAATGTTTCCATTTTATATGTGATATATTTTGGTATGAAAGAGGTAGAAAAGTGGATAGAATTACATTGGTGAATGTACAGTACTATAAGGAACAATACTTTTATCAGAAATGGTTGACCATGTGAGGAAAAATATCTTAGCCCATTCCCTTCCATTATAAAAAAGGAAGATCACAATCT